>CM059037.1:26827336-27367264 GCA_030279155.1 Forsythia viridissima
CACCCAATCTTTAAAAATTAAATTGATTTGATTAAGGTTAATTTAATTGCAATTGAACTATCTAAATTACTGTGGATTCGATACTTGGACTCAAAATCTACTTTATTACTTTTTTGATCTGTACACTTGCAGTACAAAATAAAATTAATACTAGTTGGCATAAATTCAAAGATTTATCTCCAATCGTGCCAATCGTTGTCATCCATTCAACAGGCTAGTGAAGAAAGATGTGCCATTTGAATGGGATGAATCTTGAGAAATGCTTTCCAAAGCATTAAACAATATTTATCTCATCTATTGGTGCTCACAACTCCAATCTCGGGAAAGCCATTGACTCTCTATGTCGCAGCACAATAATGTTCTTTAGGTGCACTCATTATCTAAATGAATGACGAATGACAAGAAAATACACTATATTACTTAAGTCGTACATTGGTAGGTGCTGAAATGAATTATTAGCCTATTGAGAAAATCTACCTTGCATTGATTTTTGCAGCTAAGAAGTTGAGGCATTACATGTTAGCACACACAATTAATCTTGTCTCAAAGATTGATCCATTAAAATACATAATGTCAAAACCGATTCTTTCTGAGAGGATAAATGGGCACTTCTACTGTTTCAGTTCGACATCAAATTCATTCCACAAAAGGCCGTTAAAAGACAAGCCTTGGCAGATTTCCTCGTTGATCATCCTATTCCAACAAATTGGGAACCTCTTGAAGACTTTTCAAATGAAGAAGTCTTTTACACTGAAGCCATATCTTCGTAGAGGTTATTCTTTGATGGTGTAGCTCGAAGGTATGGTTCTAGAGCAAGAGTTGTATTTGTTACTCTCCATGATCCAGTCATGCCTTATTCATTTACTTTGATAGAAAAGTGTTCCAATAATAAGGATATGGCAGAGTATCAAGCCCTTATTATTGGTTTGGAAACAGGGCTGGATATGGAAGTCAATCAACTAGAAGTCTTTGGAAATTCTTTATTGATAATCAACCAACTTCTTTCTAAGTATGAAGTTCGAAATTTAGACCTGAAGCCATATCATGAATATGTATCAACACTCCTAAAACGATTTGAATCAGTAAAAATTAAATTCGTTCCCATTAATGAAAACATATAAGCAGATGCCCTAGCTAATTTGGATGTTGTTCTGGCCAGGACAGATGATGACTTTTTTCATCCAATATTAATTGTTAAAAAATGGGTGATTCCACCACTGTTGCTTAAAATCTTGAGGAGAACAATAACGTTGAAATTATTGGCAAAGAAGTAGAAAATTGGAAACAACAGTTAATTGATTATCTTCAACATCATAAGTTATCGGATAATCCTCGTCGTAAGACAAGTTCGGAGACGTGCTTCTCGCTTTATCTTCTATGGGGACACACTCTATCGGTGCTCATTTGATGGAGTATTCATTTGATGCTTAAGTAGCGAAGAAGCGACATATGCCTTAGAGGAATCTCATTCTGGAATATTTGGTGCTCATTAGTCTAGACATAAGCTCCTTTTTCGAATAAAAAGAATGGAATACTATTGGCCGGCTATGGTTCAAGATTCCATGGATTTTGCAAAAACGTGCGAAGCTTGCCAAGTCCATGTAAATTTCATTCATTAGCTTCCAGAACTATTACATCTGACAATAGCTTCCTAGCCATTTGATGCATGGGGTCTTGATGTGATTGGACCCATAACACTGAATTATTCAACTGGGCATTCCTACATCTTTGATGGGACTGACTACTTCTCTAAGTGGGCCGAAGCTATACAATTGAGGAAAGTAAAGAAAGAAAATGTTGCGGATTTCATTCACGTTCATATAATTTATTGGTATGGAGTTCCTCAATACATTATCACTAATAACAGAAAACCCTTCTGCAATAGCCATATCAATAATCTCTGCACCAAGTTTGGATTCAGACAATACAACTCGTCCATGTATAATACAGCAGCTAATGAATTGGCAGAGGCATTCAACAAGACCCTATGCAATTTGTTGAAGAAGGTTGTATCCAAATCTAAAAGATACTGGCATGAAAGAATTGGAGAAGCTTTGTGAGCTTATTGCACAACTTACCAGACTCCAACACAAGCTACTCCATATGCCCTGGTATATGGTGTGGAAGATGTACTTTTCTTAGAGTGTTAAATTCCATCATTGCAAATTTTCATCTAAGAAGGTTTGACGACAAAGAAAAATGCATGTCTTCGACTTGAAGAGCTAGAAGCTTTGGATGAGAAGAGATTAGAGGCTCAAATGCACTTATAATATTAACAAGTCTGGATGGAAAATTCTTTTAATAAAAAGGTACGACTGAGATCATTTTGAGTTAGAGATTTAGTACTTTCAATACGCAGGCCTATCATAATTACAAAAAAGGCATGGGGTAAGTTCAAGCCTAAATGGGATGGTTCATTTGTCGTTACTCATGTATTCACCAATGGGGCTTAAAAGACCGTGGACAAAGATGGACTACAGATTGGACCTATTAACGAAAAAAATTTGAAGCACTTTTACGCTTAAAGTTTTTTTTTCCTATGTAAAAAAATGTAATGCTCCTGGCCTGCAAGAGGATAAAATGTGAACATCTATACAAACAAACAAAAATTCTTGTAATGAACTACATTCGACTTGATCCATTTTGAAGTAAGTAGGCAGCTTGGATAATATATATATATATATATATATATATATATATATATATATATATAAATCCAAGTTCAGTCAACATAAATAATCATATTTATATCTCTTTATTTGTCTTTGCATTAAAAATGATGATACAAAAGAGATTATAAAAAAAGGCTTTCATTAATCGAAGTTCTTAAAAAAAGAAAAATATAGAGAGTTTCAACTCAGAAGATCAATCACTTTCAACCAGTTGTAAAAAGTTTTCTGCAAAAGCCTTCCTCTCCTGATCGATGGATTCTACGTTGGCAATATTTTTAACTCGTACTTATTCCAGCGTAATGCTTGCCTCTTCAATTTTATTAAGATTTTCCTTACGAGTCTGAATTTCATCACAGAGTTTATCCAACTGGAAGGCCAATTTGCAAGTCTTATTTTCCAAAGAAGAACATGTAGACTTCTCTACATCTTTTTGTCTCTGAAAAGACTCCAATTGCTGGTCCATTTCTTCTAAAGTTGGACACTCTAAGTTTTGCTTTCTTTTGGAAAGATAAGCATCAACTCTTTTGAAAAATGTTTTCATACGCCTCGTCAAAGGTGCTAGATCTGCTTGAAATGATTCAATGATCAAGTTTTGAAGAGTTGGATTGCTTTTAGCCCACCAAGTCCTAAGATTGGAAAAACTGTATTTTAAAACATCTGTGAATGACTACTTAAGATAATTAAACATGGCTTCTCAGAACATCTTTTAGAAAATAAGGGTCTTCAGTAATTCCAAGCGGAAGTCCAGACGTAGAAGAACAAATTGGTGCAATCCCACAATTGTTTATATTTGAAGCAGGAACAACAATCAAAGTCAATGAAGATGGGTAACAGGTGCTTCTTGTCCATTTTCCATGACTTGACTACTGAAGTTCCAGTCTGGCAGCTTGGATGCCAAAATACAACGACTAATATGACTAGGATAATCAGAAGAAATGTCTTTTGAACTATTAAGGTCATTAATCCCATCAAGTACATCAATCATGTCAAGATTCTCGCTGGTGTGATCTAATAAAGGACTTGAACTTGTGTAGAAGGAAAGTTCGCACTGATATATCAAACAATCAAGTAAAATAGCAACGAATAGATATACAAATGCATTCCGTGTCCGAGATGACAAGTCTAAATTTTCATCATCTAAAGAAATATCTGAGATGCTCAAGTCCATTTTAGAAGTTTCAGCACAAGCTTCCTGGTGGCTTTGAATAGCTTGAGGCTTTTTCAGTCATATCGACCACTTTCAACGGCATATCAAACTAATGGTAGCCTGAAGTCAAAATTTGATACATTAAGTGAAAATGATAAATTTCAAAAAAAAAAATCATACCTAATCTTCAGAACTACTATCTTCCAAAACCAGAGTTGGTTCAAGTCCCCGAGATGCTTGATCTCCAGAATTACTGTGTTCTGAAACCAAATTGTCTCAAGTATCTTCTCTACACGCTCTGAAGAGGAAATGTTTTCTGTTGAAGGGAACGTAAATTCAACCCTGGACCTTTTTCATGTGGAACATCCAATGCTCTTTTATGAAAAGTTTTTTGGAAAGTTACATTGGAGGGGTCGATCTCTTTGGCCTTGTCATTTTTCATATGCTTTGGTATAGGTGCGGGTTGCTCAAGTCCAAAGTCTGTATCCTCACTAGATAATAACTCCGTCACTTGAATCTTGTTCAGTCTTGGAAGTCCTTCATTATTCCACCAGTCTTTGCATGCAGAATCAAATTAATGATGTATATTATTGGTTCGCCCTGGAATATAGAATGAACATCCACTCCCTACTTGTGTCAAAGATAACCAAGCACGGTAATGAGTGGTTAGATTTATTACCAGATTCATGTTTTTTGGCGAGCTTGGAATTTTTTGTTTAAAGCCTTGGTGCCTTCCAAATCGATGAGGGTTATTTGCTTCAAGAATGTATGAACTAGATCATCGGCAATAAGACATAAATCCAGGTCGAATGCTAGTCATGAACTATGAAGTCTCCGTAGACCTATCGCCATTATCCGTGCGTATACCACAATGAGAAGGCAAATGAATAGAGTTCCAACAAAAATCATTAAGATCCATCCTTCCACGAACAAATTCTCGACAATCAAACATGTCGACTTCCCAAGACTGGAGATCATTTAAAGTTTTGACATATCTTCGGATAATATGGCGACCAATGCTTTTGTCAATGTTGTTGCAAATTCCTCGGAAAAAATAAGTTGCAGCCCAAGCATACAGAAAATGTCCAAAAAATGCATATTTGATCAATCCAATATCATAACCTACCACGCAATTTGAAGTTTCTGTAAGTACTTGGTAAATACTAGTCAAAATAGGATTAACTAAACTGTAAGTTGATTTGGCAGCCATTCTGGAAGCTGTTTTGAAAGTCTCAACTCTAAGATAGTCGTTTATGGAAGGAAAAATGAAACGACAAAACCAAAAGAAAAGATAGGCTGCTATTTCTTACTCTTCTTCCTCATCAAACGTCCCTACACAAAATATATTTTATCTTGTCCATGACAACGGGTCTCCGTATCCTATCTTTATGTGGCTTTGATTCAATAGCTTTCTTGAAAGGCTTACTCTTCAGAGGATTTGGAACACAATAATCTTCTTAGAACCAAAATTCAATCCAATCGGCGTGGAGAATTCAATCAATTTTCTTCTTATCGACTATCGGTAAGTATGCTTTAAACAAATATAACCAAGATCAAGAAAACAAATTCGACAGTTCTGAAAGGCTTGGAACTACCTCATCATAATAATCATCCATAATAGAGACTCCAGTGATTTCTCAAATATCCCAGATGGAAATACTGATTTCTCCGTTTGTGGTTATAAAGGTATTGGTGTCCAGATACCAAACCTTACAAAGAGCTTTGTACATAGAATTGGTACGAGGATATTCCTTTGTAGCAGAATAAACTGCATAAGCTAACTCAGGAAGATTCCTTTTGACTAAGAATTTATGGATCCAAACCGACCACTCCCAAAACTTCAGAAGGTAAGAAGCTTCTCCTCAGCTACTAAGTGCAAGTCCCCATCTTATTTCCCTCTGATTAATCCTCTCGAAAATGATCTCTTTCAGAATAATCGTCAGGTTCTGAGAATGATGTAGAGGGGGACCCAAAAAAGGATGTTGGGTAGTATCCAAATTCCTCTAGCGGTCACTAAGAATATGCATGTGCAACTCTTTTAAAGGAACACGTAGAGTAAAAAGACTTGGTATCGGTCTACGGATGCAAAGAACTTTGCCCTTCCTTGCCGTATCATTAAGTTCAGTAATTTTTCAGGTAATTTTATATTCTCTTTGCCTTTGGAATTTGATTGTGTCATTCCTACAAAACAAACAAACAAACAATAAATAATAATAATAAATAATAAATCAACAAATGAGAATACAAAATGACAGCAAAATAGTCAAAGAAACAATATTAACAAAAAGTGGGGGTTTAAAATTTAAAGTAATTATGGACATTAAATTTTTTGAATGTGTTATAGTCTTATGTCTAAGGTCGTAAATCTTTTAAACCCCCATCTTGGAAGGGAGAGCCTCTGAGGAATTATCTAAAAAGGTACGTTCCGAGCCTCGAATTTTAAATCTTTTATACATCCATATTGGAAGGGTGAGTCTATGGAGAATATCTAAAAATATACATTTCGAACTTCTATTTTCAAGTCCTCTAAGCCTCTATCATAGAAGGGTGAATCTCTCGAAAATATCTAAAAATATACGTTCCGAGTCTCGATTTCCAGATCTTCTAAACCTCCATCCTCGAATGGTGAGTCATTGGGTAATATACAAAAAGACATATTCTAGGACTCTATCTTCATGTCTTCTAAGCCTCCATTCTGGAAAAGTAAGTTTCTGGAGAATATTTGTAAGATATGTTCCGGACCTCGATTTTCAAGTCTTTTTTAAATAATAAAATAAAAGGAAGTAAATTCTCCAGAATACATATATCTCGTTATTTAAAAAATTCTCATATTTTTTATAAATTCCAAATTTTCGTAAAAGTAAAAAATAATAAAATAATAAAAAGACAAGTAACACATGTGCTGATGTGCACGTCTATATATATACATTATAATATTTTTTTTTAAAAAAAAAGATGCAAGTTTCTGGTTTTGTTATTTTTTTAAAATAAAAATTGATACCACTATTCTACAGCATCCAAAAACGCGCGCGCACACACATTTATTTATTTTACACACATTGCACATCATGCACACACACCAACACACATGGCAAGTTTCTGCTGTAGATTAATTGTATGCATGTGTATGTTTAAGTTGAGTGTTTAAAATAAATTCTGCAACAATAAAAAAAATAAAAAATAAATCAAAGAGTAACTTTGATTTTTCTTGTACACATAAAAAACAATTCATCAGCTTTATTTATATATATATATATATATATATATATATATATATATATATATATATATATATATATATATATATATATATGTTTAAGTTGAGTGTTTAAAATAAATTCTGCAACAATAAAAAAAATAAAAAATAAATCAAAGAGTAACTTTGATTTTTCTTGTACACATAAAAAACAATTCATCAGCTTTATTTATATATATATATATATAAAGAGGGGATAAACAAGAAGAAGAATGATTTCTTGTGGTTTGATTACTACTTTATTAAAGTAAATCAAAATGAGCAAGAAAATCATGATTACCTGCAAACAATGAATGAGAAATTAAATCACTATTGAAATTGACGAAACCCAAAGCTAAAATAAAAAGTTCTTTTCTGATTTTCTTGAATTTTGAATTACTTATACGTCAACAATGTTGGATTTTGATAGTTCTAATGTTGTAAGTAATACACTGATTCTTAAGACTTCTTAAAAGCATATTTTATTGATCATCAAAAGCACTTATTTATACAACTTATTTAAAACAGAAAAAGGATAAAATCTGGAGCAAAATCTGCTATAGTTACATAACAGAAAAGCTTTAAAAATGCAGCCAAATCTGCTGCATATTATGTAACAGAAATTCCTAAAAAATAGCTGAAGATTAGATCAATTCCTTATCCATGTCAGCAACTCCTGAGCCATGTCATTCAACACTCCTCCTTGGCTCTGGAGGTGCAGACTCCAAGCCTTTGTCTCAAGAACTCATACCTGGCTTTGGGAAGAGCTTTGGTCAGGATGTCAGCATTTTGATCTTCTGTTTTGCAGTAGACCAGCTGTATTTCTCTTTCTTTTTGTACCTCTCTTAGGAAATAGAGTTTCAACTTGAAGTGTTTTGTTTTGCCATGAAACACTGGATTATTTGCAATTGAAATTGCAGCTTGGTTGTCTACAAGTATCTGTGTGCTTTCCTTTTGCTCCCTATGCAGATCTGCTATTAATTTTCTAATCCAGAGAGCTTGATTCACAGCAGCAGCGGCAGCTACATATTCTACTTCTGCTGTAGACTGAGCTATGACGTCTTGCTTCTTAGAACACCATGAGAAAATAGCAGAACCAAAGCTAAAACAATAACCTGAAGTACTTCTCATGTCATTAATACAACCAGCCCAATCACTATCAGAATAATCATGGAGTGTGAAATTTTTAACTTGATAGTACCTCAAACCATAGTCAATCGTACCCTTGATATATCTAACAATTCTTTTTACTGCTTGAAAATGAATTTCACTAGCACAGTGCATGTACCTTGAGAGTAGACTTACAGCGTTCATAATATCCGGTCTGGTTGCAGTCAAGTACATCAAGCAGCCTATTAAGGTTCTGTAAAGTCTTTCATCAACATTTGCAGCTCCATCTTCTTTGTAGAACTTCTCCTTTTGATTCATTGGGGTTGCAGTTGGCTTGCATTCCTCCATGTTGAATTTTTTGAGAATCTCTTTGGCATATTTATGCTGACATATGAAGATCTCATTCTGCTTTTGTTGAACTTCCATGCCAAGGAAGAATGTCATCTTTCCAAGATCAGTCATCTCAAAAACATCCTTCACTTCCCTTTTAAAAGTGTTAATCTGTTCCATACTACTTCCCATGACAAGCAAATCATCAACATAAAGAGATACCACAAGTATTTCATCACTAACCTTCCTGAGATAGAGAGTAAATTCACTTAGACTTTTTTTAAAACCCAAGTTTACCAAATGTGCATCAATCCTACTGTACCAGGCCCTTGGTGCTTGCTTTAAACCATACAGGGCCTTTTTCAGTAGATATACTTTCTCCTCTTTTCCTTGAACAATAAAACCTTCAGGCTGCTCTACAAAAATTTCTTCCTCCAGGTATCCATTCAAGAAGGCAGATTTGACGTCCATCTGGTGTATATTCCAGCCCTTTTGAGCAGTAAGGGCTAGCAACATTCTTATGGTATCCAATCTAGCAACTGGGGCAAAAGTCTCAGAGAAATCCACCCCAAACATCTGAGCATATCCTCTAACGACCAGCCTTGCCTTGTGTTTGTTTACAGAACCATCAGGATTGAGTTTGGTTCTATAAACCCATTTAACTCCTATTGTCTTTTTATGTGTAGGTCTATCCACTAGGATCCAAGTATGATTTTTCTCAATCATCTCAATCTCCTCCTTCATTGCAGCCATCCATTTTTGATTTGTTGTAGCTTCTTCATATCCTGCAGGCTCTATTATAGCAACGTTGCACCTCTGATAGATGTCAAAAAGTGACTTGGTTCCCCTGACAGGTTCGTCATCAATATCATCATTTTCTTCCTGGAACTCAAGCTTCATATTATTCTCCCAACTCCAGCAATCTGACTCAAAGAATTGGATATCCCTGCTAACAATTACTTTGTTGTTTTGAGGAAGATAAATCCTGTAAGCTTTTGAAACTGAACTGTAGCCTACAAAGATCCCAGGTTCTGCCTTCTTATCCAATTTGTCTCTCTTAACCTGAGGAATATAAGAGAAACAAAGACAACCAAATGTTTTTAGATTTTGCAGCCTTGGTTTATAGCCATACCATGCTTCAAATGGAGTCTTTTGTTGCAAAGCCTATGTTGGTAATCTATTCAGCAGAAAAACTGATGTGTTTGCAGCCTCAGCCCAGAATTTCTTTGGCAGACCTTTGTCATGCAATAAACACCTTGTCATCTCCATAAGTGTTCTGTTTTTCCTCTCTACCACCCCATTTTGTTGAGGGGTATAAGGTGCTGTCAGCTGATGCTCAATGCCTGCATTCTCACAGAACTTGTTAAATTTTTCTGAGGTGTATTCAGTTCCATTATCAGATCTGATCACCTTCATTTTGTCTCTACTTTGATTTTCAACCCAAGCTTTAAACTTCCAGAAGATGTCAGCCACCTCAGATTTAAATTTCATGAAATAAATCCAGCACATTCTTGTGTGATCATCAATGAAAGCAATGTAAAACTTACTGCCATTTAATGATGGAGTTTTATAAGGTCCTCCCACATCTGTGTGCACCAACTGCAGTTTTTGTGTAGCCCTCCAAGCCTTGTTTTGTGGAAAATGAAGCCTTGTCATCTTTCCATACTGACACGCTGCACAAGTAGGAAGCTCCTCCTCTAATTCAGGCAAACCTTTCCCAAGATTGTTCTTTTTCATAAAAATTAGGGCTTTATGATGAAAGTGCCCCAATCTCTTATGCCAAAGCATTGTATTGTTGTCTTCTTTGTGTACTGCAGCCTGCTCATCTTCCATCATACTCAAGGTAAAGCTTTTTCTTTTCATTTGAACTTTAAACACCCCTCTACCTTGTGCATCGGTAATCAAGCAATGATTGTTCTCAAACAGCACCCTATATCTTTTTTCTAGCAGCTGACCAACACTCAAAAGGTTTTGATTAATTTCAGGAACATATAAGACATTAGAAATTAATTTCAAACCTGTGTAACCTTCAATTGCCACTGTTCCTTTGCCCTTTACTGCAAGATATGTTCCATCTCCAATTCTAACTTTAGAAATGGCAGTTTTATCAAGCTCTCTGAAAAGCTCTTGGTCATTAGTCATGTGGCTTGTACAACCACTATCTATAAGCCAACTTTCTGTGGAGCTACTGGTAGCAAAACATGATGCCACAAACAATTGCTCCTCTTAAGGTTGTTCAACAACAGTCTTGGCTTCTCCTTGCTGCTGTTGAGATTTGCATATTCTTTCAACGTGCCCTAACTGACCACACTTGTGACATTTTATATCCGGCCTCCACCAACACCTTTTCTGTGGATGATTGGTTTTTTTTACAGTAAGGACATGGTGGAAATATAGTGTTATTGCTGCTATTATTGTTGTTGCTTTGCTTCTCTGTCTTGTACATATTTTTCTGTGATATAGCTTGAAATGCACCATCCACAGATCCCTCTTACCTCATAAGTCTCCTTTGTTCCTGAGCTTGTAATGCATTCAATACTTCTGCCAAGGTAATACTTGACACATCTTTTAAGTTTTCTAGAGATGATATTGTGGCCTCAAACTTTTCAGGAACTGTTACAAGGATTTTTTGAACTATTCTAGAATCAGAAAAATCAGTACCAAGAAGCCTTACTTTGTTAACAATGTCAAGAAGTCTGTCGGAGTAATCTTTGATTGTTTCTGATTCTTTCATTTTTTGCATCTCGAATTCTCTGATCAGATTCAGAGCCTGCATGCCTTTGACTCGTTCATTTCCTTCATACTCCTTCTTCAGGAAGTCCCATATTTCATTTGCTATTTTTAGTGTCATGATCCTGGTGAAAATTGTGGATGAAACAGCTGCAAATAAGCTAGCTTTTGCCTTTGATTTCCTTTGCCTCATTTCCTTATGATTTCTTATTTGAGCCATAGTTGGATCGTCAGGCAAAGGAGGAACTACATACTCATTTTCAGTGACTTCCCACTGATCATTAGCATCAAAGTAGGCTTCCATTCAGACAGCCCACATTTGATAATTGATTCCATCGAATACTGGAGGTGCTATTGCATTCGATGAGGCTTGTGAACTCATCCTGAGTTGGTTATAGGCTTCTGTGTTTTGAATAGGGCAGATGGTAAGTGTTTAAGGTAAGTAGTTAGGCTCACTCAACCTCACAGATCTCTCAAGAATTTGGCTCTGATACCAATTTGATAGTTCTAATATTGTAAGTAATACACTGATTCTTAAGACTTCTTAAAAGCATATTTTATTGATCATCAAAAGCACTTATTTATACAACTTATTTAAAACAGAAAAAGGATAAAATCTGGAGCAAAATCTGATGTAGTTACATAACAGAAAAGCTTTAAAATGCAGCCAAATCTGCTGCATATTATGTAACAGAAATTCCTAAAAAATAGCTGAAGATTAGATCAATTCCTTATCCATGTCAGCAACTCCTGAGCCATGTCATTCAACAGATTTCCTCTTCTTATGGTTGACTGAATTTATTCTTTCAAAAGAATATAAATTTCTAGCATTGAGTGAATAAACTTTTATTTGCAATGTTGAATCTTTGTGGGTGTGATGTGTGATATATATAATTGAAATTCTTTTCATTCAAGTTAAACAATATTCAAGTTAGTACAATTTTATTGTAACTCAACTTATACAATCTCATCCAAATTCCTCGTGTTTAGAATTCAAATTCTATTCAAACTAAGAGATATTTAGTAAAAAGAATTCAATTCTCTGCCACTTGTGCACATTCCTCGTTTTACAACCTTCCTGGTCAAGGGACCTCTGACACAGGTGGGGGGTTTCGCCTTCGAGACTTTTCCCTTAACAAAGTAAAAAGAATTCAAGTGCAAATCAAACTTTAAACAAAACTGCAAATTGTCAAAATTTATCTATTTATTTATTTTCATAATAAATGAATAAATCTTGAGGGGGCATTTGTAGACATTAAAAATTAAATTAAATAAATAAATAAGCTTGGCCTATTAAAAACAAATAATCCATTTAAATTAATTAAGTTGAAGTGTATTATGATCCGTTCGTTTTAAAACAAGTCCACGTAGAAAGTCCGTCCCACTTTTATATTTAATATTTATTTTAAATATAATGAGTGGGCAATTATATATGAAAATAAGGTGGTTTGAGATTTCTCTATAAATAGGACATTAAGTACAAGAGAAATCACAAGTTAAAAATTCTGAGAGAAGAAAAGTGACAAGTCCAGAAGCAAGTCTAAAAGAAAATCCCAAATCCAAAAGAAAACCAAATTCTAGAAAATCTCAAAAAGATCAAAAAAAATTTCAAATTGAAATAAGTTCAAGCCAAGTGCAAGAAGATCGAAATATTCTTCACAAACCAAATCCAAATCCAAATCAAATTCAAAATCCAAGCCTTGAAGATACAAGCAAATCAATTTCTAATAAATTTTGAAATCTAGAATTCAAGTCACGTGGCACCACGTCTTCAATACTCGGATCGTTAATCAGAAGATTCTGCAGCAACGCAACCACAAAAAAATCATTCACTTTGTAATTTATCAAAATTTTAATTTATAACAATTTCTGTATTTTAATATATGAAATCTGTTGTACAAGCTCAGTGAAACTTTTTTCATTTTACGAGCCCGTTTCATCTCTATTTATTCCAAACCCAAGGGAGTATGCCCATTTGCCATGACTCATCAATTATAAAGATACTGTTTTGTTAAATATTTCATATCTATTATATCATGACATTATTTGACAAAAAACCAAGCATAATCTAACGAAAGAGTAATATACTTATTAACGTATATCATTTTTTATTGTAGTTAAGAAATATATAACAATGTTATAAAATTAAAGGAATAAGTGAGAAAAATATAAGAGAAGTAGAGTAAATTATGATTTTACTATAACTATGGATTCATATTTATACGGATCTGAAGAGAATTACAAAGTAATTTATATACAAACTTGTAGAGTAAGTAGGACTTATATAAGTATCCTGACAAGACTAAATAATCATTAATAATTATCCTATAATTTTACAACACTACTCCTTTAATGACTATTTATACAATAACTACTTCGTTAAAAATCTTATTTGACAAAAATCCAGTAAAACAAAATATCAAACGAAAAGAAAAAAAATATAATTAATCGTTAAAATTTTGGAGTATTAAGAAAATGCTGCTTAATTAAAACATGGTCAGAAAAATGCAGTAGGACAAAATCTGGTCTAAGGAAAAATAATACAGCTACTCATCATGATGTTAATCATTGAAGATTTGAGTCAACGCATCTCAATCTCATGCACAAATTTCTTGAATGTAGATGTCGGCAATGCTTTTATAAGTAAGTCAGTCACATTGTCACTTGAGGGAATTTGTAAACATCAATGCCTCGATTCTTCTGAAACTCATGGGTATAAAAGAATTTTGGAGAAATATACTTTGTCATGTCCCCTTTGATCTAGCCTTCTTTGAGTTATGCTATACATGCTTAATTGTTTTCATATGATATTGTTGGATTATTCTTTGTTGAAGCTAATCTGCTTGATGCTTGGATATGATGGGTCATGTTCCTCAACCATACACATTCTCGACTCGCTTTACAAATCAAGCTTTGTATCTTGTAATTTATTGTTTTCATTCATATATCTTACAAAGACCCATTTGTATCCTACAGGGATTATATTTATAGGGGTTCGAACTACTTGTCCAAATACTTTACGTTTTTCTAATAAATCGGCTCTGCTTTTATGGCTTCTTTCTATTTTGGCCAATTATTTTTATTTTGACAATTTTTAATAGATTGTGGTTCAGTATCCTCATTTTGCATGATATCAAGAGTCACTTTAAAGGTGAATATATTATCCATGACAATATTATCTCGTTCCTATAATCTATTGAAATCTCATTATTTTCGGACAATTGTAGTTCTACAGCAATCATATTATCAATATTTGATCAATATATCTATTCTACTATTGTTTTATTAAAAGTTTTTAGTTGATTTTTCTCTTGTACATTTTTCTTTCGAGGTACATAATCTTTGGCACCAACTAATCCGGACTTTGTCACTTTAATTGTATCAACAAACACATCAGGTAATTGATTTGCAACTCTTTGCAAGTGAATAATTTTTTCAACCTCTTACTCACGTTGATTACTGCGGGGATCAAAGTGAGATGGAGTTGTTCACTCCAAGAAATTTTACGTTGGTTTTTAAGATGTAGTCTTATCCCTTCCAAAGTTGAAAAAGTCATTTCATCAAAATGACAATATACAAAGCGTGCAGTAAACGAATCACTCGTTAAAGGTTCAAGGTACCTAATAATGGATTATGAATTAAACTCAACATAAATTTTAGTCTTCATTGGGAATCCATTTTAGTACGTAGTGTGGTGAAATTGGTACTTGGGCAGCTTAACAAAAAATTCGTAGATGATAAATATTAAATTCTTGACCAAATGCTAGTTGCAAATGTGATTATTGATGATTGACAGTTTGTCTTACACGAATAAATGTTAAAGCATGTAATATAGCTTGATCCCAAATAAAAGTTAGAAGTTTTGTTTTCGTAAGTAATTGTCTAACAATCAATTGAAGACATTTGATAAACCATTTTGTGTATGAACGTGAACAACTAAATGTTCGATGTCAATTCTAATTAATGTACAGTAATCGTCGAATGCTTGGAACCTAAATTCACCAACATTATCGAGAAGAATTGTCTTGATTGAATAGTCAGGTAATTGAACCCGTAATTTTATAACTTGAGCAAGTAGTCTAGGAAATGTTGCATTTCTAGTTGAAAGCAAGTAAACATGAAACCATCTAATAGAAGCATCCATTAAAATCATAAAATAACGAAATGGTCCACATGCTGGGTGTATCGACCCACATATATCTCTATGAATTCTTTTCAAAGAGTTGGAGATTCAACATGAACATTCGTAATAAAATGTCTAATGACTAACTTGTCTTGCGAACAAACAGTTCATTGATAATTATTAGGTAAAAAATCTTTTGGTTCTTTCGAAGATGTTCATGTGAGTTGTTAATTATTCGGTGTATCATTACTATTCATGGTTGTCCAAATCAATCATGTCAAAGTATAAAGTTTTTTGGTTCAATGAACTTCGGGTTCATAACATTGTTTGATTCAATTATTTTTATAAATGTATAATTAATGTCAAAGGAGATTACTGTGAGTTTTTATTTACTTCTAGCTATATACGAAATAAGTTATGCAAAGGTATTCAGTATTATTTTCTTGCATCATCTTAATGTGGTATCCATTGCAGCGGATATCTTTAAAACTAAGTAAATTTCTTCTGAATTTTTTAGAATAAAATACATCGTTTATATACAATTTTGTATTATTTAGTAAGATAATACTAGTTGTTTTGGAGCAATCAAAGATATTCGATATACCTGATTTCGTATTAACATTACTTTCTGCTAATGTTAAGTCAAAATGAAAGTAATGTTAAGTCAAAATCAATTTTGTCTTGAAAAATTGTATGAGTAATTGCACTATCGGCAAAATAAACATCTTGACAATTTATTTTGAATCTACTATTTCCAACATTTTTATATATAACAATACATTACTAAAATAAAAAGTAAAGAAATTTGGCGGAAAGATAAACGAAGATAATTGCCATTACCAAAGTTGTTTTCCCCTTCTATTTTTCAATTGATTCGAACTTTCAAAAGAAAACTTTGCTCCAAAAAAACCAATCCTTGGTGCAACATATGGACATCCGTCTTTTAATTTTGGGGTTTTTTACAAATAACCACAAAAAATAAAGTATTTCTTAAAATACTGTTATAGTTTCTTAATTTTGAAAATACTGTATAACGTTTTAAGAAACAAAATCAGAAAAGTTGGAGAGCTTTCCATTTATCAAAATCACAAAAAACTCAATTCCTTCCCTATAAGTCACACACAGCCGACGAGAAGGAAGAGTGAGATTCCAAACAAATTGGACATGAAATTACATAACAAAGTTGGACGGAAAATCTCAATTCTAGCCGTCATATGTGAAATTTCATCCAAATAAACAAATTCAAAGTGAATTGCAGCCATTATCCATGAAATTGCAGAACAAATTGGACGGTAATCTCACTCCCAGCCATCATCTGTGAAAACTGCAGAACAAATTGGACGAAAAACTTACTTCTATCCACCATCTATACAGGTAACATGTTAAATTGATGTGTATTAATCACAAAATCATATTGACCATCAGATGTTCGACAGAATTCCCCAACTTGGTTATCATTGTAACAAATGTAACAAGTTATGTTATTATCTGTTTTCTTTAATTTCTATTTTGCAATAGTGTTTTTCTACTTTCAGAAAGCTAATTGTTGACAAATGTGTTTATCCAATTCAATGATTTGCCTCTAGTTGTTTGTTGGATTACTTATGTTGTTTGATAATCTTCCAAATATCTAATTTCAAAATTACAAATGTAACACGTTCTGTTATTTCAAAATTACAAATGTAACAAGTTCTGTTATTTCAAAATTACAAATGTAACACGTTCTGTTATTTCAAAATTATAAATGTAACACGTTCTGTTATTTCAAAATTACAAATGTAACACGTTCTGTTATTTCAAAATTACAAATGTAACAAGTTCTGTTATTTCAAAATTATAAATGTAACACGTTCTGTTATTTCAAAATTATAAATGTAACACGTTCTGTTATTTCAAAATTACGTTCTGTTATTTCAAAATTACAAATGTAACACGTTCTGTTATTTCAAAATTATAAATGTAACACGTTCTGTTATTTCAAAATTACAAATGTAACACGTTCTGTTATTTCAAAATTACAAATGTAACAAGTTCTGTTATTTCAAAATTACAAATGTAACACGTTCTGTTATTTCAAAATTACAAATGTAACAAATGTAACACATTCTGTTATTTCAAAATTACAAATGTAACAAGTTTTGTTATTTCAAAATTACAAATGTAACACGTTCTGTTATTTCAAAAATATCTAATCCTAATCCACAAATTAACAAGTCATGTTATTTCAATTTTAATATAGCAAAATGTAACAAGTTATGTTATTTCAGAATAACAAATGTAACAAGTTATGTTAGTATCTGTTCAGAATTTAAATCTAATTAAACTTCTATATTGTTTATAGATTGATCATCTTGACATAATTTAGGTGTATTTAGTTCATATATTGAACCAACTTTAGATACCTACAAAACCATATATGTTACAATTCTATTAGCATGTTAGACACATCTGTTTTATTTAATTTCTGTTTTTGAATTGTGTTTTTCTACTTTCAGACAACTAATTGTTGACGAATGTGTTTATCCACTTCAATGATTTGTAGGTATGGAAATGTTAAATAACTTCATTACATACTATGGTGAGACGGCTGGAATTCTCGTCCCAATGGACTGCACGTACATTAAACTCGTTAATATGATATTGTCGGTGTTAAAGTTGAATCGAAAAAAAGATATGGTGACAATACAATATGAAGTGTGTACAAACATGGCTCCAATGAGGATTACAAATGACAACACAGTTTTGTTCTATATGGAACTGAAGCGAAAAGACCAACAACTAACAAGTTACCCATTGCGAGTTGAAGTTACACCATTGCTAGAATCCATTCCAGACATGCATGTTTTGAAGCCATCTGATTTTGAGGATATCAACCTAAAGGTTAGTGAAGGACATAATTTTGTAACATCAACATCTAAAGGGCTGCCCGCACTAGAGAGCTTTGCTTCTAGTGCTTATGAATCTATACCGGAATTAGAGGATGTGAATAGTGAGTCAGAGATAAATGTCATTTCAAATCCTGATATTGAAGCAATAGCAAAAGACATGATATTCAGAAATAAAGAATTGTTGAGGAAGACAATGCGATTGTATGCTATTGAAAACAATTTTCAGTACAAAGTGTACAAGTCAGAAAAATATGAATATGTACTCAAATGTCTAATTGATAGTTGCATGTGGAGATTTAGAGCTTCCAAACTTGGTGAAACAGATATGTTTAAAATAAGATACATTAGAAACGGCCATTCTTGCTCAATGGATATTATTTTGGGTGATCATAGACAAGCAACAAGTACACTAGTTGCAGATTGCATTAAACACAAGTATACATCTGCAAAAACTATCTACACTCCCGGGGATATTATAAATGACATGGCAAGGGCATACGGATTGACATTGAGTTATGGGAAAGCTTGGAGGGCTCGAGAGCATGCGTTGGAGACTATAATGGGAAATCCTGAAGAATCATATGGAAAAGTGCCAATGTATCTTCACATGTTACAAGAAAAGAATAGTGGAACAATAACGCGGATTAAAACTAATGCGGAGAACCAGTTTGTTTACATGTTCATGGCATTGGGTGCATCTATACAGGGTTGGGAACACTGCAAGCCAATTGTTGTCATAGATGGTACATTCCTAACTGGACGTTATGGTGGGACTCTATTCACAGCTTGCACACAAGATGCAAATAACAATATTTTTGTTCTTGCATTTGGGATTGGTGACAGCGAAAACAACAATTCATGGGAATGGTTCCTAATGAGGTTCAAGGAAGCTTATGGAGAAAGGAAACAAATGTGTATTGTATCGGACCAACAAAAAAGCATTAAAAATGCAATTGGGAAGGTATATTCAAATGTGATGCATGGCTTGTGTTCATATCATTTGTTACAAAATCTAAAGTCATTTGTCGGGAAGAGTAGAGAAAATATCACTAAGCCATTCAATGTGGCTGCTAGAGCTTACACAGTTGCTGAATTTGATTACCAAATGAAACAACTCGACAACATAAACAAAAAAATTCGGCCATATCTGGTAAGATTGAATGCTTTTTATCAAAATTTGGTTCCAAAGTCTAGTGCTAGCTAAAAATCCCATGTCAAGATGAATAAAATTGAATGATTTTATCATTCGGCCATATCTTGTAAGATTGAATGATTTTTATCAAAATGTGATATTTCATACTCTATTGGTGTTGATTAACATATGGAATTTTTTTCATATAGAAAAAAGTAGGATATGATAAATGGTCGAGAGCACACATGAGGACTAACAGATTTTCAACAATGACATCAAACATTGTTGAGTCTGTTAATGCAGTAACAAAAGCAGTAAAGAATTATCCTATAGACACTTTGTTGGAATCGTTGAGATACATCTTGCAGAGCTGGTTCTACAAGAATCAAAGTAACGCGTAATCAACGTTTACAAAACTTGCTAGCAAAAAGGAAAATCTGTTGAGGGCAAATTCTAAGAAATGCATGAAAATGAAGGTAACGAGCTATGTCATTTTGAATGATTTCTTCATAAATATTATGTTTTAAATTTACGATTGTTTCTTGTAAATTTACGATTGTAGATTGCTTAACTTATTAAAT
This sequence comes from Forsythia viridissima, assembly GCA_030279155.1. NCBI lineage: Eukaryota > Viridiplantae > Streptophyta > Magnoliopsida > Lamiales > Oleaceae > Forsythia > Forsythia viridissima. The sequence goes on from CM059037.1 coordinate 26,847,285, forward strand.
TGCCTTTTGGTTTTTGGTGGAAAATTGAATTATTGTGTAATATAGAAATTTTTTCATACTACTATAGGTGTCGGCTTCAAGTGATGTTCTATATCAAATTAGTGATGAGAATTCACAGCATTTGGTCAACATACAAGAAGGCACATGCACTTGCAACAGGTTTCAAGTAGATGGAATTCCGTGCCAACATGCATTAGCAGTTATCGGTACAAAACATCAAGTAACATACACTTATTGTTCGAAGTACCATACAAGAGAAGCTTACATTGCAACATACCAAGGAAATATTGTGCCACTTGGAGATCATGTTAACTGGACAATGCAAGATCATTTAGAGCCAAGTGTGGTATTAGCTCCTACCCCAAAAAGAACAGCAGGAAGACCTAGAGAAAAAAGAATACAATCAACAGGTGAGGGCAATCAAGTCCAAAAATGTGGAAGGTGTGGAGAATATGGACACAATAGAAGAACATGCAAAAATCCATTGCCATTGAAGCAAATGCTCAAGAGAAAAAGGAAGCAGACTGAATTGTCAATATCAGAATAGTAGTAGAGATTCATTCATATCAAATAATAGTTTTTAAGTTCTTTGATACATATTACTGTTTAAAAACTCCATGACAATGTTTAATGAGAATTAAATACAAATCATTTCATGTGGATCTGTTTTGGGAGTTTGGTTGACAACTTTTGGAATCTGTAGCAATACAATTGTTTCTTGTAATGCAGGTTGTTGATGTTTTCATTTGTTCAAAGATCTTTGAGTTTAATTCTCTTGAGTGTTGGTATTGATCTTTCTGATTATCTTAAGGAGTTCATGTATTTGGGACTGTTTAATTCACTTGAGTGTTGGTATTGGTATTTTAATTAATTGATTTCTCCATTTATAGAATATGATGATATGAGCATATGTGAATTCATTCATTCGTTTACCTTCTAAGCCTTTTGGGATCCATGTTGGGGTCTAATTTACGGCCATGTTTGAGTTCATGTTCAATTTCTTGGTCAATTTGATATTTCCATCCCACTCTAAGTTCCCATTTACAGGCTTTGGTCTAGGAGGTTTCATGGCACTGTTGATCGGCTCCATTCTTAATTTTTTTGGTTAAATCACATGGTTTTAATGGAAAGGGGATGTGTTCCTGCAAAAAAAGAAATTAGTTTTAAGACAAATTGCTTCTCGTTTATGAGTTTATGCCCAATAGCACTCTTGACAAGGTACTATACCATGAATTTGAAAATGGTAATCCTCTGAAATAGACATATAGATACAATATTGTGGTGGGGTTGTGCCAAAGGTGAAACCAAGTCTTATTTTCATGAATAGCTTGCCATTGAGTATCAATAAAATCGTTTCAGATTGTGAAGAATGCAGCACGCCCAGTTCTTAGTTGGAGATCACATTTTATTGAACCCATAATTTTGTTAGGTGATTTAGCTGGTATTTTTTTGTTTTCGTTATACAAGTACAATGAATATTAACTAGCTGAGTTCAATGCCACTTCATTTCAACTGTGTATCAGACTGGATTACTTCTCTAATTTTGTGTATTTCCTACAGTTAATTAGGTTGGAAAGAAGTTATTACACCTGCTGCTTCAATTATTTTTCCTTCAAAATACATTCTCCAAACACAATCAACCAAATTCACCAGTTTCTGACTTTCGTTCTCTCTCAATCGGCCTACGTCCACAAGCCAGTTCAAATCCACAAGACACCTCTTGAGTCATTTTAATGAAGCATCAAATAGTTCAAAACCTGGCCAAACAAGAACATCAATCCAAACATGTCTTCATTTATAATGAATTCATAAAACAAAACCTGAGAAATGATTACAACATACTAGACAAAAACCTTTAAATAACAGTCTCAAAACAAGACAATTTTTTTTATAAATTGCTACCAGACAGACACAACTATTTCTAACTTCATATTGATATGCAAATCTGGAAAAATTGAACTCAACATACAACCATAAAAAATCGAATTCAAAAGGGGGAGAAATAATGACAACAAAAAGATTTGTGACTAATTAATTAAAGCAGTTTTTTGATATACATCTACACTAAAATTACATGGAATTAGCAAAAAAAAATTGATTACATCCATCTATTCACAAGCAGTTATGATCCCAACTCAGTTATATATCAACTATTTACAAGTAGTTACATAAAAAATGTTAGATTAGTCTCCTAGGTAATCTGAGAACAAAAGTGGGTTTAATTGCCATCCTTCAACCTCCTTGTCTTTCTCACCTTCCTTGCTACATTGTCACAATCTGTATCGTATCCATCTCTTTGTTTATCAAATCCATACTTGAACAACTGGGTAGCCAAGTTAATTCTTGCTGTAGAACAATCGAATGGATTTGGCATCCTTTCTATAGTCTGGTTAATTATATGCTTAGCATATTCTATAACAAAAATACCGCAATCAAATCTGCAACACCAATAAAAATAAAATTAAAAAACAGAGTTTAGAAAGACCAGAAGAAGAGAATGACAATAAGGCTGGACGGAAATGTATAATTTAAATAAAGGAAAAGTCTAGAACATAAGTGATTGCAACAAGTTCTGTTATTTCAAAATTACAAATATAACACGTTCTGTTATTTCAAAATTACAAATGTAACACGTTCTGTTATTTCAAAATTACAAATATAACAAATGTAACACGTTCTGTTATTTCAAAATTACAAATATAACAAGTACTGTTATTTCAAAATTACGAATGTAACACGTTCTGTTATTTCAAAATTACAAATGTAACACGTTCTGTTATTTCAAAATTACAAATGTAACAAATATAACAAGTTGTGTTATTTCAAAGTTACAAATGTAACACGTTCTATTATTCTGTTATTTCAAAATTACAAATGTAACAAATGTAACACGTTCTGTTATTTCAAAATTACAAATGTAACAAGTTCTGTTATTTCAAAAATATCTAATCCTAGTCCTTAAATGTATTAAAAAAATCTCTACGCAAGCACTCAACTCATGATAATATCAAAAGACGATTGAAGGCATTTCATTGTATTCTCAATTAAACAACATAGGCATTTCATCGCATTCTTTTAATATACCAACACAACCACCAAAAAAAGAAACTAAAAAACATAAATAAATAAACTGAAACAGAGAACTAATAGATCCATACTAACCCATTTTCTTGTTGAGGCAAATGTTGAATGATATTAACATCTAGTGGTTCAATGCGTTCTTTGCCATCAACCAAATTACTCTTCCAAGAACCAATCTTCACCAACAGATGTGGGATAACCACAGCAAAGGCTTGAACATCTTCAACAAGCTGTCTATCCTTTATGCGAAAACCATAAGAGTTATATATGTTTAAACACTTCTTCTTCAAGTCAAAATGCCCAAGAATCCAATGGGCGTGAACCTCCATCATGATTGGCAACAAGACGTGGTCAATATCACGCCAAGGAGTGTTACAGTGCATATAGTCACCCAACGGGTACTCAAGCAAAGTTATCTCATAATGGCATTATCATCGTTTGAGATGGCCTTAAAGATTTTTCTGATCAAAGATCCGAACAAGCAATATGTTGTAGTAACTCATATGTTTATCGCATTGCTGTATCTCACCATCTTTCTCAGATAATAGAAGCAAACATCCATATGCTGTAAAAAAGAAAATTTTCAAGTGTAAGACATAATTAAAAAACAGTAAAAAAAAAAAAAAATAAAGGCAAACTTATTTTTAAGGAAAAAATGTTACAAAGTAGAAAATGAAATAAAATCACTGTGTCTTCTAATGTAGCGTCATTTTCACGCAAGTCATGAAACCATTGTTTCTCAGATATTGTAATTGGACCAAAATTGAATGCCATGACAATTTTCTCTGCTCGTTTTATAAACTTATTACCTCTGCAAATTATAATTGAAATGTAAGATACAAAAACTACATAAAATTTTTATAAGTATTAAACGGTATATTATCTTACCTTTTATTAGGCCTATGTCCTTCACGATACCATTTCTCAAAACTGTCAATGTCAGCAACACTAGGTGCTATAAAGCCCGCCTCAAATGCACATAATTCAACACGACTTTGCGGTACAACATCTGACGAAGATCCATAATTAAGCAAATATGGTGATTGGAGTAAAGTGTTGGGTTTATGAGGCCTTTTTGTTGGCATGCCTGGCATGTTCTGATCAGCAACAATTGTATCTGGTACATGAACCTAAACACATATTAAGAATTCCATGTTAAACCAGAAAGATTAATGTCATTGCAATTGTGATTTATTTTATAAAATATAGAAAAGTATATATTTTTTTGATCCATAGCTTTTGCCTTTTGCGTCTCATCAATTGCTTTATCAACATTCTCCAACACTTCATCTGTATAAAATGAACCATCGGACAACCGAGGAAAAATATCATTCGGAGTAAAATCAATGCCAAGATCAAAACTAGGCAAGTTATCCTCACACAGTGGTTGCTCTTTTTCTGAAATTGTACCTTCTTTTTCATGAACCTTTCAATGAAAGCATGTAACACAAGTTAACACAAAAATTAGATGAAAATGAATAAAACACGTACTGCTTATAGTAATAAAAAAAGTTAATTAATTAAAACACATACCTTATAGTCCAAAACACCAACTAATTAAAGCACATACCTTAAAGTCCACAAATTCATTTCCCTTTGGACTATCAAAATTTGTCTTCTCTTTGTCAAAATTTTCAACAAATTCATTCTCATTTGTACTCTTAAAATCTGACCCCTTCTCATCAACCTATAACATAAAAATTAATTAAACTTAACAAATCCATGAAATTATTAGCCTCCAGACATGAGAAAAAAATCTTAGTGAAAAAAAATATAATAATCGAGTCTTATACTCATATTACCCAAGGACAAACATTAAAAAAATACCTTATTATCCAAATGCCTTTCACCAGCCTTTGGACTTGATATTTGTTTGAATCTTTCAATCATCTCATTTCTAAAGTCAGCAATCATTGATTCGACACCATGTTTGAACGACATCATTTCATGCAACATATGTTCTTGCTTTATTTGTACATTTGTTAAACGATTGATGATGTCTTCATTATAGCAGCTTTTGAAATCCTAACAAAAACAAGGAGACAAACAAATGGAAAAAAATAATTATTATACATTGGTTCAACATATTAACCACAATGACCAGTGATTACAATGAAAAAATAAAACTATAAATTAATAAGATTAAGAATATAACCTCTTTCTCTTTCGATTCAACCGCATCAGGGGGTTCAACAAATTCATTGCACATCGGTGCAGCACTTAAATTTTTCCTTTTCCGTGTTGGAGGGTCCACAACATCTTTGTTGTTATCATGAGTAGGAGCTGCAGATGCCTCTTCAAACATTTGAATACAATATGGTGCCTCCTTCTCATCTTCATACATCTCAAAAGATTTAGCCTTCATAGTCAAATACATATATGTCAAAAACTATAAATAAAAACATGTATTATTAAAAAGAAAGACAAAATAATAATAAACATACTTCGAAAGAGTCAAACATGCCGTCCTCCAGTTGAGATGACATTATGCGCTTATCAGTTGTCCAATTGATTATTCGAGGCCAAGAACCATGTATCCTCTCACATAATATCCCATCTAATGGAAATATCTCATAAATCCACACTTGGAATGCAATTGGGAAGCCACATAGCCTATATGTGATAACCCCTTCATCATCAGCCTTATTGTTCAATGCAGACTTCAAATAAGTGAATGTCGTGTTGAATAAGTCCTTCCTCCACGGAAAACTGTCTAATTCATCTAAATCAACAAGTCTCATGGTTGAATCTGATACTTTTTTTGCATACGTAGTTGTAAAAAAGTAGGATGAAAGCAGATAAAGAATTCCTAATTTGACAACATCTTCATCATTGGTGTTATCAGACAAATTGAGGAAAACACTTTCAACATCCTTTTTGTACACAGCACGCAGATGACTGAAATATCTTGTTTTGAGTGAGATTGGGGCCAATAAATGTTTCGAAATATCACTACTGCCCGTGCACTTTAGTCCTGTGACTATGCAAAACTCCTCCATTGAGAATCTTACATGCTTCTCACCAATTCTAAACCACATTTCATTGTAATTCGGTTGATTAACCTCTCTTAGCAACATTTTGTGAATTAGTTGATGTTGCAATCTAATGTCTTTTATAACTAAGAACTGCCCAAAACAAGTTTCTTTAAACAATTGCTTCTAAGATTCTTTCAATTTAGCATTCAACTTTCCAATGACATCAATTTTTGGTGATACCATGATCCTACTGACAGGCCAACTTTTGCTATCTATGCGGTAGTCCCAATCCTATAAAATTAGCAAGAAAATGGATTAATAAACACAAACATTCTGTTATTTCAAAATTACAAATGTAACACGTTCTGTTATTTCAAAATTACAAATGTAACAAGTTCTGTTATTTCAAAATTACAAATGTAACAAATGTAACACGTTCTGTTATTTCAAAATTACAAATGTAACAAGTTCTGTTACATTCTGTTATTTCAAAATTACAAATGTAACACGTTCTGTTATTTCAAAATTACAAATGTAACACGTTCTGTTATTTCAAAATTACAAATGTGTAACAAGTTCTGTTACATTCTGTTATTTCAAAATTACAAATGTAACAAATGTAACACGTTCTGTTATTTCAAAATTACAAATGTAACACGTTCTGTAATTTTGAAATGTAACACGTTCTGTTATTTCAAAATTACAAATGTAACACGTTCTGTTATTTCAAAATTACAAATGTAACAAGTTTTGTTATTTCAAAATTACAAATGTAACACGTTCTGTTATTTCAAAATTACAAATGTAACAAATGTAACACGTTCTGTTATTTCAAAATTCAAATTTAACAACTTCTGTTATTTCAAAACTATCTAATCATAATCCTTAAATGTATTAAAAACATCTCTACGCAAGCACTCAACTCATGATAATATCACAAAACGATCGAAGTCATTTCATTGCATTCTCAATTAAACAACATAGTGCACACAAATAATATTATTGAGGAAATTGAAGTTTGAGTCATAGTTGATATGGGATCATGGATGGAGAAGACTATACATCCTGCATTTCTATGGCCACACATCAACGAAACAATTAAAAAAAATGACAAGAGCACAACCTGTGCTTCGTATTGCCTAATTTCTTTCTTTTTCTTGGATGGTGACTCCTCCGGTAAGATTTCTCTACTTTTTTTCGCACTCTTCTCATCCATAACTTCGGGTGTATTTTTTCTTGTAGACGATCGAGTTACACAATGGCCAGAAGAGTCCATATGTTCACTAACATCAGATGGAGACTTGTTCTTTGATGTTGAACATGTGAGACGACGAGTATAAGTCTGCATAACTTCACGTAACATTCAGCTCATCCAATCTAGTATCAAACATCAAACAACAAAACAAGATTCAAAACACCATAAAATTAGACAAGATCAATTCATAAGCTTCATGGTTTCGTTTTGTTATTGAACATATTTAATTAAACAGAAACAGGTAACTAATAATTTCAGTATCCTTCGACTTCTCAATGTAACTCAACAAAGTCTTATCCATATTTCGTCCTTTTGGCTACATGAAAGCTCTTCCACAGTGCTCAACCAGTTGGAAAATGATGTAAAAATCAACTTAGGTTTGAAAACAAGAGGTGATTTTTTTATTGAAAAGGATAAAACCATAGATTCGCTTTGCAATATTTGGAGACCTATAATTGGGTCCTTGTAGTGGAAATCAAGAAAAATGATCTTTAATTGGAAACTAATGCAAAATCAACTTAAGTTTGAACAAAATACAGTTCAAATTCTGATTCCCAGCCCACAGTTGATTATTAGCCAATGTAGTCTTTATGCTCCGTAAAATGTAAAAACCTCTTAAATCACAAAATGCGAGCATGTAATTTGAGATTTTTTCATGTGAATTCATTCTTATTCAATATTTTTAAACAGAACTCCCTTGAAACTCAGGAGAACAAAAGGTACTCCACTCTAGATTTATATCGAAAACACGAGCGTAAAAACTCGACTTCGAGATGAACTTAATAAATAAATCTTTTTCAATTACCTATCGTATTCCAAACAACTGTGCAATTAGTTTCCTCCAATTAATGTTTACCTTTAATGTTCCAACTCTATAATCCAAACAGGCCCTAATCAAAGACGATAAATAAAATAAAATTCGAATAATGTGCACCTCGAAAACCCCTTAAACAAAACCCTTAATTTGCAAGTAAGCATGAAAAAGAAAATGCTATAAATTCTGAAATACAAAAGTTACAGTTAACAAACAAAGGTAATTTAACAATAAAACGAGAAAATTAATTCAAGATTTGGAGACAAAAAATGTAAGAACACGGTGAAAAGTAAAAAAAAAAAAGCATACAACAGCGAGGAACAGTGATACCAATCCGACGCACTTGAGACTACCGGCTTCACTTCCTAGCATTAGAGGAACAGTGCAAAGTACAAAATATTGCACAAATTTGAGGAAAATGAATCGCAATCGTATAACTTCTCATGAAGTTAAAGCAAAATGGTCACATATATAATCTAGAAAAATATACTTCAAAATCATGACTCGTACCTTGGTGATGAAATTCTGAGCTATGGTTCCTCCTGAAAGTTCCCAAGAGCCTAAGCTGGTTGTGTAGAATATTAACAATGAAGGGATTGGAAAGTTTTGTTTTAGAATTGTATTTGAGAGAAATTAGGCCGAATTGTTATATGTATTTGGGTTATGGGTAAGTAACGTGGGCTTGGACGGCTATTGATAGTGGAAGTTATATTTGGGCTTAATATGTTTGGGCTTTTTTTGAAAACAGTATTTCTGAAATAAAAAAATTTAAATAGTAAAATTGGAATTTGGAAACTAATTGGAGTATGGAGTGCAATTTCCACTTTAATTTTCAATAGTAGATCCATTAGGACAATACTTACCAAATAAATACCATTAACTCATCAGATTTCTACATCTAAATATGTCAATATTAATACCAAATTATTTAAGTTTTCCTTCAACCAAACATTTTGATTGTATAAATTTCATATTTGAATCACATCTCTTCCAGAGATTAGAATGTACGATATTCTTCTAAAATTTTGTATGGATACATTAAAGATGTCTTTCTTCCAGAATCTTACTTGTCGATGTTGTATGCCATACAATACAAAATCGATATAAATTGCTTAATTAAAAAATTGAATATTCCAAAAAAAATTTATCTTATTATAATTTAATCCTTTTTTTTAAATATGGGACGGATCGGATCGGGGCAGCCCCGATCCGATCCGTCCCGAGATCCGTGGCGGATCACGGATATCTGCTCTGATCCGTCCCGCCGACCCACGGATCAGGTATTTTTCGCTCCATTCAGATCGGATATCCATAAGGTTCAGGGCAGATCGAATATTTTTGCCATCTCTAAGAGTTAATGTATGGTAGGGAGGGATGGATGGATAGAGATTGGGTGATGAAATTATTTTTTTATTTTTCAGTTTTATTTAATATTTAAGCAAAATTTCAATTAGCACACTGATATTTTAATTAAGCAAGAATTCACTTTGTTCACTAAACTATAAACGAGATTTCAGTTTGGTCACTAGATTTCGGTTGTTAAAGATAAACTAGTCCACGTCAACTACGTCAAATTTTCCATTTAGTGTATTTAACACTTATTATAGGTAGAGTACTTAAATTGAAACAAATTGAAACTTTAGTCGTCAAGTAGGAAACAATAAAAGCCCTAAACTCTAGAACATCACTATAAGTTCATGTCTAGCATATTTGGAAGTGTTTATAAACGCTTATAAGTCAGTCTAACATCATATTTATTCATACATTCCGTATGACCTACAATTTTTATCTATATTTTATTGACATATTTCATAAGACTCGCTATCTATAATATGAAAAAACTCTACAAAACAATCACTTTTTTTTGCGAACGCATGTATATTATCTTTTTGTTGAAGAAAACGCCCAAAGAAATTTTGGACAATCCATCATTGTGGAAAGTTACATAGAAGGTCCAGGGAGCATGCAAACAGATTTTTGGACCATACATCGTTGTTAGGTGTTTATTTTCCATCTTTCATTTTTTTTTTCCCCTCCCTCTTTGTAGGACCAAATTATGATAGAATATGTTTTGTTTATGAATGAGATGTGTGAGATGTGTTAAATATCCATCTTTATCATTTATTATATTTGTCGAGTAAAGTATACAGGTGATATAAGAATAAATAAACATTATCGTCACATTTGTCGCAAATTCTCTTAGGCCCACTCAACTTTGAGCGGTATGAGGGCGTTTATTGATTCTACCATATCTCTAAGTGAGATTAGTTTGTTTAGTAGGCTAGATAATTATATTCCATGCGGTATGTCTAAACAATAATCATTTGTACCCATACATATTAATTTTATCGAGTTATTTTTTGTTAATTAGACATTTTGATGTTTAAAGTTAGACCATATATAGGTATTTTACTTATTTTCTCCAAATTTGACACACAAAACACAATAGAGCGTAAATTACCGCATTCAACTGACCAATTTGGGGGATTTATACTCTTCAATGTCCGCAAACTCTTGGAATAAAATTAAAAATAAATAAATAAATAATAATAATAGGACTAATTTGGTCATCCCTAATATGGACCTAAAAATGTGAAATCATGCTAAAGTATTGAAAAAATTAAGCCTAGGCTCTCCAATGTTTTAGATTGTTCTTGAAGTAAAATTTTGAGTTTCCAACAATTTTAAAAGATATTAAAAATTAAAATTACATATAATTTCACGTAATTTAAAACTGAATGTTAATTAATTTGACAATTTTACCCCTTATCTTTAAGTTACGTAAAAAATTACGTACAATTTTAATGTATATGTTTACGATTTTCATCGTGCAAGAGTTAAATTTATAGATTTAAAGAGATGAAAAATACCGAACCTCACTTTTAAAATTTGAAAAATAAATACGAAAGAAAAGAAGCTGCTCGAAACACAAGTCTCAATTCTTCAAGTCTGAACGTACAGATGTAATCATGTAATGTGTCAGTCAAACTGGGTTTTACTGGCCCATTTCGTCTCACTTTATTCCAAACCAATCTGTAAAGAGGCCCGCAATGTTGGTTGTGAACCATCAATTATGATTTATGAAGCTACTGTTTTCGTCAACATTTGATACCTCTCTCTCTTTGACGCAAAACCATATAACGTATTGCATTTTTTATTCTAGTTAAGAAAAATTAAAGTGTAAATTTTTAATTTTAGAATATCTTTTTTTAGAGTGCAAATTATTATATCAAGTCAAGTATTCTTATTACGTGCTCATATTTGATAAAGACATCAAGAATTTAGACACTAAACATCTTTCCTCCTCGACTTTTACTTAAATAAAATACATAATTAATTGTTACTAAAGACTCAATTTTTTATTTGAAAAAATAGAACCCTACATTAGATTTTCAAGAAACTAGAAGAAAAAAGGTTGCGATTTTTATGAAGTCAGTGTAGGGTAGTCTTTGGGCCAGAAAATCTGTTGATGTGCAGAGAAATCTAAGCCAGGGCGTAGCACATGGTGGGATTTCTCATTGATAAGGATGGAAAATAAACCAAAATAAGTCGAATTGATTTATTACGTCACCATCTACTATTTTTTGTTAGTCTAATCTTTTCTGTTCAATTTTTTTATTTTAATATTTTAATTTTTAAAAACAATATAGTCAATTCTTTAACACAGAAGAATTATTTATTTTCAATGCGTCAACGATCAAATAAGTGAGTCTGTTATATCCGTAATCCGTACTTGCAATGTGTACATGTTACAACGTGCAACTACTTACTTCTTCCCGCAATTAAGCCGGGGATGGTGGCATCATCCTATCCATGATTACACCATTTTCAACTCAACCTTGATGCTTTTGTCAAAGCAATGCACAATCCCATTATTTTATTTCAAATTTTACTACAGTGTGACATCCAAAGTCATGCATGAAATATATTTAAAAGCATTAGTTTAGGTTAATTTTTATTTTTGGTCATTGAGCTTTAAGTGAAATCTCAATTGACTTATTCAAGTTTAATTTATTGCAATTGCATCGATAAACTTCAATTTAGTTGTGAGTCACTCTCAATCCGTTATAGTTCACGTTACTAAAGTTTCAATAATATGCGGACATTAAAATTTATGGAATTTGACGTGTTATGCACTTTTAGATAAATATGTCACAATCAAATCGAGGCTGCAAAATTTGAAAATATATACTAGGTGATGATGATCTAGCAGACATTGATTTATTTTTAATTTTTTGCAGCCACGACTGATTAGATGTATATTTACTAAGATATGTAAGACACGTTAAATTGTCATCAATTATTGATGTCCACATAGGTTTGGAACGTTAGGTTATTAAGAGGGCTAACATATTGATTAATGTTAAAAGTAAATTGAAGTTGAGTGAACTAACTCTGATAATAAAATTTAGTGACCCAATTGAAATTTAGTGACGGAACAAAATTAACTCGTTATTTTACATTGTGCAAGTTGACACGTGCATATGACCAAAAAGGTTACTTTGGCAGGTAAAATGTTTGTTTTATCCTTTTAAAAATTGTCTATTTTAAATGTATGGTTACAATTACGATCATTGGCAGATTCAGACATTTGGAGTTGGGGTCTCCAAATGACACGTGAAAAAAAATTGAAACAATATAATAGTGATGAATTTTTTTTGATACTTCATTACACGTGTTCCTTGTGAATTCTCATACTCTGATAACGTTGTATAATTACAACACCATCAATATTGCCTAATACGTCTTTCTCAATATATACAATCAAGCTATCATTCAACCATTTATCGCATTATGTAATCAATTCTTGACATAATTCATTATAGAAAAACCCTCTCTACTGTAGACTAGCACCTGGAAAAATTAATTTCAATGTCAAAAGCTTGTATACTAACGAATATACTTCATTTTTTTTGTCTCAACCAACTTTCGAGCAAGTTCATCAAGACCCTGTAATCCTTCAAAATTTTCATCAGTGCGCATAACAATGATGTATGTGTCAATTTGATCATCAAGTTGCAAAATATTTGATTCTTGTAAATCTTTCAAATAAAACTTGCACATTTAAAATAATTTGCTCTTGTTAAAAGCAAAAAAATGAATTATCCGAACACAAACACATGCTATACAAAGAAGTAAGTCATTGTTCAGCTTAGAAAACCGATCATTCAACTCTTGAATTTACATATTAATTCATGCATAAAATAAACCCACACGGAAGTTATGTAAATTTGTCACAGTGATACGTCGTGAACGACCCAGAGGTGTATACATATCGTTCATATTAGGGACACCAATGCTGTGCTCTCCACAGAAGACATTAACTATTACACAAAAAGAATCTCATTCATCATCCCTGAAATCTTGGAGCCGTTGTTTACATATTTTTACCAATCTCATGGCATTACAAATGGCATTAGCAATATCTTGATCTTTCTTTTGTAATGCCTTTGACAATTTATTTAAAATTTATAACCCTTTTTTTCATGAGATGTATACCAAATACAAACTCAAATGTAAGAATTGTTGCTAACAAAACACGCGCATCACCTTTTTTTTGCAGTTTGTACTATCATTAGCAATTGTATCAATAACATCAATTATACTTGAAAACATGAGCATCAAATTACATAAACAACCATAGTGAGAATTTTGATGAAGGCTTTATAGCAGTTGTATTGAGCGATTCAAGAATTTTAAGTCTTTGTTTATCACAAATAAGGTCACACCGCTTTGTTGATCATCCAACAACATTTACCACACTATCAGCTAAATAATAGAAAAATTGGATATTCGCATGCTTTTTTGCCACAGCTAGAAGAGATAGTTGAAGTTGATGAGCAAAACAATAAATGTAGTAGACAGTCGGGTTATCTTTCAAGATAAGTATTTTGATACCATTGTACTCACCTTGCATATTAATAGCTCATCATAACCTTGCCCTCCCAAATTAGACAAACTTAAGTTATATCTAGAGAACAAGTCTTCAGTAGCAACCTTAAGTGAGAGAGTCGTAGTATTTGAAACATGTTGGATGCCAATAAAACATTCCATTACATACCCATTCTTCACATATTGCAAAACAATTGACATTTGCTCCTTAGTTGAAATATCACAAAATTAATCAACTAGAATAGAAAACAACCCATAACAAATTTCACTAATAATAACCCTAGCCATTTCAAAAGCAATAGCACTTACTATATCTTTTTGAATATCTAGTGAGGTCAATTTGAAATTTGCAGAAGCATTCTTCAAACACACAGCTTTAATCTTAGGATTATGATCACACAACCATTTTAGTAGTTCAAAAAAATTGTCTTGATTGCTTGAATCTTCAGACTCATCACTTCCACAAAAAGCAAGCCCTTGTCGTAGAAGATATCGAACACAATCGATTGATGCAGTTAGACGTATGTGATACTCACTTCATGTTTGTTCTAATTGCTTGAAAAGACTAGTCTCAATACTTTCTTCTTAGTTATTGAATGATTCAAACTTAATTCAAGGTAAGTTGTGTGCACTACTAAATTTTCTAATATATTTTCTGAGACTATGTTTCTTCTTCCAATTTGAGAACCCGCTGATAACAAAAGAATCATGACTTCAACTAAAAAGATAGCAATACAAGCAAAATACGACATTTTTTTCCATACTATATTCTAACAAATCCGGATACTCATCATACCACTTAGTACTAAATCGCATTTCCTTGTTTTCTTTTTTTGTCGACAAAAACTCATGACTGGGAGGCTGCCAATGACCCCTTTACACATACTCTCTTCGAATTACATCTGGAACCTTAACATCATATTTATTGATTGGTGTTCTTAATCCAAGATCTGAAGACAATTGTTTAACATTGATTTCACCCATATCTTCTCCAAATTAATTTCAACACAATCATCACGTCATCAATTTCTTCTATTTTATCACTTTTATTCAAAACATCAATCTCATTCATTTCATCACTGTGATCCACCATATCAATTTCATCTCCAACATCTCGATCATCATTTCGAACACTCCTCTTATCAATAGTTTGCTGACTCGAAGAATGATGAGATTTACATAATCTTTTAAAGTACTTCTCCATTACCGTTAGACATTTAATTCACGAGTCAATATACAAAAAGAGGGGGAAAAAAAAAAGCAAGGCCGGCAAGGCCACAATTATACAAGTCGACAAGGCTGCAATAATTTCTAATAATTTAATAAATAAGCAAGGACAAGCCATTGTTTACCTAGATGTGGATTTGAACAAACCAGACCGCAGGCAAAGAGTCAGAACTGAATCAAGAGATTCGTGGTGCTTATTCTTTTCTTCAAGGAAGGACATAGCCAGGCACTTTCTGGATATCAAAATCATATTAATTATATTATTAATATATTATACAAAGTTTTCTTCAAATAGTTAATTCAATATTCTTTCTAGACCAACTCACGGAATAAAGAGCACACAAGTCACAACAATGGAGTATTAGAGTGATGGAGTCAGTAACTCGGCACTTTGACAGAAGAACTGAGAAGAGTGAAAACGTGATTCGTGCGACGTGCGTGACCGTGATTTGTCTTCACGATGAAGACATGAAGTCTGAAGAAGATGAACAACAATCAATTTCTTTTCTGGGCCTTCTTTGTTTAGTTTGTTATTGGGACTTGGGCCTAAGTAATTTTTGGTTTGGGCTCGAGTATTTTCTTCTTTTTGGTTGGTTATTAAATTTAAAAAAAAATAATTAAAAAAAAGAATATTTTCAAAAAGGTGGGAGGTTCAGGTCTCCCCCAGGACCCCCCTCCGCCCCTGCACTCGGTTAGAGTGCATATCGCACTCCGAAGCCCACCTTCACCGGTGATGGTAACTTCCAAAGAACCATAGTCGTCACTCATTCGACTTCTGGCCAATTCGACCTATTCCGAACTAATCCAAATCTAGATCAGATTAAAAAAAATTACAATTTCTTTTATTTTAACTATCAAATCTCCAAATCAAATTATTGTTAATTCATCAAAATCATCTAACAAACTCTAACAACGTAGAATTTGATACTACTGTAAGAAATTGAAGCATACATCCACATCGGAAATTAAATATTCAACTCCTTTAAGCTGGATCAAATTTGTACTTAGATAGAATTAGTAATTGAAAATATACATTTGATGACCACCGTGGGCTATGATAATTTGATTAAGTGGAGGTACAAGTTTTGTTACCACAACTGTCAAATTGTCCAGCCTCCGATGATAATCCACCTAACAAGAATGGATCTGGAACTCAACAACCGTGAACAAATGAAGACAAAATTTTGAGAGTAATTGATTAGACTTTGTCTCTTTTCTTGTACTAGCATGCAATGAAGACCGATCATAATCAATAACCTAATATTTATAAGCTAATGCTAATACTAACCTTAATTTTACTAGGATTGTGATAACCCATAATTAGCTCAATTATTTGATCTAATTAATTGACTTGACCATATATAATTAAGTCCGATCCATTTAATTAGATCTTGGACTTTAATGCGAACTGTTAGGGCATTATGTCAACACAAAATCAAAGTTCACTTGTTGATTGCTAAAGATGATGTATCCAACACATGAATAGAAGTGTCAACACACTGGCTCAGCACCATCTTCCGCCAAATCCCAATGATCAAGTCATTTCAATTCCAACGTGATAAGAGTATTTTCAATACAACAATATAAATTATTGTACACATAGTGAGTAAAATAAAGACGAAGAGAAAAACATCTTCAATAGATTGTGGATTGAAAAACTTATAGTCTAAGAGCATCTCTAATGCAACAATGTCTAATATGTATATGTGGCAAAAGACATTGACATTATATCAAAAAACTTCTTCAATGCAACAATGTTTATTGTGCAAATGTGGCAAATTATTATTAGCTTTTTTTAAAAAAGAAAGCGAGAGAAATATTTTGATTGGATAGAGATTATTAAATTAATGGTGGACATTGTCAAGAACAATGTCTAGAATTAGACATTGTGCTAGACACTTTCTAGCATTAATTGTGTCATATAAGCACTTTTTGACCATTTGTCAAAAAAAATACTAGACATTGTGCCTTGACATTGTTGTATTGGAGATGCTCTAATTATTCAAGAGAGATAATGTTAGATAAATTATAAAAAATTAAATAAAAGATAATTAGTACACATTCCGATGAAGATAAATTATAAAAAATTAAATAAAAGAAGTTTAACACACATTTCGATAGACATTTATTGTAAAAAAAATTCTCTACTTTTTTCCTTGTTGTATAAGCAATTTAAGGTGACATGATACATTTTTTAGTACAGTCTAAATACTACAGTTACATTAAAAATACTCTTTATGTACGTCATAATAATGTGACTTGAGCGATTCACATTCTAGAGACACCTAAAGCTTATCAATCCCTTCATTATATAAGTCATAAGTGTAATTGTGTAAATGGAAAGTCAATTTTTTGGTTTTGCATGAACACCGTGTTGATTATTCCACACTGTCGACGAAATTAATGAGCAATTCGTGGCACAATTCGAGGCCAGTGCTTGCTTACACAATCGAGACCTAGAAATTTGAATGAACAGGAAATATAATTAAAATTAAGTCCTCCCACTTTAATTTGAATTCCAGAGTTAAACATAAAAAGCTAATATAAGAATGACAAAAATCATTTTTTTCTAATCTACAATGCATACGCACAAACTTATAAGGGCACATTTTATGTGCTAAATTGGACACAATCAAACAAAATAATTGTGAAATTTATCTAACGTTTATCTTCATTTATCATGTTTAATCTAACCAAATTATATCTTGTTTTATTATAAGAGTAACTTGTTTAGTATAAATTAATGGACAGGCCGATGTATTATTTAATTAAAGCTATAAAATGTTAAAAACTGGAATTAACACAATATCGAAAAAGTGAGTGCATCAAAAGTCAAGACGAGCTAATGAAAAAGCAGATCGGCATTTTATTTAATTATGGTAATATGTCATTGCAGTTCAACCAATAATATCAAAATGAATAGGATTTAAATAGAGGTTTTCAATGTTTTCACTCGATGTTTTTTGTTCTCTTTAAAATAAGATTAGATAAAACAAACTATGCAAATCACAGGTTTAATAATGTAGTTGATAAAAGTAGAAAATCAGATATGCTCAATCACAAGAAACCAAATTGTAAAAGTTAAAAATAATTAAGAGAATCCAAGAAATAATTAAAATTAGAGAACAAAACCAAGAAGAAAGGAACATATTAGAGGTGGACTTAAAAATTTAAAATTCAAATATACTTATCCCATAATCTTCCAAATGATACAAGCCTAATATACAGTTATATGGCTCCGTCAAAACCTTTATATTTATGTGAAAAATAAGTCAATTTATAGGGAGTTTTAGGGTTGGGTTGTTTAACCTTTCAATTAGTGTGGTTTTGGATTTCCAACCTTTAAAAGTGAGGTTTTAGATCTCAACTTATTTCAATCCGTAAATTTGGAGGATTCGCATGTACTGAAAATCGTTAATGTGGACATTCAAATTGTACACGATTTTTATGTGATTTAAAATTGGCAAACCACCTAATGTCCAACTTTAAGTCACGTGAAAGTTACTTAAAATTTTAACATATATACTATATTGATGGTTTCCATTACATAGAGATCTAAATTCACATATTTAAATAGATTGAGGTCCAAAACCTCGTGATAGGGACTCAAAACCGTGCTAGCTGAAACTTTGTAGCCAAACCCTATTCTCCCTTAAAAATATTAAAATCCATTTAATATTGGGTTAATTGTACTGGTGGTCACCAAACTTTCACTCTAACTACAATTAGGCCACTGAACTTCAATTGACAGCAATCAGGTCAATTAACTTCAATTTGATAGCAATTAAACAATTTCGTTTGTTGATGGCAAATTAACGTCGCATGTGGCAATCCACATGGACTCAGTTAGTTGTAGTGAAGTTACCTAACTTTCATCTCAACTGCAATTATATCAGTGAACTTCAATTTGCAGTAACTAGGTCATTTAACTTTAATTTAACAATTATCAAAGCGCTCAGTTAGGGTATTGTCAGAAGATGTAATAAATTTGATGATGTTTAATTTTTTTCAATTTTTTTTCAAATATAATAAAACCCAAAAATCCATTTTTAAAATTCTTTAGACCATTTGGGGAAATGGAGAAAAATACTAGGATTTATTCCATATTTGAAAATGGCTTTAAGGTTGATAGAAAATCCATTTTCAGCGGAGTCGATTTTAAATGTTATCATAAATTATTTTTAAGATGGAGTTGAAGTGTCAAAATGTCAGGACTAGAATGAAGACGTGAGAAATTTGTTAGTTTTAACAAACACGTCATGAAATTTGTAATATCGCCCGAGAATGCCAATACAAAGTACTTTGATTGTTCTTCAATTAAGTTAAGTGATCCAATTGCTGCAAAATTCAATGACCAAATTTTATTTGTGGTGAAAGATGGGTGACCGTTCAATACAATTAACTAAATCCACATTGCAACGTAAGGAGAAGTTAGTTTTAAGTTTTAACTGCCATGACACAAACATGATGGTTTAATTGTTGCTAAATTGAAGTTAAGTGACTTGATTACTGTTAATTGAAGTTTTATACCTAATTGCAATTAGATAAAAGTTTGGTAACCGTCGATTAGTAACCTATTTAAAATTACAGTATGTCTATTGTTGTCCTTTGTGTCGGTTTAAGTACAAAGATTGTATCGGTTTTTGTTTTTTACACAATTTTTCCTTTTGTTTTTTTCTTATTTGTTGAAATTGATTTGGGAATAAAAAATATGAATGTCATATCAAATTTTGGAAATTTGTTTGTTGATTTGACTTGTGGTCGTTCAACTAATTTAGGGATTCACCCCCAAACCCACCTCCATTCACTTGATTATTTTACAACCGCCTATTATTTAAATTAAAATCCCTAGTAATTATTTATTTCTTACTTGATATATCAATATAATTTGAGAAAACATAATTTTTTACTCGTAATAGAATGTTAATTGCTATATATTTACGACGGTATTTAACACTATATCAGTTCAAGAAATATGCTCATTCCATTTTCTATAAAAAAAAAATAAAAAAATAGGGATTCTACGTTTATAATAAGATTAGTACGTATGTATGCATCCACTGTGGAATAAAATAAAGGAAATTAGCTACACTTTATTGAATAATTATATTTATATAATACAATTAACCATTTAATAATCTCACATATAGTGGATTAGATAATTTACCTAAGCATCATTATTTGTATACATTTTATAATTATTCAAAGTAGAAGAATTTTGAATCATTGTATTAACTGTGCAGTTTGTTTCTTAGTATCTAATCATAGAAACGATGATATTTGTTATATGCTGTCTGTTAATAGTGGCACGTTTTGGCACGCCCGTCTCACCGACTCGTCCGTCTCGATGGTCTTATAGCTCGCATTTGACAGGTGGACAGTAATAAACCGACTGTCGTTGAACTAGTCATACCCATGGAGTGATAGTTAACATTGACGTTTGGTAAGTTGTAACGTCATTCATTAACTCCGAGTAAAGAGAGAGATGAAAGGACACTCGTCATTAAAGATAGACTCCCCCTATCACCCCTATAAATAGAGGTTGATCCCTTTAGATAAAAGAGACTGCTATTTTTCTATATTGCTATTCTGTATCTATAATTCAATCATCTATTGATTATCACACCGGAGTGGACAGGGGGATACAAGCCCCGCCACTATTTTGCAGGTCTCCACCACTGTTATCACCACACTCGGAGGAGGAGAAAAATATTTATCATAAATTTGCACCGTCTGTGAAAAATTCGCACAAAAAGTCATGGCTCGAACTAGAAGAGTGAAGAATGCAACCACCCCAGGCCCATCGGGGATGATGACACCGAGTCTAACGCAGCCACTAACCACTCACAGCAAGAGTTTATCCCTGTCGCTCAACTAGCGGCACTACAAGCGCATGTGGTGGCGTGGCTCAACTCCAGGATCAAAACATTGTGGCGTCTCAATCGTCACAGGCTCCTAGTATTCCACTGGCATGACCATTACCGCCAGGGGCTCTGCCCCAAGTTCCTAGTCTTCCACCTGTATGACCATCATTGCTAGGGGCTCTATCCCATGCTCCTAGTCTTCCACCAGTAGGACCGTCACCGATAGGTGTCCGTCCTATGCTCTTAACTTTCTAACAATGAAAACACTGCTAACAGTGGCTCTTTTACTGGCCCCATGCTTTTTGGCTCCATCATTTGCACTCCACATTCATTCATTGACGTATGGCCCAAATCCACTATGGAGGCAACCGCATGACTGGCTCCACCTACGCTAGGTGAGACACCAGTGTTAAGCCTCAAGCAATGGTTAGAAGACATGATGGGTCAGAAAATAGCAGAGACTATATCTAAGAAAAATAGTAAGCAACAATCTATGGTATTGTAAGAAATCATTTTGCCCCAGAAGTGATGCTTCTTCCTTTGCCACGAGACTTCGAACAGCCAAAGATTGAGAAATATGACGGGTCCTCTGACCATGTTGATCACCTCAGGGCCTTTGTTGATTTGACAAGATTATGTGTCACCCAGATGCTATTATGTGCAGGGCCTTCCTGCCAACACTTAGACGGGAGGCAAGGGACTAGGTGGCAACCCTTTCTCTAAAATTCATCCGCACGTTTGATGATTTTTCTAAGCAGTTTGCTGCATACTTTTCCAACAGCAAGCAGGCTAAGAAGACAATTATTGGACTGAAGCAATTGATCTAGGACAAAGACGAGCTGCTAAAAGATTTCATTACCTAGTTCAATAGAGCCACCCTGGGGATCAACGATATGCAGATGTCTGCTGTAGTCAATGGCATGATGATTGGAACTCAAAGTCGCCCTTTCAATATGTCAATCTCCAAAAACTCGCCGAATACGATGCATGAGTTAGTAAGGAGAGGAGATAAGTATGTGGATGCTAAGGAAGAATATGTCATTACCAAAGGTATGAAAGATCGAAAAGAATCTGAGTCTAACAAGCGGAAAACTCGAGACGAGCCCGAACTCCGAGACGACAAAGGCAAGCAGAAAATGACTCATCTAATGTGGATAAATGATAAGTGCACTATAGAAGGGTCAGGCTAGTTGGGAAGTCTTGATGCACCTACTGGACCTGACTTGTAGTAACTTCTTATTTTCACTACAATCTTTTTTAAGGATAAGTCATGCGACACAAACATTCTCAACTACTGCAATGGTAAAAAAAGGCGATGAGCCTCTACTAAAAATCAAGGTGATGAGACTGTCTAAAAACAGGGCGATGAGCTTCATTTAAAAAAAAAAGTTTAAAGACAAGGCGGTAAGCCCCTATCTAAAAATCAAGGCGATGAGCCTCTGTTTAACAAAAAAAAAAAACGATGAGCATCTGTTTAAAATCAAAGCAATGAGCCTCAATTAAAAAAATAGTTTAAAGCCAAGGCGATGAGCCCGTGTCTAAAAATCAAGGCAATGAGCCTCTGTCTAAAAATCAAGAAGATGAGCCCCTGCCAAAATCAAGGAAATGAGCATTTGTTTAAAATCAAGGCGATGAGTCTCAGTTTAAAAACAGGGCGATGAGACTTAGTTAAAATAAAGTGATGAGCATCAGTTTAAAAATCAAGGCGATGAACCTTAGTATAAATAAGCAAAATTCTAATAGAACGAGAACATAAAATAAAAGTGGAGACCTAATTGGGGATGATGACTCTGAGTCTAACGCAGCCACTAACCACTCACAGCAAGAGTTTACCTCTGCCGCTCAACTAGTAGCACTACAAGCGCAGGTGATGGCTTTGGTGGCTCAACTCCAGGATCAAAACATTGTGGCGTCTCAATCGCCCCAGGCTCCTAGTATTCCACTGGCATGACCATTACTACTAGGGGCTCCGTCCCAAACTCCTAGTCTTCTAGTTGTATGACCATTATTGCTAGGGGCTCTATCCTAGGCTCCTAGTCTTCCACCGCTGGGACCGTCACCGATAGGTGCTCTGCCCTATGCTCTTAACTTTTTAACAATGAAAACACTGCTAATAATGATTTTCAGCTCCATCATTTGCACCCCACATTCATTGACATCTGACCCAAATCCACTCTGGGAGCAACCGTCATAGATGGCTCCACCTACGCTAGGTGAGACACCAGTGTTAGGCCTCAAGCAATGGTTAGAAGACATGATGGGTCAGAAAATAGCAGAGGCTATGTCTAAGAAAAGTAGTAAGCAACAATTTATGGTATTGGAAGAAAATCATTTTTCCCCAGAAGTGATGGTTCTTCCTTTGCCACGAGACTTCGAACAGCCAAAGATGGAGAAGTATAACAGGTCCTCTGACCCTGTTGATCACCTCATGGCCTTTATTGATTTGACGAGATTATGTGTCACCCCAGATGCTATTATGTGCACGACCTTCCCGCCAACACGTTGGCGGAAGGCAAGGGACTAGGTTGCAATCTTTCCTCCAAAATCCATCATCACGTTTGATGATTTTTTAAGCAGTTTTTTGCATACTTTGCCAAACTCTGCATACTTTGCCAACAGCAAGCAGGCTAAGAAGACAATTATTGGACTGATGCAATTGATCTAGGACAAAGACGAGCTGCTAAAAGATTTCACTGCCTAGTTCAATAGGGCCACCCTGGGGATCAAAGATATGCAGATGTCTGCTGTAGTCACTGGCATGATGATTGGAACTCAAAGTTGCCCTTTCAATATGTCAATCTCCAAAAACTCGCCGAATATGATGCATGAGTTAGTAAGAAGATGAGATAAGTATGTGGATGCTAAGGAAGAATATGTCATTACCAAGGCGATGAGCCTCATTTAAAAAAAAAAATTTTAAAGACAATGCGGTAAGCCCCTATCTAAAACTTAAGGCGATGAGCTTTTGTTTAACAAAAAAAAAAAAGCGATGAGCATCTATCTAAAAACAAAGCGATGAGCCTTAATTAAAAAAAACAGTTTAAAGACAAGGCGATGAGCCCCTGTCTAAAAATCAAGGCAATGAGCCTCTGTCTAAAAATCAAGGTGATGAGCATCTGTCTAAAATCAAGGTAATGAGCATTTGTTTAAAAACAAGGCGATGAGCATCAGTTTAAAAATCAAGGCGATGAAACTCAGTATAAATAAGCAAAATTCCAATAGAACGAGAACACAACATGAAAGGAGAGACCCACGCAGGCGGACCAGCGCGCGCCCACCCAACTAAGGGTGCGGCGTGAACCCCTACTGCTCATGCGCCTGATCCGCCATATTTGTACCTATTTTTTCAAACTACTTAACTATCACAATATTGACTGGGGACTATATGCACCTATGACACACAACATACAAACTAATATTTGTCTTAATATAAAACTAAAAAAGTTAGAGAGGACCATGTGCGGTAGATTATTTTTACTTCATATTAACAATAGTTTATGAAAAGTAGAGGGACTTATGATGATAGAGACGATGACAGTTGTTATATGTTGTCTGTCAATAGTGGCATGTCCTGGCACGCTCGTCTCACCAGTCTCATAGCTCGCCTCAAACAGGTGGACAGCAATAAACCGACTATCATTGAACCAGTCATACCCATGACCTATGGAGTGATAGTTACCACCCGCATTTGGGAAGCTATAATGTCTCTCATTAACTCTGAGTAATTAAGAAGATGAAAGGGCACCCGTCATTAAAGACATACTTCTCCAATCACTCTTGTAAATAGAGTTTGATCCCTCCAGATAAAAGAGACTGACATTTTTCTATATTGCTATTCTGTATATAAAATTCGATCATCTGTTGATTATCACACTAGAGTGGACACGGAGGATAGAAGCCCCGCTATTATATTTCAAGTCTCCACCACTATCGCCACGACGATCAGATGAGGAGAAAAATATTTATCATTAGTACTATTATATTCATCGATATTAATCAAAGAGTTCAAAATTTAGGACTTCTAGGGATAGTTAGAGAGCTTCATGGGTCGGATCTGGCTGTTGGAGAACGATTCACCAGCAAAGCTCATGGATCCTCACAGTGCACCATCGTTGTCGGCCAATGAGGCGGAAAAATAAAACTCAAAAGAACATGTTGTTTGTTGATGATTCTACAATGTAGCATAAATGGTATTAGATGAAAGCACAAAATCCATGGTGAAAGTTGGGGCATTATAGTAGAATCCTCAAATTCTTAGGCGACGACAACGGATGATCTCAAATTTCCTTCTAGGTAGTTGACTAATCAAAAGGACCACTCTTTGCAACAAAGGATTCAAATGTAAAACATTTGTTGATATCTAAACGGCATGACTTGCAACATCAAATACTTCCATGCACATATATCTATGTTAGAAATAAAGAATCATCATGCTTGGACAGTTTAATATCATCAGATTTATCGATATCAATAAAAAGGGCCCAAATTTTTGAGCTTCTGGAGATGGGTAGATTCACGTGTTGGATTTAGCTATTCAAGAACAAATCATCGACATAGCTCATGGATCTAGGCAGTGCGCTGTTGTTGTCCATCAGAGCAGAGAAATCAAATTCAAAGGAATACATTGTTGGGAATTGAGACCAATTCCTTTATTACCTACAAGATTCTCGTTTAGAGAAAATAACGAAACAGAAAATATATAAAAGATAGAGAAAGATTTATAGACTGTCAAATCTTTCACTATATGAAAAATCGTTATAATCATATAGATTTTACTTACTCAAATCCTAAACTATCTCAAGAAAAATAATATCCTAATTTGTACCACACCCACCAATTTCTACTCTTTGTACAACTCACAAAGAGAACAAGAAAAACAACTAGGATACTAGACTTACAATTTCTCTCTAAAAAAACTATCAAGTCACATCTACAAAAGATAATAAACTACGTCAATTTATAGTTAACGTATGACTTAATTTTCTTCTATATTTTGACTACCAATGAGTCCAAGATTTAGAAACTTGTTTAATTTTAGTCGACCTAGATATCTTCTAAGTTTCGACTACCAAGATGTCCAAGACTTGAAAACTTGTTCAATTTTAGTCGACCTAGATGTCTTACAAGTTTTGAGAAAATATCTCAATAATCTCCACCTAGACGAATCAAAACGCAATCATCTCTTCTGCAGCTCTTCATCTCAATACTTAAAAAAAAACGGTAAACTTTGACAATCCCAATTCTCAAAACAGAGAATTAATATACTCCACCATATAAGTATAGTCATTTAGAATTAACGAATTCTAAGAATTTTATCAGCTCATGTCGAATAAATTTGTTGAAATATTATGGTGCAACTCCCTTGCTTGACTTACTTGAAAATTCATCAGTCATCAACATCAATTCCACCACACACATTGCATTAATATCAAGCCAATAACCGTGTGCAAACATGTGGACCCGCTAGTAGTAACACATTATCTATCATGGCAACTAGCATATGCCACGAGGATGTAAATATTTACTCAAGCAACATCATCGTCTCTTATAAAGAGAGACATATTGTCTATATCTGATATCGAGCAGTTAGCCGAGCCTCCTCTACCTCTTGGACAATTTTTCCTCACATGACCAGGTTGTCCACAATTCCAACACTTTCATTTTCATGAAGTTGTTATTCTTCCATTTTTCAAGAACAAGTAACGAGTTTTCAGATAAAATATTACTTCTACCGTCCAACCTTCTTTCTTCAGAAATTAATTTACTTGTAATTACTTCAAAATTTACAGTTTCTTTCCCATACATCAAAATTGGTTTGATGTGATCATATGAAGATGGAAGAGACCAGATGAATCTTAACGCTTTGTCGTCATCATCAATTTAACTCCAATAGCCTCAAGTTCAGAAACGATCACATTGACAACACTCATGTGGTCTGAAATTTTTGCACTTACATTCATTCGCAAAGAATGAAACTGTTTCTTCAAGTACAACTGATTTGAAAGACCGTTTGTAAGATACAACTGTTCAAAATTTTCCCAAAGTTCCTTTGTAGCAGATATTCTATTAATATTTGTAAGAACATTTTTGGCTAAACATAGACATATCATACTTGTAGCTTTCAAATCCAAATCTTCCCAAATCTCATCGCTCATACTGGATTTTTCAGTATCTTTGTCAGAAACAGGGGTTGGTTTCCTTTTCAAAGCCTTTTGCAGTCTATATTGAATCAAAACATCTTTGACTTGTACTTACCATAAGACAAAATTAATTCTTTTGTCAAATTTTTCCATGTCATATTTGATAAACATATCTTTTCTGTGCACCAACACTCTGAACGACATAATGCTCTGATACCACTGTTGAGAATTGAGACCAATTCTTTTATTGCCCACAAAATCCTTGTTCAAAGAAAAGCAACGAAACAGAAAATATATAAAAGATAGAGAAAAATTTATGGACACTATATGAAAAATCGTTATAATCATATAGATTTCACTCACCTAAATCTCCAAGTATCTCAAAAAAAATAATATCTTAACCTGTACCGCTCCCACTAATTTATACTCTTTGTACAACCTACAAAGAGAACAAGAAAAACAATTAGGATGTTAGGCTTACAATTTCTCTCTCAAAAAACCCTCAAGTCACATCTACAAAAGCGAATAAATCACGTCAATTTATAATTAACGTATGACCTAATTTTCTTCCAAGTTTCAATTGTTAAGGAGTCCAAGATTTGAAAACTTGTTTAATTTTAGTTGACCTAGATGTCTTCCAAATTTCGATTACCAAGGTGTCCAATAATTGAAAACTTGTTCAGTTTTAGTCGACATAGATGTCTTCTAAGTTTTGACTATCAAATTTTGAGAAAATATCACAACATATGTCATCTCCCAAATTCTCTTGCTCTTCCATCAAAGATGTGTAGGGACTCTTTTTCGAAGAGGACAATAATTGCAGCAATAATAAAGAGTAATGCTATTCATATTCGCTGACTACAATAATAAATATATGTGGCATTACTCAATTAGAGTAATTATTCATAGTGTCTGACTATGAATAACATTATTCAATTAGAATAAATAATTATTATAATTGAGTAATGTCACGTAGACTGACTACAGTAGTTAGCGACTATGAATATCATTATTCAATAATAAAAACTGAATTAAACGGAATGGCAAAACAAATGACACAGTCAACTTAAAATTCATTAACAACACTATTTATGCATATTATAAACCTTTTTAGCTTCTTTTATTATCGTCTCGTTTTAAAATTTTCTTCTTAATTAAGCATTTGTTTGGAAAAGCTAAAAAAGTTATTAAAATATTGATGTTAAAGGCAAGAATTAATTTTAACTACATATTTTATAGAATCCACAATTTTTATCAATTTTCTAACTATATATTTCATCAACTTTTATCAAAATCTACATAAACTTTTAACAAAATTTTTGTCAAATCATGATTGAATTAAATTCTTGACATGGTCAACTTTAAATTCATTAACAATGTTGACTGCATTTTACAAAACAATTTGAATTTCTTGTATTATTATTATTTTGTTTTAGAATTTTCTTCTTAATTAAGAGTTTGTTTGGTAGAACTTAAAAATCTACTAAAAAATTAAAGTCAAAGTCAACAATTAATTTTAACCACACATTAATGAGACTTACAATTTTTATTAACTTTTTAATTATATAATTTATTATTTTCTTATAAAATTAAAATGTACTAAAAAATTCTACCAAACTAGAGCTAATTGTTGCCCTCGTTGAATTAAGGAAAAAGGATGACAGATGAGAGAGAGTGAATAGTGTAAAGACTATTTTACCCCTGTTTTTTTGTCCATTCTGTCAACCATTTTGTGCAATTTTTCTGTACATGAAGAGGAGTCCTTGAATTAAATTCTTGATTCCTCCGTGACTTGCAGCAATGTAAAATAAGTAAATGATTTAGGTAGTAAACATGCCTAATGATTGTAAGTGAAAAGCACGCCGTAATCATGAAGTTTTTGCTAGCCTCGTCCCCCCCATATCTTGTGTCCAAAGTCCAAACAATATACCACATGCTTGCATAATTCTGAATTTCAAATTCTTCATTATTTGGAACAATATCATTGGTTCTTTAATTTTACTTTTTAGCCCTTTTAATTTTTGAAAGAAATAACATTAAAATTGAATTGATAAATGGAGAAGTGAGAAGCACATGGAGGAGTTGACGCATGAAATTAAGATTCACTTTTGATGTGACATTCTTCACTTTTAACATTCTCTCTCGCATCAACCTTGCCCGGGTAAGGAGGTGTGAGGGTAGTGTCGTCATATTGAGGTCATCATATTGAGCTCAGTTGTACGTCCATGTTTGTGAGTGAATATGTAGATAAAAATAAATTGTAAATTGTGGATTTTATAAAATATGTGGATAAAAATAAATTTGACTAAACTGACTAACTGAAATTATAAGTTAAACACTAAATAAATAAAAAAAGAGCGTTCGAAATGACACAACTTGTTTATTATAACAAATCAACTTGATCTTTAGATTTCGAAGACAGCCTGAGCCTACCTCGAATCATATTTTTAAATAGATCAATTCAAATTCATGAGTCTAAATCGAGCTTGATTGTAGGTGAGTCGATTCGAACAGACTCACCTATTTTGACACACCTAGATGTGCGTGCGAAGGAGGAGGGATTATGTATTTTTATTTTAATTACATTCTTATATACTCGTTGAACTTCTTCAATTTTCCTTTAAACATGATAAATACGAAGAATACAACTATAGCAATAGATTAATATATGTAATTTTAAGAATGAAAACTTTTATTTCAAATAGATATCGTATTTAAATTATTACACATTTGTTTGACAACTCTTTTACAACAATATGGTATCGACTTCAAATATAATGAAAAAATTCCAACAATTTGAAAATACACTCGATAATTTGGCACTAATTGAATATCGTCTTAAAAAGTAAATATTGTGGAACAAACATCTATTTATGCATGAATAAGCCTAGAAAACTATGTTACTATTTATTCATACTTGATATAGAATGTTTGGTAATGGTAGACACTTGTAGACACATATATTAGGACGGAAAGTTGCAATGATTTGGTTCCACTCCAAGGTTAATTGGTTAAAGAGAGATTCATCTCTCATCATTAAACTTTTAATTAGGTATCAAAACTTCAATTTAATTTTATCGAATCACTGAACTTTAATATTATTCTAAATTTCACTACTGTCATTTATCGTCCTAAGTTGATAGTCAAACCACAATGTATTTTCCATATAATTGATGCATAGTATATCAATTTACCACTACACTACATCATAAAATTATTAAAAATACATTTTTTAACTTTTTAAATTTAAAAAGATATTGTCATAATTCTCATTTTACAACATGCATTTATAAGGGTTTCACGTAGTGGTAATGTTAAATATTAGTTATTGTACGACTTTAAATTAAACAATTGTAGCTTTAAAATTAAATTAAAATTTAGTGACCCAATTGAAATTTCATTAAACGTTTAGCAACCGCAGATGAAATTTACCCGCAAAATTTCATGTGTGTTGGCGCGTGTGGCTCGAGATATGCGTGCAAGTGCGGGACCCACTTCATTTGCATGGTTTGTGGCCCGTTAATTGCGGAATCCAAATGGGCCCCACCCAAAAGCCCATTATTTTCACCCTTTACGTTGGATACCAAGTTGGCTTCTCGTTGGGCTCAACTTCTTCTGATTAATTGCTTATCACACCCCAAAAAATATAAAGAACTGGGTTAATTTTATTGAAGGTCACCAAACTTTAGACAAAATATCAATTGGATCACTCTACTTTAAATTGTCTTAATCAATCACCAAACTTTACATTTGATTCAATCGAGGTCACTCTGTCACCCAACATTAGAGCACGTCACCAGATAAGCTCACACAAACATGTACTTAAAACAAACGGATTATGTTTGTATGGTTGTCAAAACTATACGAAAAGTCTACCAAAACAATGTCCATGGACATCAACACATTATTTTAATATTTAACTCGATTATAAGTCAACGTGTTTTCTTTAAGGAAACACAATTTCCATCAATACATAATCCTATTTATAATTTATGGTTGATTTTTCGTGTGGTAATGTCCCAAGATATTGTCCTAGTAGATTTCCCATTTGGTTTTCACATCGAGAAAAGTCTATTATGGTAGATTAAGTATTGTTGGGTGACTGAGTGACCCAAGTTGAATTAGATATGAAATTTGGTAATTTGATTGAGATAATTTAAAGTTGAGTGGCCCAATTAAGACTAAAGCTAGTTGATCTCAAATAAAATTAACTCAAAAAAAGTCAAAAGAAAAAGAATTGTTTGTGGTATCTAAGTGGGGCTATTTTAGTATCCATTGCATATCCAAGGAACAGGACATGTTAGGGTCCATGTTTTTAATTTCTTGAATCATAGCCGCTGATTACGCTTAAACTTCCGTTTGACGCAAAGCTATTTGCTGCATTACACCAATCAAACTTCTATTTGCTGCATTACGCACCTTGTATTTTTCCACAAATTTAGGGCACACTCACTATCTTTTTAGCGTAGTTGTGCAATTAACGTAAACACTAAACACCACATTTGTACTTTTCACATATATTTTTAGGTCTGTAGTTGCAGAATTGGGGCACCGTCACTTTCTTTTTAGCGTAGTTGTACAACTAACGCAAACACTAAATACCATGTTTTTAAAGTGCGTATTTCGCTAATCAAGTTAAGAATAAGTAACTTTTTTTTGAAAAAGTCATCGTTATTTTATTGTCAAAATAAGTACTTTTTTACTTATAAGTAAAAAAGAAAAGAAAAAGAGAAAAAAGTATAAAAGTCTTGGTATTCTTTGGATACCTTGCAAGACATGACAAAACTAGTGGCTAAAAGCTTCTCTGTCTCAAATGAGTTAAAAGTTGTTAAGATATATTACCTATTTTACTATTTAGATTATTGATTGGTTAGTGTTTTACATTTTATTCTCTTTATTTTTTCATAATTGTAGGAAATTTTAATTTGGAGTCACTTACATTCGCTTTTTGCCTATCTTCTTTCTTTCAATCCCCAAAAATAGGGAGAGTCCAGGTTCTTTTTATAAGAGGAACTTGTCAAATATGATGAAACTCAGCTGCATGCAAATCATGCACTTACAAGAATACCGCACTCAAAAAAAGAGGTTAATATTGACGATAGTATTGGGAATATAATGTAGTGGTGTCTTGTGGATGTACAAAAGAGTCATTTGAAAATTTCGAATAAAGATGACACTAAAAGATTTGAGACGTAATCAAGAGTTATAATGTGACGCAATTAAGGTCCGTTTTTTTTGTTGTTGTTTTCAATTTACAATTTTGTAAAACACTCAAAACTTGTTTATTGTTTTTCAAAAAGCATTTTCGAAAACAAAGTTAAATTTATAACACAAAATTCAAAATACCTTTTTGGCATTTTGAGTGTTTTCAGTGAAAAAAAATTGAAAACACTCAAAACAAGGAAAACAATTATTTAAATAAAATTTTTAGATAATTAAAATTCTAAAATTCTAAAAAATAAAATTCCTAATTCTAAAAAAATAAAAATAAAAATCTAAAAAAAATGTTCATGGATTACTTTAAATTGGGAGTTTTTGAGAGATTGCTCAAGTATTATCCCTTTGAAAATAAATAAATTTAAAATCGAACCATGTTCAAAATCTTTCTCATTAAATGAGAAAACATCTTGGGAACTCTTTCACGGTTTATCGAGCTGTAATGGTATCCAACCCAAACGTTGCAAGTAGTTGATTCACACGTTAGCTCCACTACAAAATATATTACTAATTACATCAAATTTTAATTATGACGCAATATTTTGATCCAGTCGGAACGTCAACTCATTTGTGAACCCAATTGGAATACAGAAAACGTTAACCGCAAAACTTGACCCCACATTAAAGAGCTTCTCATTTTCCAAAAAAGGACCAACAATACTAGTCAAATTACACAACTGCCACTGATAATGAAACTCTGTTCGAGGCATCCTCCCTCCATAAGTAGTCCTCTTCCCTCTACACTTCCCTCCACACTTCCCTCCACATCTCCATCTCCTTCTCTCTCATTCATACCCACATTCTTCTTTTTTAGTGGGAGAATATGGGTTTAGTCATTAGAGTGTGCAGCATCGTTTTCCTCGTCTCACTTTTGTCAGTAGCAGTTCAAGCCAGAATTCCTGGAGTTTACACAGGTGGCTCATGGCAAGGAGCCCATGCCACCTTCTATGGAGGCAGTGACGCCTCCGGTACAATGGGTGCGTAATAACTTCATAAACCATTTCTCATATTTTATTTGGCAATTAGAGATGTGATTCTAAAACATTTTATGTTCAGGTGGTGCTTGTGGATATGGAAACTTATACAGTCAAGGATACGGAGTAAACACTGCCGCCCTCAGCACCGCGCTGTTCAACAATGGATACAGCTGCGGGGCGTGCTTCGAGATCAAGTGTGACAATGAAAAGCAGTGGTGCCATGCCGGCAGTCCCTCCATCTTCATAACTGCCACCAATTTCTGCCCGCCTAACTACGCTCTGCCCAACGACAATGGCGGATGGTGCAACCCCCCAAGGTCGCATTTCGACCTCGCCATGCCCATGTTTCTCAAAATCGCAGAGTACCGGGCCGGAATTGTTCCTGTTGTTTACCGTAGGTAATATTTTATTCCCTTTTCCTGTCTTTTCCTCTTTTTTTACTCGATGTTGGTCTTGTGCTCTGTTTTTAATTTTCTAGCTATTAACATAATCGAGTCAAGTTATGTTTAATACACTGCATACATGTTTACGAAAGTCAAGTCACATTGTGAGACGAAACGTTTTTTGCCATGCATAAAACGAGGATATTATTGACTAAATTTTTGTTAAATACTGATTTCTACAAAATAAACGAACGATAGATTCACAAAAATTTAAACATATGACCCATTGAATACTTGGATAAAGAGCCAAAAAGCTCTTCTTTTAACCTTTCCCCCTCGTTTATTAATTGGACATGTGAGACAGTTTTTAGTCTCTTTCAATTCCAAATAATTTTTGGCATCGCCATCAAAATCAAATTATTATAGACCCAACCCATGTTGGAGTATAGATACCCATCCTAAAGAGAAGGGTGTCTAAATAAATTTTATTAAAACCACGTACATATCACATTACTATACGGACCCACATTATCGTCATTATATTTCATGTTTTTTAATTTTCTACGTCGTTGTTTTAAGTGCATGTGCAATATCATACTCAGTTGTGACTCTCACATGAATTACCTTTACCATATGCAACTATTTTAGAAAGTAACTTGTAAGCAAATATTAATTAACTAGAGATGTTTTTGTATTATTTTCAGGGTGCCATGTAGAAAGCAAGGGGGCATAAGGTTCACGATCAACGGATTCCGTTACTTCAACCTGGTTTTGGTCACCAATGTTGCAGGAGCAGGAGATATCGTGAGGGTGAGCTTAAAGGGGTCGAAGACCGGGTGGATGAGCATGAGTCGAAATTGGGGACAAAACTGGCAATCTAACTCTGTTTTGGTTGGTCAGTCAATCTCATTTAGAGTGACCGGTAGTGATCGACGCACCTCGACCTCATGGAACATAGCTCCCCCAAATTGGCAATTCGGTCAGACTTTTGTTGGAAAGAACTTCAGAGTCTGAAAGAATTACAAATAATGTAAAAGTCAAAATTCCATAATTAATTAGTTCACATTTTGAGACCTTTTTGACTATTGGGTTTAGTGATTTTCTCGATGACTGTGAAACTAAGTGGAAAATTTGTTGTGTGGTAAAGTAGGAAAAAAGAAGGAAATTTCTACTTTTGTAATGTGGAATGGCTGAAGCGGCTGTACCGAATTGTTGCCCGCAGCTATTTTAATTTTTAAGTAAGTTGTAGTATATTATTATTATTATTATTATTATTATTATTATTATTATAATATTATGTGATATTTAACTTGTGTGGAAATGGTATTATATTACCAGTCTTACATTTATGGAATTGGGGGGTTCCTCTATAGGCATTTTTTAGAAAAGGGCTTTTCATAAACAGAGCAATTTAGATTTGAAGTTATTCACCCTGTTAAACAAGATTATCCCGCTCTATTTTTGTATGAACTACAATTTACTATTTAATTATTATTTACATATTTTGTAAAATTTACAATTTATAAGTACTTGAAAAATAATTTCAACATTACCAAAGATGCACTTAGTTCTCCAAATATGATAGATCATGTCAGGTTAGATTTTTCAGCCCAACAATCCATGAGGTCCAGCTCATTTGCCTCTATATATTTTAAAAAAATTGTAAACTATTTACGATATTTAAATTCTATTTGTAAAATGCTTATTTATATTTCACAAAATTTTAACGATATTATTTACAAATATATCTACGACAGTATTTAGTCTTTTTTCAATTATAGGATGGGTTGGCCCAACCTCGCCTGTCTAGCGTGCAATATTGACGCTTTGTAGCTTGGTCGAGTCCACAAATTTCGAAGACAGTTAGGTGAGGTGGTTTGGGGTCACTGTATATATGAATATGAGACGAAATAGATTAATTCATTCATTTTGACGCTCTTAACTTTTTATGAAACTTTTTGACGTGATAAATCAATCTAAGTTAGGTTTCAACCATCATGAAAATTTAACAAGCATACACTTATATCGGTGTACTAAGAAAATGAACCTAAATTGTGCGCAAAGGTCATTGAAGGTTAGTACAATGTTTAAAATTTCTGAAGACTTTTAAATTTCAATTGTTTTATCTTTATCATCAATTTATGACACGTGGATCTTTGGATTCCTATTAGTTTGAAAAGGTACAACAACATAATGCTTAGGATACCTTTGGAACAAGAACGTTTCTTGCATCGATTCTACTTTAAATCATTTTATAATTTATATATAGGGAGGAGTGGTGGGATCAGTTTGGTTTGGTTGTACAACGTGGTCCATTTCCTTAGTTTTTCCAAATTTTAATACTAATTTTTTTTTATTTGTCCAACCTAAATTATAGTCCGCTTACTTTGTTGAAAGGTATATTTGATCTTTTCATTTTCTAATATACCCTTATTGAATGTAATTTGTTATCGTGAATACAAATAAAATTGTACTCTTTCAAATGTAGCGAGAATTGATAGCACTTAAATAAGAGTAAATTAGAAAAATTCTTTGTAAAAGTTTCTTTTTTAATAACATTAACTAAAATTTCTTAATTCACGTGTAAAATGAAATTAGCCTACATCTTGAAACATCGAAAGGCTTTTGGTTGATGTTCTTGGGGCAAACTAAAAAGCCCTAAGAAATGTTTTCTCAAATAAAGTTCCTAGGGTATAATTGCAAACCCTAGGTTCAGATATACTTAAATCTTGAAACTATTAAGCTTACTAGAGTCGCATCTAATGAAAACAGGGTGTTCACTCGATAAAAAACTTTCTCTCGATTAGCCTTTAGGGGGTCGCATGTCAAGTAGAACTTGAATTTTTTCTCGGTTGGCCTCTATACCTCCCTGGTTCACCAAGTAACCCAAGAATTTACCTGATACGACCCCGGAAGCACACTTCAAAGGGTTTAGCTTTATTCTATACTTTCGGAGGATCAAAAACATTTTGTCTAGGTGTTTAAGATGATCAACAGCTCTGATGCTTTTGAATAACATGTCATCAACATATACTTCTATGGTTTTTCCAATTTGATCAACAAAGAATTTATTAACAAGTCTTTGGTAAGTAGCACCAGTATTTTTTAAACAAAAATGCACTACCTTGTAACAGTAAAGGCCTCGATCGGTGATGAACAAAGTGTGTTCCTCATC
Source organism: Forsythia viridissima (assembly GCA_030279155.1). Taxonomy (NCBI): domain Eukaryota; kingdom Viridiplantae; phylum Streptophyta; class Magnoliopsida; order Lamiales; family Oleaceae; genus Forsythia; species Forsythia viridissima. The sequence goes on from CM059037.1 coordinate 26,884,285, forward strand.
ATGGCCGAATATGGGTATTTGGTTGTATCCAGAGTATTCATCCATAAAACTCAGCAGTTCATGTCCCGCTGTGGTATTAAGATACCTAAGTGATTGGATCTAGTTTGTATGGAATATTTTGTGATATACTCTTTATTAGACATTGAAGTATATGAACAAATTGATTAATTAAATGCTTGTCTATATTTTAATAGCAGATATATTATTTTTAAATTTTATTATTTAAAATAACAGTGTCAGAAGAAAAGTTCATAGTAACTTGTTAATCACAATGTGTTGTAATTGTGAGATACAAGTTATAAATAACTTATTCTTGAAATATCCCTAATCATAGTAACAATGGGATACATATATCATTATTACGGATATACTAGTATGTGTTGCATTTCTTTTGAAGAAAGTAGTTGATTTTACGAGCTAAGATATATAAGGACATCTGAATGAACACATGAATGCATTGTTATGAGAACGTGACATTGGATGATCCGCCTAGAGATTCCACATGGATAACTATCCAAGCTTCGGTGGAAAATCTCTAATATGCGGTATTGGATTTGGTCATTTGACTTGAGGATATCATAGAATCTTATGTAAGGACTGCTATGCTTTGGCGAGCGTTTGATGGGGACTCGTAGATTATGAGTCACCAGGAAGACGTCGTACGGGTATAGTGATAATCATACGAAGGTTGTGAATATCCAATATAAGGATTCATCACTTTTGGAAAGTAGGAGATTATAACTTGATTTTTACTCACTTAAGTTGATATAAATTTCCTCGACCGGGGTAAAGTTATGATTTGAAAATGTTTTAATCATAACTAGATTAGATAAACGAAGAGTTGATGTGAATAACATAATTGGTTGAGATGAGATTGACGTTGATCTATATCTCTTAATCAACTGGGTTATATTAATGAAGAAATTAAATTTCTACGGTAACAGCACATTTATTGGTTCTGTCATTCCACATGACATTTTCATTTATATGAATTGTCTTGACACATTGCTAGATGTCAATCTTAGATGACGACGTGTGATCGATCTAGGTGAATCGATGAGAATATCACTACGTTTACCATCGTGAATGGGAACCTAATGGGTCACACACATAAGGCGAGAATTGAGCATCTGGAGTTGGACCTTGTCCAAGTAGGAGATTGTAAGAATTAATGTCCAATGTCCAATTAGTTGGGTTGGACTTAATTACTTATTGGACCAAATTAATTAATTAGATTAATTAATTGAGCTCGTTTGTTGATGGCTTCTATTTGGACTAGAACTAGTACTAGGGTTAGCTCCGCCTATAAATACAAAGGCACAACAGATTGAGTTAAAAAGTTGGTCTTCATTACTTGCTAGCACAAGCAATAAACAACTCAATACAATTACTCTCAAAAGGTTATGCTTTCATCTGTTCTTGATCGTGGAAGTCCAGATCTATTCTTGCTGTGTGGATTACCATTAGAGGTTGGACAATTGGATAGCTCTACTATTAAAGATCGTACATCCAGCTAATCAGATAATCAGATTTCACGATATTCATCAAATGTAAACTTCTATCACGAATTCTATCTAAGTACAAGGTTGATCCGCCTTATAGGAATTGTAGATTTAATTTCCGCTGTGCATGCATACGTCAATTCCTTACATATCATAGTTTTCAAAACCTACCAGATCATTGATTTGGTCGAGGTATCGAGTCAATGAGTCACTGATTCATATGACAGGTCATTGATTCAATTGGTGGATCATCGTTGGGATGAAAGTCAAGATATTTTTTTTTTAAATAATAAAATATGAGAAAAAATTATAATAAGTGTAAAATTAAGGTCTTATCAGTTAAAATTTAACTCCACCTAAATTGTAATTGTTTTAAGATAAGTAGAAGATTATCTATTATTTTGTATTCTCTCTTCTTCTTCTTCTTTTTGTTTTTTGGTATTTTTATAGTTATGTCTATATTACTATTCGATATTTTATTTCTTTTATCATTTATTTTGATCTTTGTTTTTCATTGCAATTTGTCAACTTCCTTAAATGGTTATATTATAACGTTAAATAATATTGAATTAGTCAAATATCAAAGTCAAATTTAGGGAGGTGTCCTCAACTCAAATTTTAAAAAATTTCTTAGTATTTATAAATTCTCATAAATTTCATGAATTTGAATAGAATTCCATAGAATTTATAAGATTTCAACATAATTCTATATTATAGATTTTAATGAATTCTCAAGGATTTCTATAGATTTTCATAAATTTGCGGTCATTTTATAAAAAATCATATTTTTACCTCTACAATTACTCAAATTTCAATTTGGAATAGAGAAAATTTTAAAATTCCACGTACCATTGCACTAATTTCTTTGTTATGAATAGACTAATGCCCTTAAAAAAAAAAAAAAAAACAGACCACTACTTTATGCCCACTATTACAAAAATAAAAAATTAAAATTAAAATAGCCTTCAAATGTTCTATAATTATTTCAACCACAAATAACAAAAGTAATATGTTTTACTACCATAATAAAAAACTTTTACTTCAAAAAATTTAATAGAAGGAATTTCTATCACTCTTCATTCACATCGTTCATGTTATCCCTCCACATTTTTGATGCTATATTAGCTCTCCATTCATTTGCATGCTCTCTTTGTTGCTCTTGAGTTTCAAAAATATCATCATTCTCTTCAAATCCTGCTAATGATAGAGATGAAGCTTCATTGTTTGGTTCAACAGGAAATTCATCAGAACGACACCCTTTGCGAAGAAAATTGTGCAATCCTACATAAGCTAACACTAGCTCTGCTTGTGTTCTAAATGGATATGGAGGTGCCGATTTAAAATTAGTGAATCGCTATTTGAATATGCCAAATATTCTCTCGATTACATTTCTCAAGGAAGCATGACGAAGATTGAATACTTCATTAGCATTTTTAGGATTACGATCTTGGCCACCAAAATCTTGGAGATGATATCGAACACCTCGAAATGGAGCTAAGAATTGACGACGATTCGCAAATCTGCAATCCACAAGAAAATATTTACATGTAAATACATAAATCGTATATAATATTGATCTTGTGTAAATGAAAATGATAAAGTGTTATTCCGGACAATAAATGTATAACTTATAACACAATTCAAAAAACAAACAAAAAAAGCACATACCTTGTGGTACTTTAAGTCTATTTCTTCTTACTAACGCGTCATTTAGTAGTTTTGAATCATGAGCTGAACCTTCTCATCCACTAAGGATATAAATGAATTCCAAATCAAAGTTGCAAGCTGCCAATACATTTTGGAATAATGTTCCGTAGCGATTACGATAGCTGCTCACATCACGTCCTGATATCATAGCTGGTATATATGTGTGCCGTCAATAGCTCCAACACAATCCTAAATAAATGAAATCTTTTAAAAATAATTTCTATACAAATATAAAAAAGAGAGCTTGCTCTACTCTACCAAATAAGTAATTGTTATAAACAATGTTGTATAATTTACCTTAAAATAAGGATAAAATCTTGTACTGCCTCTTATTTTACTTGGTACTGTACATCCAGGTTTGACCATCATATCAGAAGCAATTGTGTTCAAACCTTTCAGAATTTTGTTGAAATTTCTGCTAGATGTGGAATGTGCTCGACCAAACGTCTTTCGAGTAAGACAATATCGAGAATTTTGACCAACGATGAGTAAGAATGTTGCAAGCATTTCTTCAACACATATATATCGTGTATCTCGCAGAGGTGTTTTTTCTCTAATGATAATGCAAAGCTTTAGAAACACATTAGGATACATCCTATACATCTTTCTGAAGTGCTCAGGATCTTCTTTCAATACCTTATGAATGTAAACATATTCAACAGTTGTAATTGATCATCGAACTGGAGGTTCAATATATTCACCACATATGATAACCATTAACCCACTTAATATTTGAAGTATTGCTTGAAGTGCCATTAAAACTAACTTGATAGTTTCATCAAATTCTTCCTCAATTTCCTGTTCTGTTGGTTCTTCCATTCATTCTCCTAAAATTTTACACATAAAAAGGGATCATAATATACATAAAAAACAGGTTCATGCTACGAACATATGAAATCAACTATACGATAAATATAAAAAATTGTTCGTAATCAAATCAAAGTTTAAAAAATAACCCAATTCAAAGTTTTGTCAAAGTTACAAACTGAATAAAAAATTTAACACAGTAATCTAAAATCACATTATCTTGAAGAATTAAAAATGTTAAACATTTTCCCAAATAATCAAACTCATTCCACATTATATTTTATCTACTCCCAATGCTCTTCATGTGACATTTTTAAAAAAGCATCTTTCATTCCAAGCTGATGAATAAATGCAAGTGCTTTGTAGCGAGTGTGATTATCCAAGTTTGGAGTTTCTTTGATAGCATTCCATATGTTGTTCTTGTTCTCTACTTCCTTGTTCTCTATTTCTTTTTTTTCCTATCTCTTTCCTTTTTCTCCATCAGCTTAAGCATTCCTCGAATATCAGTTGCAATTTCAGCAATAGAATCTATGCCAAGCGAAATCCTTGATTGAACATCAGCTCGAGTCATGGTATCAAATGAGCTAGAATTATCTTCATATTCCATTCTCGTTCGCTTCTTAGGACCTTTATTTTCTGTATGAAATTCCTTGTTGGTTACCATGGTCGCTGGAGAAGAAGTATAATTTTCATATGATGGAACATTGTTTGATTGGTCATTTTGATTTTGTATGTATGCATCCTGACTCTCATAAACATAATCGTCTATCGTGACATGTCTATTTTCTTCAACTCCATATATTCGTACATCTGATTCATCACCCAAACCAATTGAGTTTCTTCCTGTAGCAGTTGCATTGCCAATTGCTATTCGTAAATCTTCATAGTCGGCAATAGTATCGGTACGAAGGTGCCTCTGTTTTGGGTGGGACTTGGGTGGGACTAGCAAATAAGAAGTACACAAAATAATTATTAAGTCGTCTTTTATTGTATGAAAATGGTGTAAATTAATCCACAAGAAAATAAAATCATAATCTTATCTCGAAGTAATTTTCTCACGCTTCATCATTAGCAGTGAATTTTTTTGTGATTGGTCCCATCCGAAACCAGAACTATATCGCATAAGCTCAGAGTATTTGTTCAATTTTTGCTTGAACCGGGTCAATCTACTTTGGTACATAGCAAAGTTCTTTTGACATCCAATTCTTTCATTCAAAATAGGAAGTATTTTTTTTCAACTGTTTGTCTACTTAATACCCCATTGCTACTACGCCATCCACGATTAGCAGCATCAACCATAAGCTCTAACAATACAGAGCTCTCTTCTACAGTCTATGAATTATACCCAATTCTTTGTTTTTCTTGTGAATCTCCCATTTATAATATCACTACATTATTCATGATATAAAAACAATAAAAAAGGACCCAATTAATGGACCCCAAATTATTGCTAAAGGACTCAATCTAGAATTAATCATTGCAAAACATAAAACTCTGTTGCATTCTTAACATGAAAAAATAGAAGAAGAAATTTCAGCTAAATAATATATTAAAGAATCTATAAAGTGATAAATAAATAGAACATATTTGTTGCGTGGAGATGTTGGTTGAGAGCAAACTGAACAATTTGTTGTGTAGATCAGAATATGTTCTAACATATAAGGATAAAGATGGTGACTGAATGCTTGTGGGTGATGTCCCTTGGGAGTAAGCTCGAATTACTGCATCTTTTATGGTTAACAATTCATCAGCTTTTGATTGCAAGCTTAGTTGATTCTTATTTATTAATAATGATTCATTATATGTTTTTATATTATCCTTCGAATCTTGCATAAGAATAATAATGGAAGTGAAAAATTGAAGGTAGTTTGACATACATTTGGCACTTCCTTACACGCGGATCTTCTCTTTTGCTCCCATATGAATTTTTTTATTTCATCTCTCTCACTAGTTTATATAGATTATGTGTGTTATTGTTTTTTTCAAATCTCACATTTTAATCAGTAAAATTTCCACATATTAATGAAAGGGGGGAAAAAATCTACAAAAATAAGGAAAACATAGCACTATACAAAAATTTTCACATATAGATTTTGGTTGTAGAAAACAAAATAGAAGATGAATAAATAAGCAAAGAATGGCAAAATAGAGCACTATATGAAGAACAAAATATTTATTAGAAATAAAACATCATTGTGATTTTTCAACCAATCTTCAATACATATATTAGTAATAAATCAACAAAGAACAACAAAATAGAGCACAAAACGAAAGTAAACAATAAAAAATAGAAAAAATTACCGTTGAAGATTAGAAATTTGTTCAGATGATAAAGAAACCTTGCCAATCTTTCTTGGAGAAAGCTATAAAAGCAGTGGGAAGAGAGAAGCGAGAAGTAAAGTAGAGAGACGTGAGAGGATGTAGGTTGAAATTTTGATATAATAGACTAGAATTTGTAAGGAATTTGGTATTTATATTTATGAGCTAGAAATCCATTAATCTATTCAAATTTTCTAATTAATGAAATCTTTAGAAATCTACTAGTTATTGAGGACACTTAAATTTCTAAAGAATCTATTTAAATCTGAGTTGGGGACACGTATATTTAAATAGAATTTATTAAAATCTAAATTGGGACACCTATATTTAAACGAAATTTATTAAAATTTAAGTTGGGAACGCCTAAATTTATATGAATTTTTAAATTTTCTTCAAATTTGAGTTGAGGAGACCCTCCTTAATATATCACTATAATAAAAATTTTCAATTATATTAAAATAATATGAATTAAGAATTCAAATAGTATTATATATATATATATATATATATATATATATATATATATATATATATATATATATATATATATATAATTTGAGTAAGAATATTACGCAAATAATTGGTAGTGGCATAGTGGTGGCGGGGTCAAGGCTCACCGGTTTGCCATAAAACCCATCTAGTTTTGACGGGTTAGGACTGATTTCCTTATGCACAGGTCCAATTATAGGCCCAAATCGGCACTGCACTGAGTTTTAGGTAGACTCGATTGGGTCGGATCGAGTTTTCGAACAGTGTTGAATATAGTTTTCTATATCCATCTACAATGGTATAGATGGGCAGACGACTTGTTCCAATAAACTTTGGCAGCTGTGCATTGGATCGACTAAAGAACTTGTAGAGTTGAGCTTTGACACAATGCAATGACACTTGCGAACTCAAGGCAGTGCATTCGGGTTGCTTGGATTACTGCTCGGGTCATATAGTATGTTAGCTAGACTCATTATCATGATCAACTATTTTCTTAGTGATAATAAATAGGTCCCACTTGTGGGAGATGTGAGTACAGCATTTATCTAAATATAAGTGTACATGAAAACATATATTTGCATCCGTGTACCCCGAGTGTCGTATGTTCTACTCTTTAGGCTTGTCATCATCAACATCATCTTTATTTCTTTTGTGGTAAATCTTGAAAGATAGAAATGAAATATTATATTAATTATGTTGTAAAAAATTTGGAAGTAAATTTAAATTAAATTCTACTATAAATATTTTTTAGTTAGTTTAATTATACAAAAATATCATAATTGCCTTTTCAATCACTTGACTTTAGTTCATCTACTTATAGACATTCATTTTACCTAATATAAAACTATTATAAGTATAATTTATTTAAAACATATTTTTTAAACTCAATTAAATAAAGTAATTTTAATTAAAATTAATTTTTTAAATTTTATTAAACATGATCCAATTCTTCATTTAACATACTTATATGGATAGCATTGAAGCCGAGAAGATTTCTCGCCTTAGCAGTGGAATATTTATTTTTATTTTGAACTGTTTCACTGCGTAAACTACAATTATTCAAAGGAAAAAAAGAAAAGCACTAAATAACTGTGATATCATACAATTAACTAATAACAAAGTCATTACGAAATTGAATTCAACAGAAATATTAAACATTCCCTGTTAATTGAGTTAAACATTATTCAATTATTTATATATTTGATAAAACTTGACATTTTCTTTCAAACACAAAGGCAATATAAATAGCGCCGTCTGTGGGAATCGAACCCACGACCACATGGTTAAAAGCCATGCGCTCTACCAGCTGAGCTAAGACGGCCAATTGATAAGACATTTGCAACTGTTCAAATTCGAAGTATACTAAATTTTACAAATATATTAACATTTAGGGCTTGTTCGATGTAGTTTTTTTTTTTTTTTTTTTTTTTAAATGGGAGTTTTTTTTTGCTACTTTATTGACTTTTCAAACTCTTTTGTAGTGTAAAAAGTTTGAAAAATAAAAAATAGTAGGTAAAAAAATGGGTTTTTTTAAGAAAAAATAGTTATCGAACAAACCCTTAGTCCTACGAATGAATTAGGGATTTTTTAAATTGTGCATCTACACCTAGAACATATAGGTCAACAATTCCCAATTTGAGATAGAAATGCTATCAAACAATAACTTGAATTAAATGACTACAAATTTTTATGTAATTTGTTCACTTGTAGAAATACGGTATTGTTAGTAATACAGAGAGTAGACTAATTACACAATACAAATGCACTATTCATCTCTTGAAGACTAGTATTCGTAATCTTATATTTCATTATTTCTTCCTTACTTCTTTGTTTTGACTTTTTTTTTTTATTTATATTTGATCATGACGGGTGAACAAGACGATTTGCTTCAATATGTGACTGTGAAGTTGGATGGAAAGAACTATTCGTATTAGAGTTATGTGATGAGAATTTTTCTTATAGGTAAAAAGATGTGGGGCTATGTTAGTGGAACCTTTGTGAAACCTAAGAATTCAGACAATAATTTTGAAAATTTGTAGGATGTTAGAGAATTGAACAATGCGAAAATTATTACTTGAGTTAACAATTCTGTTGAGCATTTCATAGGTACACAATTGGCTAAGTATGAAATGGCAAAGGAGGTTTGGGATCATCTGCAACGGTTATTTACTTAGTCAAATTTTGCAAAAGTAATATCAGTTGGAGAATGACATACGAGCTCTCCATAAAAAAAATATGAGTATTCGGAAATTTTATTCTGCTATAACAGATCATTGGGATCAACCATCACAGAATTGGTAGAATTAAAGTCATGTGGAGCATATTGCTCGTAGAGAGGAGCAATGGTTGGTGTAGTTTTTAATGGCCATTCGTAGCGATTTTGAGAGACTTAGAGGCTCAATTTTGCATCTTTCTCCACTTCATTCTGTTGATTCTGTTGTCAGTGAGTTATTGATTGAAGAAACATGTTTTATGTCTTACTCAAATAAGGGAATTCTTTCTACCTCTACTTCTTCTGTGTTAGCAGTACCATCTAAACCACCAACTAATAATCAGAATAAGACTTATACGAGGGTTTCTTTCAATGAGTGCAGTTTCTGTAGGCAAAAAGGTTATTGGAAGAATCAGTGCCCCAAGTTGAGACAATAGAATCAATCACATCAACAATCTCCAACTTGGAAGTTAGGTAACTAGTCACAACATACTGCCCACAAACCACCACAGTCTACTACTGTAACAATAGCTTTATCACGCCCTTTCACCGATTCAAGTACTCTAGTTGAGCAATTTCAAAAGTTTCTCTCCTTACAACCATATGCTATGTCTGCCTCTTCTTCAATATGTCAGTTACTTCCTAGTTCTTCAGGTATGTCATCATTTGCATGGGTCTTAGATTCTGGAGCTTCACATCATATGTCTCAAGATTCTTCATCATTTGTCTCTATATGTTCTTCAACTTCTATTTCTGTTATGACTATTAATGGCACCTATATGTCTTTAGCAGGTGTTAGTTCTTTTTTCACCCCTTACTTCTCTCCCTAACATTTATCATATTTTGAACCTCACATTAAATCTTGCTTCAGTTGGTCAGTTATATGATTCAAGTACCTTAGTCACATTTTTCTCTTCTTTTTGTTATGTGCATGATTTGTAGTCTCAGAAGCTGATTGGGATATGCCTTTGGTAGGGGAGGCTATATATTTTGGACGACCTAAAACTACCAGTTCGGCATTAGCCAGTATTGATTTGTTTTCTTTTTGTTTGAGTCATTCGTTTTCTATTTTTTTATTTATGGCGTTCTCATCTTGGTCATGTTTCGGCCTCTCGTTTAAAATTTTTGGCATCCACAGGGGCTTTTGGACATTATCAAAGTTATGATATTTCAGATTGTAGTGGATATAAACTGGCCAAATCTTCTGCTTTATCTTTTAATCAAAGCATTTTGTTTCCTCTTCTCCATTTGATTTGATTGACTCTGTTGGGAAACTTCTCCTATTGCTACAAAAGGAGGGTCTCGATTTTATGTTTCTTTTATTGATGATTATACTTGTTATTGTTAGGTTTATCTAATCAAACATCGTTATAAATTCTTTGAAATACATAAAGTATTTCGTGCTCTTGTCAAAACTTAACATTCTGTTCTTATCAAATGTTTTAGGTGTGATTTGGGTAGGAAATATACTTCTAATAAACTTTCTGAGCTAGTTGCTTTAGATGACACTATTTACCAAACTTCGTGTACATATACTCCTAAGCAAAATGGTGTTGCTAAAAAAAAACATAGACATATTGTTGAAACTACTCGTTCTCTTTTGTTGTATACTTCAGTTCCTAGTGAGTTTTGGGGTGAAGTTGTTCTTATTACTGCTAGTTTGATTGATACAATTATATTCTCTCATATTTTCGATCTGTCACCTTTTGAAAAGTTGTATGGGTCCGTTCCTAATTATTCTTTCTTTCGAGTTTTTGGTTGTCCTCATGCAGAACGCAACAAGTTGTCTTCTCGCTCTGCTATTTGCCTCTTTCTTGGTTATTGTTGTATATTTTACTTTCGCAAGTGGACGGATTATTAACAAGTAATAAAATGCTGTGTAGATTGTTGAATCTACGAGGACTAGCTGCCAATTAACCTATTAATTTATACTTCTAGTTTTAACAATGTAAAGACACAGATTCATTTATGATTTCAATTCTAAAATTATTCTAATTATGTTTAATTAAATCTAAATTATCATGTAATCAAGTAAATTGGTGAGAAAGAATTCGAGTTTTACTAACACTATGATTTGCGAATCCACCTACATGTTTCTTAATCAATTACCCGTTTAATCGCTTTAGCTTATAATTACCTTAGATTGAAAATCGGTGATCCTATAATAATCAAAAGCCTCTCTTGATGGTCAATCAATTCTATATCGATATGCGAACCTAATCATCTCTAATTAAATTTCGAACATAAAAATATGCATTTAAATAACAAGAACACCTAACTGGATTTTATAAGGCATAATAATAATTTCTATCTATTACTGGACCTTATGTTATTCAAAACCACGTGCTTATCTATATTGAATATCTCTACTTCAATAAAGATCACAAAAAATTCTAATGGTGATCAAGCATTAAAACATTAGAAAAAATGAATAAAAAGTAATCAATAAAGAAACAATTAATTACTAAAACAAAAAAAAAAACTTCTAATTAATTAAAAACATGAGGTTTCATCGTTCATCATAGCAATAAGTAATTTAGTTGGACGTGATTTCGTAAAATAATTCAAGAATTGTATTAATTATGTTCCAGATGAAAAAGAAGAAATTAGAGATACAACCCGTGATTTCGGCCCAAGAATCTTTAATCCGTTTCTTGATCTTCGATTCTTCTCTTGTATTTTCTTTCCAAAATTCGTCTCTTACGATATGTGCTCTATTCTAACTTTTATGTTCCTTCCCAAACTCTTCAAAACGTGTTTTATGTAGTTGTTTTATCCCATACTTAATAGAGTTCTATTTCCATCAGGAAACAACTTAACAGCTGTCTGAAATACTCATGCGATCGCATAGTTTTGTTCAATTACGTTATGCAGCTGAATTTGGTGACTTGCGATCGCATGGTTATTTTAGATGAAGTTCTTGAATTTCTTTCTTTGATATTTGCATGCCAAGCCCCTCAAGTCTCTTTGTCTGTTCAATTGAGTCCTTTTTTCTTCTATTTGCATTCTTTTCGTTTGAATCACACTTGAATTTGGTTATTATCCTATAATGATAAAAAACCATTATACTAAAAACATGTAAAAATACTCATAATCGTCCCTTTTTGTGAGCTCCAATAAGTACAAAATTGTACTTATCAAACACCCTCAAACTTGAACTTTTATTCGTCCTCGAATATTCTAAATGAAGACAATCATGCATAGAATGAAATAAACAGTAAAACAATTCACAATATAAATAGCTTTTCGTTCTTGCTTCTAGCTTTTGCAACAAATTATAATTCATGACAAGTATCTATGTATTACTATTGCAAACATGATTCTACTTAAACCATACTTAATATGTGTGTGAGAACAGTTAATTCGATCTACTTGATTTCTATGGTGGTGATAGCCCAACCATTAATCAACTTTTCCTTTCCCTCTCGTAAGGTATACTTTCCCCCAAAATGATTTTCTCTTTCAATTTTCGAGATTTTGGTTCGAAAGTTACAGTTCAGTCATTATTTTCTTGCTCGAATCTGGTTGATAAAGTTAATAATCGTGACAAACTAGGTTAATGAAAATTCTTTTATTTTTGAGTGCTCTCGACCAAGAAGTTTCTACTAAGTAAGTCAAACCCATTAGTTATCTAATCTTCATGTTTACTTTGCAAATGATTTTTTCACTGGCTTTAGTAGATATATAAATAAATCTTAATTTATATATATATATATATATATATATATACACACACACACACATACACATACACACATATACATATCTTATGTGCAAAACTCAATTCTTTAAACTTTCTAGATGACTCATGTAATGAGCTTTAGGTCGATGACTCTCAGGTCTTTTCAACCTTAGGACATCGGGTTTTGAAAAATTCCTACGGGCCTTTTCACTCAAGTAAAAAAGACTACGAAAAAAATTATAAGATATTAATAGTGTGCGAAACTTAGTCCATTAAGCTTTCTAGATGACTCATGTAATAAACTTTAGGCCGATGGACTTTATCACTCGAGTTAAAAAGGCAATGAAAAGAGTTATATAATAATCATAGCCATGTTCCTTGCGTGCAATAAGTTCATGCGCGAGGATTAGATTCCTAACATTCGGTCATTACTTAGTTTCCTCTAACTGGTCTAAAGTGTTCCACAATTTTTTTTCCAACATACATGGAATCAATCACAACCTAGATAGCTACCATCACAGCTTAACTACCACACTTACTCACTCTATTGGTTACTTGTTCGAGATACAACCGGTTCTAAATCTCAAAACAATATCCTATTGTTTTCAACTTAAGTGCACCAACATAGCAAAAAATCATCATAATTGGCCGACACAACACGATATCAGACATGGTTAAGTAGCCTCACATTTAAACAAAATTAATAATCTATTCACAAGTCATAATTAAAGCTAAACTCAAATAAATAGATTTATCGTTAGACGGCAAGGCTATTCATATCACATAAACATGCAAATAATTACTAATAATAAATTAAATTTTTTAAATTTTTATAAAAAAAGAACAAGAACAATCAAATATCAAGTATCATCATCGAATCAAGCATTTTTTTCATTTAATCCACCATAGCACTTTTTTCATTTTATCCACCACCCCCAAACTTGAAAGATACATCGTCCCCAATGTAAAAATACAAAAAGGAATACATAAAATGATCAGAGACTTCCTAGAAGTAGATCGGATGGCTCAGGATGAAGAAGCGTGGTAGGATCCACTGGTGGAGGATCCTGTCTAGGTACAGGTCGACAAATCTTTGCTTAAATATCATCCAACTGGCCTGTAATTTGTAACTCTAAAAATTATTAATATTAATAATATATATATATATATATATATATATATATATATATATATATATATATATATATATATATATATTTTAAATAGAAAATTCTTTCTTGTTGTCCTCGTATCGCAAAGAAGAAAAATCAATAAAATCTGGACAGAATGATTTCTGCCCAGGCTATGGGATCGCAGATAATAATACCATGCGATCGCATAATGTAAAACTACTGAAGTCGATTATTTATTTATTTATGCAGAATAACGATGATAATAGCTCCTTGTTATCTAAAAATTGAAATGCGCCTACTTTAAGTCTTAAAAGCATAAAACGTGCAAAGCGTCAATTGAAATCCTATGAACAGTGATTACACCTAAGTTATCTCTGATGTTGCATGACAGAGTTTTGTATTCTGTTATGTACTTGATCTAGCCACTACATGCTACTTCTTTGAAGACCATGATATTAAACTGTCTCTCAGATACAACACAATAATCAGCTGTTGATCTTCTGTCGTCTGGACAAGAAGCTCAATCAGCATCAGCAGAAGCTATTATGTCGAAGTTGTCACATCTTTTGATCATTAATCCTTGATCAATTGTTCCTTTTAGATATTTGAAGATCTTTTTAAGTGCTTTCTAATGAGCATCAGTAGGTAGCTGTCGGAACTGGCTTGCTTTGTTTATAGCAAAGGTGATGTTAACCCCATACTGCACTTCTGTATAGTGAAGGATTTTCCATCAACTTCCCTTCATTTTTTGACAGCATTTTACCAATTGCTATAGGTGTATTGCACGGTTTCAAATGTTGGTAATCAAATTTCTTTAGCAAGCTTGCTGTATATTTTGATTGAGTAAGATGCAGACCTAAAGTACACCTATGTACTTCGATCCCTAAAAACTGATGGAGTGAGCCCATGTCCTTCAAGGCAAAGCTGACATTTAATTGATCAATGAATTTTTGAAACAGAGCACTATCATTTCCTGTCACAACTATATCATCTACATATATAAGTGTAAATACAATTTGTTTTTCTCTTACAAAATAAAACAGTGAATTGTGAGCTTTGGATTGCTTAAACTTCCAGTTTATGAGTGTTGAGCTTAACTTCTCATACCAGGCTCTTGGAGCTTGCCTAAGTCCATATAAAGCCTTTTCTAATATGCAAACATAGGTTGGTTTTGTTCTATCAATAAAGCTTTCTGGTTGCTTCATGTACACCGTTTCTTCAAATTTACCATTGATGAAGGTATTTTTAATGTCAATCTACCTTATATCCTAATCTTTAGATACAACAAGTGTTAGGATGATTCTATGTGTTGATGATTTAATCACAGGGCTAAAGGTCTCATTGAAGTCTATTCCATGTGTATCTACTGTAATCATCCACAAACAGAATATAATATCTAAAACTAGAGGTAGAATTAATAAGTGCTGGTCTCCATACATCAGTGTGGATTAGGTCAAGTAGAGCAATAGCATGTGATGTTGACGAATTGAAAGGAAGGGAATGTGATTTTCCATATTGACAAGCATCACAGAATGAGCGCATTTCATTATTTTTGCACTTTTCATTAAGAACTTGAGACAATACATGTTTTGAAGGATGTCCAAGTCTCCTATGCCAAACATCTAACTTAGATTTTAATGACTCAACATAAACTGAAGTGTTTCTAGAACTAGAGCTGATGGTGAATGCAGTGTTTTTGAAGTTGTTTTGATGACCTAACTGATTTGATAAGGTGTTGATGGATTGACTTGGGAGATCTAACTGATACAACCTTTCCTTAAGCATTCCTTGAAGCATGACCTTTTCCGTTAGCTGATCCTTAACAACACAGGAGTTGGGATAAAATTCCATGAAAGCATTATTATCAGTAGTCAATTGTCATACGCTTAATAAATTTTTCTCAACATCACACACATGTAATAGATTTTTCAGTAGTATGGCTTTATCATTCAAAGTAGGTAGACATGTAGTGCCAATATGTGCAATATGCATTGAATTTCCATTACCAACTATTAATTTTTCCTTACCACTTGTCTATGGTGAGATTATCCTTTTCTGCTGTAACATGATGAGTTGCCCCAGTGTCTACAAACCAAGAAGGATTTGCAACTGATCTTGGTAATGCAACAAAGTCTGATGGTGATGAGTTATTGTTGCTGATGTTCAAATTGTTTGGTTTGCTAGCCATGTACCTTTCATCATATCTATTAAAGCATCCAGGAGGAAGAGTGATTGCCCATTCTACAGATCTGACATGGACTTTGCTGCTCATTAGATCTACCTCTGTTCCTTCCTCTTCCTTTAAAGTTGGAGGTTCTACCATAGTTATTTAGCCTAGTAATTCTGTTGTTGAAACCAGTTCTTTGAGCCAAGTTTTCAGAGGCTTGGCTGATGTTCATTGTGCTCATGCCATTTCTAACAACATTCAAGCGCTCAAGTCTGCTTTCAAAAGTCATAAGCATTGATGTAAGTTCATACTAAGAAACTATTTCTCTGCTATTGATATGAACCACTATGGGTATATATTCTTCATCCAAGCTAACTAGAACTTGAGTCACCAAGTCTTCATGAGCAATAGTTTTACCAGCAATTTCCAGGTTATCAGCTAATTACTTCATTGTGGTTCTTTGGAGTTCACTGTTAAGAAACGTAACCCTGGATCTATTCAATATACCATAGCTCGCATTCAGTGCACTCCACAACCTGTTTAAGTTGGAGCATCTCATTAGCCTCATAGCAATTTCTAGAGTCATAGATGAGTACAACCAGTCCACCAGTAATTGATCTGTTGATGTCCATTTGCTGTATTCTGGATTTGGTGACATCTCAATACTTTCTCCTTCATTGGTAACAGTTTGAGCACCAATACATTATGGAGGACACTTCTTTGTCCCCAGTATAAATCCTTCGAGATTATGACCTTTGATGATGGGCATAATCATATTTTCCATAGTAGGAAGTTGTTCTTATCTAACTTCACATATGGGATTTGAGTTAGATTCATGCCAAAAGGTGAAATGTGATTTGTAGCCATTGCTGTGGGCACTATTGTGCTTGATTCAACCAAAGGATAAACATTGCTTGAACCGGCGTTGGCCATATGAGCTCTGATACCAAGTTAAAGTTTGAAAGAAGAATATGCTAATGGCTGAAAACTTGATCCATTTAATTGTTGTTGCTGGTTTATATATGATACAGCAACTTTTATAATATAATACATACACTATACATACATTCTATATCAACCATTTGCTTATTTACATGTGTCTAACTAACTTGTAGAATTCCTAAATTCTGGGAAAATGAATATGAGATATTTTTACGTATAACAGAATTTGATATGAATAAATGAAGTTTGTCAGCTCAAGCCCAGAATTAATGAATGATGCATATCAGTCATCAGCTTCAATAGAACAGTGGCTGATTGGTCCTAGTATTCAAACTTAACATCTTCCATACGAAAAGTGGTTTGCACTACTCTGTTAACCAATTGTGCTATAGAATTTACGGCCCTAATCCGAGAAGTGGCTAGTGATACCATCAGCCTAAGCTTTTCTACCACACACGATGCTATAAATTTGTTGGTATAACCTGTATCCAACATGGCCATCACATCCTTCTTATTTACCTTTACCGACACGTACATCAGACCTTTTTGAAGACCGTCCATTTGAATGGTGATAGCATTCACAAGCTGTAGAGGATTGACTTGCGTAGGAGCTTCGCCACAAGACTCACTGCCTTATAATATAACAGTATTAAGTTTCTCCTTCTTAGGACAGTCCTGAGCACGATGAAGTCCAGTGCAAATAAAACACCTACTATAAGACTTTGTCTTTCCAACAGAATTATGAACATCCTTCGACTTAGCATCGAAATAATAATTATTCTTGTCACCTTTCTTTGCACATTTTCAAGAATTGGACTTATCTTTTCTTTCATCACTTCATTTCTTTCCATAAGCAGAATTGTTGCGTATTTTATAATCAATCAAACAATCTATTGCTGCCATTACTGAAGGAAGGGGCCTTCGCAGTTCATCTTGAGCCTAACTTTGCAAACCAGACATGAAGTTGAAAAGCTTATCCTCTTCCGACATATTTTTAATATCCAGCATGATACTGCTGAAATCATATACATAATCCCAAAATCTACGTGATTGTTTTAATTTCTTGGCGTTCTAGTAGTTTCATCATCCAGTAACTAAGTACGCCACCATAATTTTGCATCATCTGTTAAATACATGCTAGCAATGTTTACCCGTTCTCTTGGAGGTATATGAGCAGCTTTAAAGTATTACTCCATATCTCCCAAGAAATTTTCCAATTCTTTTGCATTACGAGCACTATCAAACTGCTCAGCTCTGAGACACGAAATTTGGAACCAGCCAACACTTCGATTGAAGCAGAACCACAACCTTTTTTTAACAACAAAAGGTCACCCTCCACTTCGTCAAGCCGACCCTTAACATTATCAGAATCTCCTTCATCCAATTTTTCAAGACGGGGCTTCATATTCATTGAGATATCATTCTCTATTTCATCAATTCGGGCTTTGACATTATCAATCAGAAGTACTATATTAGCAGTAAGACCATCAAACAATGCCTTCAACTCGACATGCATCTGTCTCAGTTCGTGTTCCTACAAAGCCAAGCTTATAGCGTCGTTCGTCATAGGAGCACCCACGAAATTCTCCAACATAGTAGCACAATCTTTTAGATTATGGGTCGCCATGATCAATAGAAAACCTGACTCTGATTCCAAATTGTCACACGATCTTTCAAGATGCAAAACCCCGCTACATGATGGCACTACGATCCTCACACATAGTCAACCTTCGTTTGCTCAACAGTTTAGTGTCTAAGGCACGATTAACTTAATATGTAAAGGGAAAAATATAGAACACAAGATATACAAAAAAAACTCAAACATTTATTGCTCTCTCAATACAAGGAAAATCATTTAAGGCATGAAGGTATGCAACAACACCTGCAACTCTTTTGCCTTAAACTAACCAAAATGACAGCAGTTAACATCCTCAACTGCTTGGGACAACTGGCACCAACTAGCAAAGTCCAACTGGCCAAGAAACTATCTAACCATGCTGCTAAAAAATACCCTAAAGCCACAATTCAGCCACACCATGTTCTAGCAAGTAACTGACTCCCAAAAGTTACACTTTAAATATGCCAAGCCAGAAAAACTACCCCATCAACTGTCTTACTATCTACGCCCAAGCTAGCTACCACAAACTGAGCTTTGTCATGTGTATTCCAACCGAATTTGCCCACATTGAGTACTATCATGTAAATTAGATTTTCCTTACTCACAGCCGAATGCACGCATATCTGATACTCGACATTGGCGTAGAGTAAGACAAATCCCACACCTTTGCCATGCCCCAACTAAGGAGCTCACACACAGGCACAGATACGTCGTTGCTTCTACCGCAACCATCTATGTCATACACTAGAACCAACACAGTCGCACAAAAAAACACCGGCTATCCAAATCACCACCGCCAACACCACAACCCAAATATGGTTCGCAAACCTCCACCACCACCTCCACCACCAAAATTTAGTTTGCAAATTGTCAAACTTAACTAAATCTTGTTCTAGTGCAAAGTCCTTCATTCACGCTCCATCGTTACCGCTAATGTATTTTCTCTATTGGCACAACCCAATAATAGAGTATATTACAATCCACCATGTATCTTTAGTTCTTGAGAATGGTTTCTACTCATTTTGGATGATTTGCAAACTAATATTTCCTTCGTCCAATCTCATATTTTATCAAACCATGCACTGGGTTTTCAAGATTTTGTGAAAATGAGAAGAAAAAGAAAAAAATGCTGGGATTGTGGTGATAGTGGCAACCAATAGATTTCAAGGATGGGCTTATTACCAGTGAGATTTTGGTTGGGATGGGCCCATGGCTTGTGGCGAGGGCAGGGACAAGGTTGGAGGTGGTTTGAACTTTGACCATTTTGTCCATCATTTACGAAACATGTGGAACCCACGCGACCTATTTAACAGAAAAATCTCATGAAATGTGTCAAGTAGGATGAATTGTGCTAATTTTCAAGTAGGATGAACTGTGAAGAATAAATGCCGTCAATAAAATTAGTTAAGGGCATGTCTTGAACTTTTGTAATAAAAATTAAGAACAAATGTGTAAAAAATCCTATATTGATTTATAAACTTGTCATAAAGCCCAACAAGCCTGATATTAAGTATGTTGCTGAACACATCCAAGTTTTTTTAATGGCAATTTGAATAGCAACTGACATTGAGGACTAATTCACAAAGAAGTTAAAAAGTTAGAGATGACATTGTCGAAAACATAACTTGAGGATAAGTTGCTATAATGTAAATTTTCGTGACCTTCTAGAAATTTTGCAATTTGAATTTCAAATGTCACAAGGAAGAAAATGATAGCATATATTAGGAGAACCAAGTTATTGGCTTCGAGCTTATTTATAAGAAAATTATAATTTGAAGGTATCGATTTAACATTTTTAATCTTTTGTTGATAATGACAATATTGAAAATATAAATTAATATACATGTTACGCCTCGTTACATACATAGTGCAGAAAAGGGGCCCACATAAGTTTTAGAAATGAAGAAATGGTAGGGATGCTATAACCAACTCGGACATGATGTAGGTGCAAACTTAAAGTCTTTCGCCCTAGCCTTCATTTTTATTCTTCTTAGCAGGCGAAGGCATGAGAAAGGACGACCAGTCAACGAGAAACACAACATGCTTTGTCATAGCCTTGTCATACCTATTACCTTTGTAGCTTCTAAATATCTAGGTTGAAGTAAAGAATGTGGTGAAAGGTCATATCATGATGGTGGGAAAAACGTTACCGCTTAACCTAATGAACAAGAGCATTAGAATATTCTCTTAGGGTTCATGGAGAATATCTACGTGGTAGAGTTAGTTACAAAAAAAGCATTTGGGGCTAACTACCACAAGAATCAGATGAAAGAGATTGCTGAACCATGGTTAACAGCCGTATAACACGGAATCATCTATAATTACAAGTCTTCCAATGAATGAATGACATGTGGCTACTAAAGTATAAAAGACTGAAAAGCCCAAAGGCTTAGGATATCTATTAATAACCTTTAAAAAATCAAAAAAATGAGAGCTTATTTAAAAACCTTAGCCAATTTTTTGCTCTCTGAATTCTCAATCATTACGTAACAACAATTGACAAAGATTGAGTTATACGTTCGATGAGGAGGTGGTCAAGCATTTGTTAGCTTTGAATTTTTTAGATCAACAAGTTGGCACTGTCTATGAAACACAATTTCCACGAGGCAAAAAAACCACTGGTAAAAGTTTTTTGGTTACCGACTTTTGAAAAAGCATAAACAATTTTGGCTAAACTAGGCTGAAAAAATCAGTAACTTAAAGAAAAGTAAGGAATAATAAGTTAGAAGGCCAGAGCGAGCATCTGGAGGACGACGATATCAACCCAAAGACAATGGAAATGAATTCCAGTTCTGGCTACCAGTGAGAGATGGGAGGTCTCTCGAAAAAACATAACTAGAGACCAAAGAAAATATCCATCACAAAATCGTATCAACCTTAGCTGAGCAAGTCGAAATGTTAGTGGAAGAAAATAGGGCGAGAGTGCACAAGCTCGTGGTCAACCAAAGAACGAGGAAAAGATGGGGGCCTAGGACCCGACAGCTAGCCATTCCCAATTGCTAAGTGAACAACGCAATTCTAGATGTTACCAATCCAGTGACCCGGTCAGAGATCGGGAGCATTAACCTGCAAGGTCCGTCAGTGTCTTCGATAGATTGGGCGACGAAACAGACTCTCATCAATGGAAAGCCTGCATATTTGAGGGACGAAAGGTAGAGTCAGTCTCCAGATGTGATCCATGTAACAACCGAAATTTTTTTCGTTTATTAATTTCAAGTAAATAAAATTTCTTACTTTCGGCGTCGCTTCGTCCCTAATGGTTCATTTTAAATATTTGGTCACATTAAAAATTTCTGCGTGTTCGCTTCAAATTTTATTAGTCGACTACTATGGAATTAATTTGAAAACGAACCTTGCTCCATTTTCATTTGATAAGTTTTGAATTTCAAGTTGAACGAAAAATAATTTATAGCTAGCCTAAATTTTTAAAATTTGTTCTCCGGGTCTATCTAAAAATTTCGGTCATTTACTTTCGAATTCTTTGCCAAAATCGATTTACTTTTCGACTCTAAAATTTAGCCGAAAATCCCACCCAAACAACACCCTAAAAAAACCACTAAAATACTTAGCCAAACAACTCCTTAACCTCTACCATTTCGCATAAACCAAATAGCCCCCATGTACAACAAGAAACCACCCCCATGATCTAGCAAAAACCGCCCCACCTAGAAGCCCACTTCTATTTCTTTTTCTCCACCAATTACCCTCACATGTTAACCAATTTTTTCCCCAATAAGGTCCCAAAATTTGGCCAGTATAGTCTCTCTTTTCCTCCATTTTAAAGCACAAAAAACGTCCAGCACTTCTATCATTTTACTGAAGATTTCAACCCTTCATCCTGGTATTCTTCTTCTCTTTCTATTCCAACAAACTACCCTCCACAACTCCAAAAAAAAAACGTCCCGCCAACAACAAGAAACCACCACCATAATCTTCTAAAGTTCTGTCCATTATCAACCAACTAAAAGGTCCTTATTCTTTCCTTTTGCTACTCAAAATTCGGCCCCAGCAGTAGGAATTAGTCTTGCTTCTTCTTCATTTTTTTCATCTGTAAACTCCAGCAAAAATCATTCTTTTTTTCCTTCAATTTCATGCAAAAAGAATCCTTGAAACCTTAGTCTCAATCACCAAAAATACTCTAGCATTTATCCATCTTTTCCTTCAGATTTTTGGCCAGCACACAGTCTCCATTTTCTACCACTGTAGTCACCAATTTTCCAGCAATTACTTTCATTTCTATCCAGATTTTGGCCAGCAGAAAAATGGATTTAAATTTGTTTTATCCTTCACAAAATTTCCTTACAAATATATATATATAGTGTGTAGGTTTTTATTTTTTGAAAGCTGCAGAAACAAATTTTCTACATCACAAGTTCAACTGAAAACTAATTTTTGAGGTATTTTTACTTACTACTTTTACTGCGATTTTTAAATGACGTTTGGAAAATTATGATGTGATATAAATGCCATGCAAACATAATTACGAAGGAACTTTATGATAGTGATTGAAGGTAATCACTTTAACATGTTAGTAATTGAAGGTAAGCACGTATGTCGTTATGTGGTGCTGACTACTAATTTTTGTATTCCTATGCACGTTTTAAAATTATGGCATGTCGCATTTATGTTAACGTATGATTTTTCCACATGTTGTATGTATTTGTACTGAGTGTTTCTTATGAAATACTCACATCCAAAATGAACAAATTTAAGATTGAATTGATTGGCGTTGTTGCGATGGCGGTAGGCTAGCGAGCTTGTTATGGAATTTTTTTTCTAGTTTATGTTTTGACGTCGAGATGACCGAGTCAATTATGATGTAAATACGATATTTAAAAGTCTTTGATTCAATATTTATTATGTAATATTTCATGAAAACGAGATGGCAATTCGTTTGCCATTAAAAATTTCGAGTTAGAAATGTCTAGTTTCATTTTTCTGAAATTTCCAGCTTAGTGTCCCTACTTTGAAAATTCGTAACTTGTGCTACGGTTGGAGTTTTTGAGTAAAATCAGTGGCTATGGAAAAGCCATATATGTGATCTAATAACAACAATTGGAATCACTCAAAAATTCTATTGTATGAATTTATTATGAACGTTTTAGCTGGCTGCCACAGTTTTTCAAACAACTTCGTCTATCATTTTCACCTACAAAATGACGTAGATAAGGTTTTAAATTTTACTACGTTGTAGTTTGTAGTCCCTAGTATCTACAGTTCAAATTTTTGAATTTTTAAAATTTGTTTGAATGGTCAAATATTTTGTGACGACACTTATCATGGTATAGACAAAACCATAGAAACTTAAAGAAAATTATTTTTTCCATGCACGCTTGTTTTCTTCCGCAAAATTTATATTTTTAAAACTAATCAAGGGCACGAAAAATGTTATTTGGAGTCGTAAAATATATTTTAGAGATTATCTTAGTAACCCTCCAGATTGAGAAAATCTGGGACGTTACAGCTTGGTATCAAAGCGCGATTTTACTTTTCTGTATACTCACATAAAATTTAAATATTTTATTTTATATGGTCTTTATTTTATTATGTCAAGTTAAAAATTTAGAAGTTAAGATTTTAGAATTTAAGTGTCGCTAGTCACCATCACCGTGCTATGCCAACTCTGAGGTAAAGAAAGTTTGATAATTTTCTTTTTATGTTTAAGTATGACGTTAATGAAACATATATTTATGAAATTCTATATTTATTTTATGAAGATTTATTTTAGTCCTCAGAATTAACTTAAAAGATAATAGAAACCCACTTAATTGGACTCTTCATAATTGGTATTTCAGACATGGTTCTACCAAGTGAGTACTATCTAAAATATGCCGAGTAGGCAAGAAATGATTATATTTAATTTACTTCGGATCCCGAGTGGTCGATGTGCCATTATGTCGGTAACGTATGGCAGCACGTATTAGGGCGATGAACTACGAGTTTGAAACAACAAGATGTTGGCTTTAATTGTGTGCTTACCATTTTTCTAAAAGTGGAAGTTAAAGGATTCAACTTCAGGCACCTCAAATGCCTAAAAATATCTTTGATATCTAATGCATGTTTGGCTAAGAATAAAGTTGCATGTCAGAAAACTAAGAGTATACTAGAGGTTAGTATGCCATCGGAAGGAACCATAGATATAGATTATTTAGTTAGGGTAGGCAAATAGATTTTGATGAGTTGGCACTGATAGCAAATCTACATGTTATAAATATGAGAGATTTTGATATTATCTTAGGTATAGATTGCTTGGGTAGTAAATGCTACCATTGTATGTTTTGAGAAGTAATCTTTCGAAGACTGAAAAAAAATGGATTTCAAATTTTATAGGTCAAAGATTAAAGCACTTTACAGCCTTGTCCCAGTTTTGCAGGCGGAGAAGTTACTAAAGAAGCGAGATTGTCAAGGATTTCTTGTCAATCTAACTGGCACCTTATCTGAAGAAGTGTCTTTGGATAATGTGCCAGTAGTTTGAGAATATGCCAATATGTTCCAGATGATTATTAGGTATCCCGCCTAATAGACAAGTGAAATTCACGATAGATCTGATACCTAGAGCTGCACACATATCAAAGGCTCCGTATCGGATGGCACCAAAAGAATTACAAGAGTTAAAAAATGAAATTGTAAGAGCTTTTGGATAAAGGATTTATCAGACAAAGTGTTTCTCCTTGGAGAGCTCCAGTTCTCTTTTTCAAGAAAAAAGATAGATCGATGAGAAAGTGAATCGACTACCATGAGCTGAATAAGTTGTTGATAAAAAATAAGTATCTCCTTCTGAGAATTGAGGATTTGTTTGATCAATTGAAGGGGGTTTCGGTGTTTTCAAAGATCGACTTGAGGTCGAGTTATCATCAATAGAAGATCAAGTAATCGGATATTCAAAAGTATACATTCCAAACTCGCTATGGACATTATGAATTACAGTAATGCCCTTTTGACTGACAAAGGCTCTTGCAGTATTTATGGATTTTATGAACTGAGTCTTCCATCAGTTTTTATATCGATTCATCATTGTATTCATTGATGACATCCTAATTTATTCAAAAAATCCTGAGCAACACCAGAGGATAGTATATAGAGACTTTGTAGGAGGAAATATTGTATGTCAAATTCAAGAAATGTAAATTTTGGCTGGACCAAGTAGGATTCCTTGATCATGTTGTTACGGCTAAGGGAATTGAATTGAATCCATCAAAAGTTGATGCTGTGTCAAATTTTCCAACACCATCTAACATTGGAGAAATGAGAAGCTTTCTAGGTTTAGCCGGCTATTATCGATATTTTATAGAAGGATTTTCCAAAATAGCTGGTCTTGTGACATAGTTGATTTGAAAGGATGTTACATATGTTTGGTCCGAGAAATATGAACGGAGTTTTCAAAAGTTAAAGGACAAACTAGTGTCTGAACTAGTACTAGATTTATCCGAAGGTTTTAAAGGCTGTCTAATTTATAGTGATGCATCAAAGCTCGATTTAGGTTGTGTATTCATGCAACATGGAAAGGTAATAGCTTATGCTTCAAGGCAGTTGAAGCAGTATGAGTAGAATTATCTGACACATGATCTTGAACTTGCGGCGGTAGTTCACACTTTGAAAATTTGGTGCCACTGCCTTTATGGAAGCAAATGTGAGATTTGCACCGACCATAAAAGTCTCAAGTACTTCTTCTATAAAAAGAGTTGAATATGAGATAATGATAGTGGTTGAAATTAGTAGAGGATTACGACTGCACTATCATGTACTATCTTGGTAAGGTTAATCTTGTCGCAAATGCTATAAGTAGAAAGAACATTGGTCAATTGTTAGCGTTGTGAACGAAGCAAGAGAAATTGATCAAGGATTTTGAGAATTGAAGAATTGAAGTGTTGGCGTCGCCAGTGCGGGCATCAACAATGATATCAAGTCTGACTTTAAAACCGACACTCAAAGATAGAGTTGTGATAGTTAAGAAAGATGATCCCTTTTGGAAAAAAAAAATCAGGGCTGACGTGGTAACTAAAAAGAGGAAAGGATTTGAAATAGTCGAGGACAAAACTTTGATAATTAAAGGTTGGTTGTACGTGCCCAATGATGAGATGTTGAGGAATGAGATTTTATTTGAAGTTCATTCCGATCCTTACATTGCACATCCGGAAGGAGCCAAAATGTATAAGGATTTATGTAATACTTTTTAGTGGAGAAACGTGAAAGGAATTGTAGCTCGGTTTGTGTCTAAGTGTTTGGTGTGTCAACAAGTAAAGGCATAACAACAAAAGCTGCCAGGGCCATTAAATCCAATGAATATACCACAATGGAAATGGAAGAAAATTGCAATGAATTTTGTTATGAGTTTTCTTTTATCGGAAAGAGGTCATGATGCCATTAAGGTTGTAGTAGACCGTTTGACGAAATTTGCTCAATTTTTTGCTAATTCAGATGAATTTTAGTATAGAACAGCTAGCACAGTTGTATGTCAGAGAAGTTAGTCCGACTTCATTGTGCCAGTGTTTATTGTATCGAACCAAGACCCGAGGTTTACCTCAAATCTCTAAAAAAGCCTTCAGGGAGCTATGAGATTGGATTTTAGTACAGCGTATCATCTTCAAACCAACAGGTAATCAAAATAAACCATTCGAACTCTGGAAGTTATGTTGAGGTCATGTGTTTTGGATCTAGGGGGTAAATGGGAAAGTCACTTACCGTTGGTAGAATTTACATTTAATAATAGTTTCCAAGCTAATATTGACATGGCACCATATGAGGCACTTTATAGTCGTTGACGTCGTTCGCCAATTTGTTAGGATGAGGTTGGCGAAAGAATAATTTTGGATCCAGAATTACTTGAGAAAATGGTAGAAGCTATAGACAAGATCAGATCTATAAGTAAGACAATGCAAGATCGTCAGAAAAGTTATGCCGACCAAAGGAAGAACGAGTTAGAGTTGAAAGTCGGCGTGAAAATATATGTTAAAGTGGCTTTCAATGAAAGGAATTTTACATTTAGGAAATAAATGAAAGTTAAGACCACATTTCATCGGCCCACTTGAGATTCTTGAAAAAATTGGAAATGTATTATACGTGCTCCAAGCGCGTAATGAACAGTGAACAATCAAATAAATGACGGCTGCAATCATGATTTGCACATTTTCCCAACACACACGTAAGCAACGTGCAATTATGGTGCGCATTAAATGCTCATATCCTAACTCCTAATAGGGAGCAAACACGTCTCCTACTATCGTTACACCAAAGAGACCCATACTGTAATACTGAAGCTTCACAATACTCACTTGGCCAATATAATTCATGCATTACACTTTAGCCAACTATCATCCTGGCAAGGCAAACGTCGTAGCTGATGCATTGAGTAGAAAATCAACATTAGGTGCTGTAAATATGGTGGTGACTCAAAAATTTGTATTAGTTAATTTACAGAGAATGGGTATAGAAATTGTACTGCCAGGATCGTTGGAGGCCAAATTTGCAGCTCTTACACTTCAGCCAACCTTGATTGATAAAATTCAACAAGGTCAACAAGTGGATGAGTATTTTTCAAAGGTGAAGAAAGATATAAATTCTAGAAAATCTACAGATTTTTAGCTTTCCAAGAACAATATTTTACAATTTAAAGGACGGTTGTATGTGCCAAATGTGAAAAACATTCGAGATGATATTCTAGCTGAGGCACATGCGACACCTTATTCAGTACACCCAGGAGCTACCAAGTTGTACAGAGATTTGAAAATGCATTATTGGTGGCCGAACATGAAAGGTGACATAGCTAGATATGTGGAACAATGTTTAACTTGCCAACAGATCAAAGCAGAACATCAAAGACCCACTGGAACTTTACAACCATTGCTTGTCCCAGAAGGAAATGGGAAAGAATTACAATGGATTTTGTTGTAGGATTACCAAAGAGTGTTAAGGGATATGATGCTATTTGGGTTATTGTTGATAGGTTAACTAAATTTGCTCATTTCCTTCCAATCTGCTCCACTTATTCAATGGATCGATATGCACAACTATATATACAAGAAGTGGTCAGACTTCATGGGTTTGCCACTATCTATTGTATCGGATAGAGATTCCAGATTCCTATCTTCTTTTTGGAAGAGTTTACATAAAGCTTTGGGAACAAAGTTATCTTTTAGCATAGCATACCATCCCCAGTCTGATGGACAATCAGAGCGAATAATACAAACATTGGAAGATATGCTCAGAGCTTGTTTGTTAGATTTCCAAGGTCAATGGAGTAAATTTTTACCTTTGGTGGAATTTTTATACAACAACAGCTATCATGCTACAATTAGAATGGCTCCTTACGAAGCATTATATGGTAGAAAATGTCGATCTCCAGTTCACTGGGATGAGGTTGGAGAAAAAAGGTTATTAGGCCCGGATATGGTCCGAGAAATGACAGAAGCTGTGACTCAAATACGTCAACATATGCAAACTGCCCAAAGTCGACAAAAGAACTATGCAGATCGAAGGAGAAGAACGTTGGAATTTTCAGTATGGGATAAAGTATTTTTAAAAGTAGCACCAATGAAAAGGTATTATGAGATTCGGAAAAAAGGGAAAACTTAGCCCAAGGTACATTGGACCATTTCAGATTATCGAAAGAATTGGAGATGTTGCTTATAAATTGGACCTACCTTCATCATTGTCACAAGTACACAATGTATTTCATGTATCTATGTTAAGAAAATACATTGCAAGTCCCTCACATGTACTAAAAAGTGACCCTATGGAGTTAAAGCCAGATTTGAGCTATAAAGAAATGCCTGTTGAAATTCTTCAAAAGGAAATAAAGCAACTCAGAAACAAGAAAATTCCATTAGTTAAAGTACTATGACATAATCAGTCAGTAGAAGAAGCAACTTGGGAAAGAGAAGATCAAATGTGGAATGAATATCCAGAACTTATTCGGTAAGCAAATTTCGAGGACGAAATTTTTATAAGGAGGGGATGATGTAATACTCAAGCTTCACGCTACTCACTTGGCCAATATAATTCATGCATTACATGCCATTCATATGTTATTGCATCGTCATGACATGACTCATTCTTACTTATCCCATGTATGACAAGTGGATTGTTTTATATTCTTGTATGGTGGTTATTGTCAATCTTTCCCTATTTAGGCGGTGATTTTGTATTGGAGTGTGAAAGAATATGGTGATTAAGGTATATGGGGTTGACGTTATAAGTGTTGGATGTTGATTGGATAAGTGTTGGCGGAGTTGGAGATGCCACAAACATAATCGGTAATTTTACACGTTTTTAATTCGGTTTGATCAAATTGACTCAAAACCCTAGGTGAATAATCAACATATCTTAGAGAAATTTTATTATATGAATTATTTTGAGGTAATAGGATAAGGATAATAGAGATTTGTGATGATCAAAGTGCAATTTTTCCGATCGAGCGAGAATCAAGTATAGTCGGGTGCAATCGGGTAAGAAAGTTAAACGAACGGATCAAATCTATTGTTTGGAATTAAAATAGGATCTATTTGCAATTAATATAGGTGGTATTTGAGTCAAAATAGGATGTGGACACCGATTTTATCTTGCAAATGCTGAATCAAAATCAGATTTTTACTTACAAGTTGTCACCTCATGCTTAAAAACCACCTCATGCTTGTCCAACATTTATCTTGTAGCCCTTTTCTTAACCTTTAAGTCATTATCACGACCATAAGCCATTTCCACACCTTATATCACCCTCTTAACTCTCATCTTGACCTCCTCAAATTGTCTCCAAGTGACTCTTAGTGAAAGAAAAAGGAAAAAGGAAGCAAAGGGAAGTAAAAAATCAATAACTTGAAGCTGAATTCTGGACAGGTGTGTATAGTTTCGGTTTTGGTGCAAAACTTTGGATATTTTTGAGAATTTATGATGTATTAAACCCTTGGGACTCTTTATAAACATGTTGGGGTGTTGTTTGTGGTGTTATCATGATTAAAAACTTGATATATAGCTATAAGAACTTGAATGAAATACTAAGGGCAGAAATTGGATGATTGCTAAATTTAAGTTGTTCATTCTTTAATTTTGGGTAATATCTTAAATGAAACATATATTTATCAACATGGATGATTTTATATAAGATTAAAGATTTGGATATGAGCTTCCATGGGTAAATACCTAAGTTAGATGTGTTAATTCAATTGGAACTCAAAAACAGTCATTTAGAGGTATCAAGTGTTCTATGTTCTATTAAGGGGATGATTTTGCTGCTGTAATTACATTATTTTAGACCATTTATGACATGATTATCTTCATATGTATGTTATATAAGTATGGTGAAAGTTTGGGAGTGATTGAATATGGAAAAATGGTGTGAAAGGCTTCATGACATCCAAGTGGACAACAATCGAATGCCAAAAACCTAAATCTGCCCAAGTAGAAATTTGGCATTTTTCCAACCTTTTCATGTTGTTATTGAACTCTAATACTTGAAGAATTTACTTGGCTATCATTTGGGGTCCTAGTATATCAATTTTATGGGAAATTGTTAGAGTTATGGTGTTGTTTTAGGATCTACTTTGTAACTTGAAAAGCTTGATTTCTAGTTAGTGTATCTTAGTACTAAAGGTCTTAATATGGGATTTTGTGTATTAAGCTTACCAAGTTGAGAGAAAGGTTTGATGTTGAATGGTATTACAGGTTGTGTAACACCTAGAAAGGGGGAGGAAAGACTCGATTTACACCTTGACCAAGTCACGCACTGAGGTGAAAAGTAAGTAAAAATCCATTTACAACTACAATGCAAGGACATAATATATCTTGAAGTAATTTCGATTGACCTTTGTCGTGACACTTTCTATATCTTTTTGATGAATTTATTATACATTTGACGTTGGTCACGACGATTGAAAAGTTGTTTTTTTTTAAAAGTACATTGGATACCAGTTTGAGTGAGCATTCATGAGAATTTGCACATGCATGCTTGTCATATGTGCATAGTTGAAGATATCGCAT
The DNA here is from genome assembly GCA_030279155.1 of Forsythia viridissima. NCBI lineage: Eukaryota > Viridiplantae > Streptophyta > Magnoliopsida > Lamiales > Oleaceae > Forsythia > Forsythia viridissima. Next base: position 26,915,835 of record CM059037.1, read on the forward strand.
GCATGATGTAAATTAAGAAATGAATTTACATGATAAAAAAATGTTTTATTGACCACTACTAATGCACTGAGGCACGTGAGGAGTGCTTATGTGATATTTGTTGGTACCGCAAGTGGGAGACTTCTCGAGTGATCACAAAGAGAGGGAGCCTTTGGTGATCATAGGAGGATGGTCCACTTGACTGTATCTTTGTGATTGAGTATTGGTGCCGCGGGTGGGATACTTCTTGGGTGATCACAGGAGGAGATAGGGGAGCTTCTGGTGGTCCCAAGAGGATGCTCCACTCGACTGCATTGATATGATATTGGCAATTTGATTACTGCTTATTGATATTGATATTGGGCAGAGCTCTTTTTCAGTGCATAGTAGCTGGGTCAAGGGCCCAATGCAAAATAAATATTTTAAAAGAAACGTTCTCGAGATTATTTTATGCATATTTAAATATATTACATTTCTATTGGATGTTTCAAATAAAAATAACAGTACATCCTACATTCACACTCATTGCATACATGGTTTTTACTTATTGGGCATTAACTCGTGTAGTTCTTTCATTGTAGGTGATCATGGGGAGTCTAGTACTTTGTAGATAACTTGGCTGGCTGTTGGAGCTCCTGAAGGTTTTTGAGGCTTAATGTACATGGATGATGACCTATTGTGTTACTTTTGTGGGTTGTGGTTTTACTTATTAAAGTATTTTATTTTATGATTTTAAATGACGATATTATAATAGAGTACTTTTGTAACCTTATTGTAAATAAGTATAGTTTGATGTGTACTTTATACAATATATTGTGTTAAGTATGGTTTTCAAAATATACTAAGTTTTGTGCGTAAAGTTGGTTATTATCAAAAAAAAAAAAAATGTTCACACACAGGTACACCTAGTTGTTAAAATGTTTCTCTACAAGTACATATACATATTAGGGATTGAAAGAGGGTGTTACACAGACTTCGCCAATATAGGTTCAGGTTTCATCCAAATTAAAGTCCTCAGCCCAACATAAATATGGACTCGGACTTTAGGGACTATTGTTATTATACCTTCGTTATCATGTGTTTTAAGCGTGCGGATACCTGAAAGGTCACACATGACTAATAACGGTCCACGTGCCCATTAAATAATGGCATATAAAGAGTCTAATTTAATGAGTTATAGTTCCAAGCATGTTTGTTCAGATCTCGAGGGTTTGAATCAACGATCACGATCAAATCCTACACCTATATAAGCTCCAGAAATCCTTCATTTCTGGTTTCATTTTGGTCATGATGCTCTGCTCCGCAATCTGTTCTACTCCGGTTTTGAATTTATGACTCCTTAGGAGGTCTGCAGAACTTGAGATGGAAATTCAAAATTGGGATAGAACATATTGCGAAACTTGAAGAGCAAGTCTAAGATTAGAAGAGAAAATCGACTGTTCAGAATTCGAAAATCATATTCTGATGACCAAGAACACCTTCACTAACATTCCAGTTTTAAATTTGTCACTCCTTGAAATATTTTTGTCATACATCTGAGGATGAATTGAAAATATTTCATGAGTGACAAGTTCAAAACTAGGATATGTTGATTGGCGAAAATAGAATTCATCGCAGTAGCGTAGTCACCCTTAAATATTACTGCCCCCTCTAAAACTTTACAATTGAAAAGACAAGTACAACTTACACTCCCTGGTGAGTTAGATCTTTATAAGGGACGAAAGTTTGACTAACTACACGAACAGTTGTCACTGTTGTATCAAAACTTTATTTTACACGAGGTGCAAAGGGTAAACTAGAAGGAATTCGAGCAAAACTAAAGATCCCAAACAAGCTCCCAATTCTAAGTCCTCAGTCTAATATGAATACTTAGACCCGGACTTCAAAAACTATTGTTACGCCTCATCTGAGCAGACAAAGGAACGACTAACTTAGACACGTCATGTAGACGAAGCTTGTATGGTTTACTTGAGAATACCCTTCGACCTTAAGAAGGCGAAAGAAAAGAGTTCATAAATTTATTCTTTCAACTATTCGGATCTAATTCTAGCATAGTTTATTCTAACCTTCGCCGTTCTTTGTGAAGGGTTCGAACCTCTGCATTGTTTGTTATCTGTCAATTCCAAATGGAAAGAATATTCTTGGGACCACTAAATGAATCTCCACATGGCAAAATCAGTTACAACTAAAGTACATTATGGAATAATAACCAAATCCAAAGAAAAGGATAGCCGAGTCAATGACCTTTTGCCACTTGTCTTAGCATCCTCTATAATTAAGAGCCTTCCAATTAGAGGGCGACACATGGCAGAAAAAGAAGAAAAGACAAAAAGGTCCTAAGCTTTGCAACATCTATAAATAGCCTGAATTAAATAGAAGGAAAAGAGAACAATTGAAAACCTTAGTCAAATTCTTGCTCTTTTAACTCTTAATCTTCGGACGGCTTTCTATATGAGGATTATTAAGTTGCTTATTTCAACAAGGAGGTGACCGAGGATTTGTTGCCTACGATTTTAGTGGTCAACACTAATATAAATAATTAGACTCAGGCTTAAGGGAACTATAATATAATAATGACCTCGTTTCTCCCACCCTAAGAAAACAGAAGGAAAAAAAGAAGAAAGATGAGAAAAGGAAAGAACAAGGGATGGCAATGGATGAAATCGGGCCAGCTCTACCCATGCCAAGAAAGGCCCAGCTTAGCCCAAGGGATGGGCCGAGCTCGGCCTTTTATAAGGACGAGTAGATCCTGGGCTCGGCTCGGCTCGGCTCGGCTCGGCTTGTCTCCAAAACTCAAGCCCGGTCTGGCCTGTGGCTTGTGGGCCTCATGTGCCGAGTCGAGCCAGCCAACGAGCTCGAATCGTATAATTTTTTTTAAATGCAGTTTTTTTGGGACGTTAAAAAATCAAAATAAAATAAGGTATGATAAATTTGATATTTAAAACCCTCATCCTTTTTTTAGAATTGTGACTGGGTACTTTTAGCGTTGGTAGAGTTAAAATTGTGCAGAAACAAATTGTGACGTTTACAATTTTTGGTAAAACTTAGAAGTAAGAAAAAATAAATAAATTTACACAAACAATACTTACAAATTATGTAGTCAGTTCTTTAAGTTCTTTGGCTAATATGATGTCTACTTTATCTTGGATCCAAAGTTCTGTATCATCTCAATCTTTTAGACACATTAAACTCTATAATATGTCTAGTTTAAGTCTTGACCTCAAATCATTCAGTATCCTGTAACTCGTACTAAAAACAGACTCAGATGCTATAGTTGATACCAGAGGTATTTGTAGATAATAGAAATAATTGGGTATTGACACTTGTTTTGTCTCCACCACCTAAGTATATCAAAATTATTTCTCTCTTCTTTATTTAACATACTAAGCATGTCATAACCAGAATATCTAGCTAACTCTAAATGTATGTCTCTACTACTTATTCCTACACTCGTAGCACATGAAAGTGAAGAAGAAGAACTAGCTTTTTGAGTTTCCATAAGTGAACGATGGAAACTCCAAATATCGTTATTATCAATTGATGTCGAAGAAGGGATTGGTACATAGAGTCTTCTAACGTTCATACTGGTCATTTCCTCATACACTTCGTACATTTCACATAATATTTTTTCTAGATTGCCATACGTTATTAGATTTTCGTAACTTAAATTTATTAGAAATTGCCAACACAGTATGTTTTGTGCCTTCTAAATTTACTCTAATGTCCATAATTGATGCTAACGGGAACAACTTAGGCAATTTGTCCCAATGTTTTCTAAACTTTATCTCCATTGCTATGACAATATCAGAAAAAGTTGGAAAAGTCTTATACCTATTAAAATTATTGACAGTAAAATAAAAATAATTTAGAACTAATAGACTGGTAGGATAATATACATTAGCACAAGCGTTTGTGGTGTCGGAAAAAACTTCTAAAATTTTTTTCACAATCATATGTATGAAAATCATAACCTAGACCATGTGAGTGTCGGCCGTTATAATAGTTAGTTATACATCTTTTGTAACCTTTACATGATTGAAGTATTAAATAAGTGGAGTTCCATTTATGGCTTACGTCTATACATAAACCTTTTGTTGGAAGGAAATTTTCTACACATAATTCATCAAATACTTGTTTATGAGCCGGTGAGACAATAATATAATTTACCGCATGACCAAATTTTTTAAATTGTGGGTTTAAAAATTTTAAACCATATTGGACAATTAAATTAAATTTGTGACATACACAATGGACATGAAATAAAATGTCACAAAAATCCAGATTTAATTGTTACATTAATTTTTCTATTACTATATTATTATTAGGCGTAGTATTGTCAAATGTGTTACTGCGAATTATAGATTCGCAATTAAATTCTCTAATAGTAGTCATTAAAGTATTAAAAATATTTATTCTATTATGAGAGTAGTCATTTACTTTAAATACGAATATTTTTTATACATAATCTATTGTTTAAATATTTAATGTAAAGTGCAGCAATATATCCTTTATAGTTTTTACCAGACCATAAGTCTGAAGTAAATGATAAAACACCGAAATATTTATTTAAATCATGTAGTCTACTTTCTTTCTTTTTATTGAATAAAACAATAGTGTCTACACAAAGAGTATTTCTAGCATAAAGTACGTACCTTGGTTGAATATACTTTTGTACGAAGTTGATGAAGTGAACGCTTTCCACTGTACTTAACGAAAACTCACCACTTGTCACCAACTGAGTCATGTCTTCCCGGCGCATGTTCTCTTGCGAAGACAACCAGTTATTTAGATTTGGACTAGAATTGGAAGATGTACCGGGTGATCCAAACTGAAGTTGATCTTAATTTGTATCAACCTCCCGTATTTTTGCAAACACTTTGGATAATGTTGGTTTAAATGGCTTGTGTCACCATCCTTTTGCCACAAAAATTTGTATTTACAGTATTTACACATTTTCTTGTTGTCTAGTTGTCCGTTTGCTGTTGTACCTGTCTGTACTAATTTGAAATATTACCAACACCGAGTCTTTAATTTTTTTGGCTTGTCGTTTAGTACTCGAACCAATTATTGTATAAGTGTGAGTTTCTAAATCTTTATCGATATCCTCCAAATCAATGGAATTCTTGCTCCCATAATCATCACCAAAATCAAGAATTGAAATATCATTCAGCCCACTAAAATCATCAGTTATTTGGTGGCCAACACTTCTTTGTGTGTAATAATCTATGTAGAAAATAGAAATGTAGAATTTGAATAGAAGAAATCACTAAAATATGCAAATTAAACTATAGATACACAATAAAAGAACTACTATTGATGATATAATATTTTTCAGATTGAATAAGTTGAGAGTTGTATGAATATTAAAGTGAATGAAGATTTATATAGAAAAATAATATGATCGTTATTTAAAAAAGTCATGAGCCTGGTCCACAAGCCTTTTATGGGCCGGCCTTTGGACCGATCTACAAACCAGTCCAATGGGCCGGCCCGTCATTTTTAAGGGCCGAGCCAGAAAATGAAGCTCGGCCTTGGCCCAGACTCCTCCTTAGACAAGCCGTTGGGCCCATGGGTGGCTCGGCCTAATTGCCACTCCTAAGAAGAACTAGAGGTGGAATCTCTTCAATCCTCCATCAAATCAAAGTCCAAAACCTAATATAAATAATTAGAATCGGACTTGGGGACTATTGTTACGCCTCGTTGCATACATGTAAGAAATAGGCCTACAGAAGTGCTAGGAAGGTAGATAGTGTAGGGAGGCTATAACCAACATGGACATAATGTAGGGGCGGAGTTAAAGCAATTCACCCCAACCTTCGCCTTTATTCTTCTTATCAAGCGAAGGCATTAAAAAGGGTAACCAATCAACGAGAAACAGAATATGCTTCGTCATAGCCTCATCACACTTATTACCTTTGTAGCTTCAAAGTATCTCAATCGAAGTAAAGAACGTAGTGAAAGGTCTACTTAACCTAATGATCATTAACAACATAACATTCTCTGGGGGCACATGGTAGAGTTAGTCACAAAAGAGCATGTGGAGCTGACTGCCACAAGAATCAGATGAAAGAGATTGCTAGAACAATTATTAACTGCTGTGTGTCATAGAATCATCTAGAATTATAAGTCTCTCAATGAAAGAATGACATGTGGCTATAAGAGTACAAAAGACTGAATTTCCCAAAGGCATATGATATCTATAAATAGCCTTTCGAAAATCAAAGATTGAGAGATTATTTAAAAACATTGACCAAATTCTTGCTCTCTGAAATCCCAATTCTTAACAGCAATTGAAAAGGATTAAGTTATACATTCGAGTAAGGAGGTAGGCAAGGACTTGTTATCTTCCCTTGTTCTTTCTTAACTCGTCAAGCGAAGGCGCTAAGGAGTATCGAGGCCAAGCGTTCATCCTAAAGTAGCTAGGAAGCTAGAACTCACCCTTGAAATGGAGGTAGAGTTAGAGCTTGACCTTGAGTTCTTGTCTTGAGCCCCTTGGACCGGGAAAGAGGGATTTTAGTCTTTTCCGTTTACATTGAACACATACTTAATTTTTTTTTAAAAATAATAACTGACACTTTTTATATATCTATACTTAACCTTATGACAATAAAATGTAAATGAGCAAAAAAATGCTCTTGTAAGAGAAGAATATTAAAAAAAAAAAATTGATTTCATTTTTCCTTTTTGTGAATTTAATCGTGACATATTTTATGAACTCGTGTAATTTTAGTTCCTGTTTCAACCCTTTTCTGGATATTTAATGTACTTTCAATATATGCCAAATGCTCCACAAATTTGTTTACTTTCACAATATCGTCTTTAATGACCCATTGACATTGCTCTTGTAAGGAAATTTATAGTTAGGCTTCTTAATGTCGTGGTGTGGTTATGAGTCTCCAACTTTTAAAAATAAGGTTCTGGGTTCCTAACCTATTTAAATATGTGATTTTGGGTTTTCAAGTAACGAAAATCGTTAATGTAGACATTAAAAAAATCGAATGGGAATCTCAATTGAATTAGAGATAAATGTTAAGTGATTTGATAGTTTTGCCATCTAGCCAGAGGCGGATTTAGGTAAGGTCGAGCCCCAGCCCCAATCCCAGCCCCAGCCCCAGCCCCAGCCCCATTATAGACCACAAGTTACTTATGCTTAAAAAAATTTATTTGAAGGCCCAACCACGAATATCAGCGGCCCAGACCAAAAAAAAAAATTTCTATTTGGACAAATAACCACACAACCAGCAGCCTTTTTTCTTGATTAAACCATCAGCCATTTTTCTTGATTAAACCATCAGTGGACTTCAAAATCAGCCATTGTTTGCTCTGCTAAATCACGTTCAAAAATCCATTGCCTGCTTTACTAAATCCGCCCTTAATTACGTTCACAAATCGCAGCATCCTGGTTTTAATCACGTTCACAAATCGCAGCAAGCCAGCAGCCCTAATTTCGCAAATCGCAGCAGCTCTAATTTCGCATTTTAGTAAGTTTAATTGCTGCTAAAATTTTGCTTATGATGTTTTAATTGCTAGAAATGCTGCTGTTGTAATTTGAAATCATCACTTCATTAGTTTTGTTGTTGAAATTTTTGGAATTCTGCTGAAATTTTAATTTTGGGAATGCTGCTGTTCATCGATTAATTTTGGTGCTATTCATTGATTATTTCTTGCTGCTGATGATGTTGCTGAAATGTGTTGAGATTTTGATAGATAAATTTGTGCTGAAATGTTGAAATGTTGATGGATAAATTTCTTGATTGTTTAGAATATACAATGGCGCACAACCACCTCCTACGAAGAAAGGAAAAACGATATTGCATTCTTTTTTGAAACCAAGAATAGATATACCAACTGAAGATTCAAATCAACATCAATTCACAGCTGTAAAACATTGTCGGGCACAACTTTCTTTTGCTAATTTTAGATCTTGAATATTTTTGTTTAATGACTTATTGTAAACTTTTTAAAGATTATGACTTATTTGAAAATATTATATTATCATTAAAACGTGCTCAAAAAAATTTCGAGGCTGCTGCCCCCAAACCCCCTTATGGTTCCCCCTCCTCCGGCCTACCCCTTTGTCATATCCTGGCTCCGCCCTAGCATCAAGCTTTAGTTACGTAAAAGTTGTATACGATTTTAACGTCCATATTAACAATCTCGCTCATGTTGAAACCTAGATTCATAGATTTAAATAAGTTGGGAATCTAAAACCTCACTTTTTAAATGTTAAGGACCCATAACCACACTACATAAAAAGTTGAAGAGTCCCACTCTAATTTTTTCCAAAATTATTAAATAATTTTTTTTTTGCAAATATGTTTGGTTATATTATCTTATATTTGAAAAATATTTTACATATTATTGTAGATAGGACTTTTAGAGAACTCATTCATTGAACAATTATCGACTACGACATTTGTGCATTATTGGTCAAACGTATTAAATGATTTTGTTAGAAGTTAGTTTACTTTGTAATTAAAAAAAAAAAAAGATCAAGATATTTTCCTTTTCCACCTCGAAGTCGTTGAACATATTATTTCAATAAACGATCGTAATTAATAATTTCATAACATGTATAGTAAGAAGAATTAAGTATGATTAATACTAATACTAAAATATACAAATTATTTATTTATTGACTTATTTTATTTTATACTATTTATCATATTAATTACTATAAAATAATTAATTTCGAACAATAACGACTAATTGTTTTAACGTGCAATGGCAAAGCTAGGAAAAAGAAACGTTATGAGTTGAGAAGCTCAATTATATTTTTGATACATTGACACATTATTTTTTATAACAAATGAAAAGATGCTAAACTGTAATATGTTGAAGTGTCAAAAAAAAAAATATTGGTGCCTTCTGCCAAAAATACTTACGAGACGGTTCTTTAATGATTATCCAAAGAAATTAGAACAACATCCATGTGTGCTCATGCTTGCAATTCTATGCCAAACTTGATTCGCGCATGTTTGGCGGAGTTGAAATTATTTTTTAAGTGTTTATGAGTTATAATTTTATAGAATATATAGATAATAAGTGGATAGTAAATTGTGAATCTTACAAAATGTATAAATAAAAAATGTGTTTAATCAATTTGACCAATTTAAATTATACTTTAAACTATGACAAACAAGCACAATTATCAGTTATAGCCTTGGAGGGCAGATGTTGTACATGATACTGGCATGCTCAATCAGAAAATGATTGACATGGACTGCAAGCTTGGCCTACAATTTATTAAATCTCGACCACTAATATTGAATTAGATGCAAAATTATTAGGCTCAAGCTCAATATGTATGATGAATATTCATATTGACAGATAGTAACTGGCCAATCTTAGATTATGCTCAATAACTTAGAGCATCTCAAATATACTCCATATATTAAAGTTGATAAGTGCATTCTGTGCACTTATTATGACCTTTAAACTAAGCTTTTGTTCCGTCATTTTATTGAATTATTACTTAATTTTGTGTTTTAATCTTCATATTTCAGTTTTGGACCTGTTCACTAGCAGTTGGAGAAGAATGGATGAAAAGAGCAATAAATTGGAAGATATTTCGAAATAATGAAGATCTAACTGAACTCAAGTGAAAGTTGAAGGACCAGATTGGACATTGTTGAAAGTTGAAGGACCAGATTGGACATTGTTGAAAGTTGAAGGACCAGATTGGACATTGTTGAAAGTTGAAGGACCAAATTAGACATTGTTGAAAGTTTAAGGACCAAAGAAGACAGAATTCAAAGTTGAGGACAAAACGCGCAGAAGCACAACAAGCAAAGCTGGGCGATCGCCCAGATTAATGCTGGGCGAGCGCCCAGCAACCTTAAGAACAAACAGTGAGCAAAAGTGGTCAACTGGGCGATCGCCCGGGTTTGCACTGGGCGATCGCCCAGTGTAAAATTTGGCTGCGGAAGATTTTTTCCTTTTTGAGTTCGACTCCAATTAGGTAACTTTTGTCCCACGTTTTTTAGGTCTTTTTGGCATCTCTTGGGGCACTATTAGGAAGTATATATATGAGTTATTAGCTCATATGAAAGGTTGTTCGGTTTTTGTTGAGTTTTGGGGGAAGAGAACATTACAAGACACACAACACGGAAGATCAAGATTCATCTATCTAAGAACGAAGATCAAGATCAAGATCAAGATTTCTTCTCACTCAAGATTTCTTCGTTCCGGGTTATGAATTCCATAGTTTCTTCTTCTCCTTCTTCTCTTATTATTAGTATGTTAGACTAGTTTATTTTGTGCTAGAATTACGATAAAGTTTGTAATATAAATTCTTCTATCTTAAGACTTGGTTTTTGACAATTTATTTCATGATAGTTTTGAATAATTAATTTTGATTTATATGAATCTATAATTATATGCGCAATAATTGTATGATCGTTGTGGTGTGTTTTACTATCGAAAGATCGAAAGCATGCTAGACACTATTTTAATTATCTTAAAGTCCGATATGGGATAGAAATATACCGCTATGCTTTAGGTGATCTTTAAGTATCCACAGAAATTTAATGCTTTCATTTGTATTCGCATTCGTCATAGAAATATAGTCGAGTCATGCATATGAATAGGTTTAGCTTTATTCAAAAGAAACTGTTGAACAATCTAGGGATATTGATCTTCATAATTGATGTAATTTGTCAAGACCAAGAATCAAGATAAAGGAATTAACGATTATAAGTGGATTCGGGATCCTAGTACTCTTCTTTCTCAATTTTAAAGTAATCTTTATTGATCTAATTTTTAGTTATTTGATTTATAATTAGTTTATTGTTTTTAGTTCAAATTCTTATTAGTTCTTAAACAACAAAATCATCTAAAGTTCATTAGATTCGGTTAAGGTTAGTATAATTGAACTGAACTATCTAAATCTTCGTGGGAACGATACTTGGACTCATAATCCACTTTATTACTTGAGCGATCCGTGCACTTGCAGAATTATTAAAGATATAAAATCGCTGACAAGTTTTTGGCGCCGTTGCCGGAGATTTAGTTTTAGTTCTTTTCAGTTATATTAGCACTAATTCGAACTTTATTTATTTAAATTTTTATTATTATTATTTTTTAGTTTATTTCAGTGTTCAATTTTTCTTTTCAGATCACAACACAAGATGGAATATCAAGATATTGATGAAGACAACATGCTAGTTGGAGACTTTTTGACCCCACAGATCATCCAAAGACAATCTATCATTGATGAGGACAACATGCTTGTTGGAGATTTCTTTGCAATACACCAGGCTAATATCGTGAGATATGACGCAATTTCTAATATTGATGAAGACAACATGCTTTTTGGAGATTTCCTTGCAACGCAGCAGGCCAATATAACGAGATATGATGCTACTTCTGAGATTGATGAGGATAACATGCTTGTTGGAGAATTCATTGTAGATCATCCAAATTTTTCTTGGAATGATAATTACAATAATATCAGACCACAAGATCTTCAGATTCAGCAGCCAGAAAAGAAAACTTCACTTGAAAACATTCTCGGTAAATTTATCGAGAAAACTGATAAATTCATAGAAAAAACTGATCAGTTGATGAGACAGACAGAGATCAATCTTCAAAATCAAAGCGCTTCAATAAAAAATTTAGAAATACAGATGGGTCAGATGGCAGTTGCTATATCAGCCAGAGTAAAAAGTACGTTGCCGAACAATACAGAGGTAAATCCCAATAAAAGTGTTACGGATATTACTATCAGAAGTGATGTTCAATTATCAGAAATTCATGTGAAGAGGCCAGTTGCAAATAAAGAAAAGATATTGTCCACTGATAAGGAGCATGTGGAACAGACTGAGCAGACATCAGTTATTAAAGAGAGTTCAGATACACCACAGGTTACGTCAACCGTTCCTATCAAACCATATGAGTCAGACAAGCAATTCTCCTACTCTTCTATCTCTTCTAAAATTGATTTTGTGATCAAGATCGATGAAGAAGTTGAAATTTTTGTGGTTGTGTTTGAGCAATGTGCTACACTAAAATCTTATTTTTATGGGGATCACAAATTCAAAATTTTGAGGCTAAATGAAAAATGGCGCAAAGTCAATAGATACAAGCAAAGCAAGTCCTCAAAAACACTATTTAGAGTGCCGTGAGCAATCAGACAATAAGTCATGCTAATGACTGTAAATAAGCGCTTAATGGAAGGCAACCCATTTTCTAACCCTTTTATTTACTTGCTTTATGTTATAGTAGTTTTAATCAGTTTAATTAATTTATTAATTTTTTTATTTATTATTTAATGTCCTTAAAAAGCTTCACTATGTCAATCGCAGGATATCCCACTTTGCAAGAGTCACAGCTCCATATCTGATTCCACTTCAACTGGACCTTCAGCCAGCCAGATCCATCTTCTTCATATTTATCTCTGGGGAGTAACTGACCTTTTCCCTCCTCTATTTGCTTTATTTTGCTATTACATTGGGGACAATGTAATGTTTTAGTTTGGGGGGTGGGTTAAGTATCAGAATACTTCATTATTTTGAATTTGTTTATTATTCAGGTCTATATAATTGCCATTTTTTTTTAAATTTTGTTTTTTTAAAAAAAAAATTATTTTTTCATCTTTCAAAAAAAAAAAATTTAGCTATTGTTGAATATCTTACCGCCAATGATAATACTTGTTTGAATTTAAGTGCGTTTTTAGTTAGAATATTAGACAACACTTTAATTCATGCTTTTACCTGAACACTTATCCATGTTAGACTAGATTTGAAGCACTTAGCCACTGTTGACTTATCACTTATTGGAAACATGACTTGAGTGTATGTGTTGATATTATTGACTTAGATCATTGTGAAAAATTCCGTTCCTAAATTCTTAGACTAGTAACCAAACTGTTTGAGACCAGTTTGGGGGTGTTAAAGTTAGTACATGTTTTTGTAGAATTTTGATGGTTTGGATTTTCTGGATCTCATCTTTGGTTGAATAGGGTGTAGTCAAAGAATTTAAATCGAGCACTAGTCGCTGAAAAAAAATATATAAATAAATAAATAAAATGTCTGACTCGAGCAATTAAGCCTGTTAGGGTATTTTAAAACCTGGTGCCCTAAGGTCATCTGACTTGGGAGTCATCGGCCCAAAGCTCGTTACATGAGTCATCAAAAAAAAAATTTACATCTTTACTTCTCTTATAGCCTGTGGGACTCGAGCAATTAAGTCTGTTAGGGTATTTCAAAACTTGGTGCCCTATGGTCATCTGACTTGGGAGTCATCGGCTCAAAGCTCGCTACAAGGGTTACATAGAAAGCTAGTGAGAGAGAAGTATTGCACAAGATGTAAGATCATGTATATTGGTTAAATAAAATAAAAGAAGTTAAAGTGCTCGGTAAGAATTGCTAGATTAGAACCAAAGAAACTGAAGATGAGAATTTAGAAATCACTCACCATCCTAGTTCTACGAATACAAGTTCTAATTTTTACCACTTTATTTGAGAAAGTATTGTGTTGATCAATAGGAACCAAATTTGCTAGAACACCTCGGGATTTGAGAGAAAAGCATAAGAAGTGTGTAATTTACGAAAGGTGTAAGGAATAAATGACTACAAAGGGTTCGGGATTGTAAAAGTATCAACAACACAATATTGGTCGTGGTATAATACATGTGTAAGTTCAATTTTTGGCTAATCACACACTCACTAAAAGTCAAGCATTGGATAAGTGAAAAATTCTTTGTGTTGTTTGATCTTTTTTCTAAAGGTGTTACTTTATTTTTCAAACTTGAGGCATATGGTAAGAAATTTAACATTAAGTCACTTCCTGTCAATTCTTTTAGCTTAGTTTAAAGTTCTAGTTTATTTTTAATTTTGTTCGAGGACGAACAAAGGTTTAGTTTGGGGGTGTTTGATAAGTGCATTCTGTGCACTTATTATGACCTTTAAACTAAGCTTTTGTTCCATCATTTTATTGAATTATTACTTAATTTTGTGTTTTAATCTTCATATTTCAGTTTTGGACCTGTTCACTAGCAATTGGAGAAGAATGGATGAAAAGAGCAATAAATTGGAAGATATTTCAAAATAATGAAGATCTAACTGAACTCAAGTGAAAGTTGAAGGACCAGATTAGACACTGTTGAAAGTTGAAGGACCAGATTGGACATTGTTGAAAGTTGAAGGACCAGATTGGATATTGTTGAAAGTTGAAGGACCAGATTGGACATTGTTGAAAGTTGAAGGACCAGATTGGACATTGTTGAAAGTTTAAGAACCAAAGAAGACAGAATTCAAAGTTGAGGACAAAACGCGCAGAAGCACAACAAGCAAAGCTGGGCGATCGCCCAGATTAATGCTGGGCGAGCGCCCAGCAACCTTAAGAACAAACAGTGAGCAAAAGTGGTCAACTGGGCGATCGCCCGGGTTTGCACTGGGCGATCGCCCAGTGTAAAATTTGGCTGCGGAAGATTTTTTCCTTTTTGAGTTCGACTCCAATTAGGTAACTTTTGGCCCACGTTTTTTAGGTCTTTTTGGCATCTCTTGGGGCACTATTAGGAAGTATATATATGAGTTATTAGCTCATATGAAAGGTTGTTCGGTTTTTGTTGAGTTTTGGGGGAAGAGAACATTACAAGACACACAACACGGAAGATCAAGATTCATCTATCCAAGAACGAAGATCAAGATCAAGATCAAGATTTCTTCTCACTCAAGATTTCTTCTTCCGGGTTATGAATTCCATAGTTTCTTCTTCTCCTTCTTCTCTTATTATTAGTATGTTAGACTAGTTTATTTTGTGCTAGGATTACGATGAAGTTTGTAATCTAAATTCTTCTATCTTAAGACTTGGTTTTTGACAATTTATTTCATGATAGTTTTGAATAATTAATTTTGATTTATATGAATCTATAATTATATGCGCAATAATTGTATGATCGTTGTGGTGTGTTTTACTATCGAAAGATCGAAAGCATGCTAGACACTATTTTAATTATCTTAAAGTCCGATAGGGGATAGAAATATACCGCTATGCTTTAGGTGATCTTTAAGTATCCATAGAAATTTAATGCTTTCATTTGTATTCGCATTCGTCATAGAAATATAGTCGAGTCATGCATATGAATAGGTTTAGCTTTATTCAAAAGAAACTGTTGAACAATCTAGGGATATTGATCTTCATAATTGATGTAATTTGTCAAGACCAAGAATCAAGATAGAGGAATTAACGATTATAAGTGGATTCGGGATCCTAGTACTCTTCTTTCTCAATTTTAAAGTAATCTTTATTGATCTAATTTTTAGTTATTTGATTTATAATTAGTTTATTGTTTTTAGTTCAAATTCTTATTAGTTCTTAAACAACAAAATCATCCAAAGTTCATTAGATTCGGTTAAGGTTAGTATAATTGAACTGAACTATCTAAATCTTCGTGGGAACGATACTTGGACTCATAATCCACTTTATTACTTGAGCGATCTGTGCACTTGCGGAATTATTAAAGATATAAAATCGCTGACAAAAGTCCATGTGGCAGGTAAAATAGACGGACTTTCAATCTATGTAACACTACATCTATTGAACAGACAGTCAAATTAAAATTCATCTCCAATAGATTTCGTCTAAAACTAATATTACCTCTTATGTGGCATTAATTTTTTAAAATAATAAAAAATAAATAAAAGTCCACATAATCGACTTTTTTTTTTAATAAAATATTGAGTTGGATTTAAATTTGATGTGTCACTCCGTTTAGAAATCCGTCTAAATTTAGAAGGTATTTTAGACAGAGTCTATTTTTGGTGTGCTACATCAGCTACACGGAGTCTTCATCAGCATGCATTAGATAGAATTTTTTTATAACTCCGTTTATATGTGCTAATGTGACATGTCTAAAAAGTAATAGACGGGTTTTGATCTTCAGAGGCTGCTAATGCTTTTTTGTAATTCTTAAAGAATGAAATTCTACAACCATAAAGTTCTCAAACTAAAAGTTGGAGTGCATTAAAGATGCTATTAGAGATGCTCTTATAAGGTACAAAAGTAAGTTTCCAAATGAGAGAGTATTATTCAAAGAATCACTTGGTTTATCTCAACTATTTATGCCGGCGAAAACACGGTATTCATGTAGCTTTTTATTCACTAATCAAGAATTTTGAAAATACTTGATTTGTGTAGATTTGATACACGTCTTGATAAAACTTTGGTAACTGTCCAATCCAACCAATATATGAATTACAAGGCAACGAGTGACCTCCGAAAAGCATTGTTTTTTTGAACAAGCAAAAACTTTGTCAAATTCTTCTCAGATACTATTTGACTTATGCATTGGAGTCTATTCGGCCTATATTACATCTCACCTCGACATGATGATTGAGAAGGTTGGCCGTGCTCCTTGATTTATAAAATCAAAAGTGACTTTCACACGCAATAGAGTTGAAGGGCAAAACTCTTACACCATTTATTGTTTTCTTAATTTTAAAGTGAAAATCGTGTATAACTTTAGCTTCTATATTGTCAATTTTCAATACTTATGGACCCAATCTCACAACGGTAAATAGGTTGGAGAGTCAAAACCTCACATTTAAATATTAGAGAGCTATTTCCACACTACTTGAAATATTTGAAAATTCAATCTTAATTTTTCCTAAAAATTAATATGTCAATGCCATTGTATTTTGATGCAAGTTATGGGCATCCGCATGTCCGAAACTTATATTATCATTTTGATCTACTATCGTTTATTCCAGTTAGATCAAAATGTACGATATTAATTTTATTTGTTACAATGAGAAGGAAAATTGTGGAGTGAATTCTTAATAGCATAAATTTAATCGATTTGTTCACGTTGTAGCAAGTTATTCTTCATTATATATTTTTGGTAACGTCGTGCTCAAAATTCCACGTCGATGTCCCCAAAGCCATTTCTCGTATTTAACTAACATACACGAGTAAATTAAACTTATTCAAAATAAGCAAAAATGAAGAAGCTTGCATATATTGAGTTACCAAGTGGCCCCGAGGAATAACTAAAACACAATAACATTGATACTATTATCGCAATACCCATTTCAAGTATTTTTAATGTCAATTTGAATAGAAACCAATGATGAGGACTAATTTCTTAAAAAGATAAAAGGTTAGAGACGATTTGGATAAAAAGAACTTGAACATTAAGTTGCTACAATGTAAATCAACTTGGAGTTGCTTAGGTAGTGCTTAGGTTTGAAGCTCGGCTTTGACGCCTAGCCACGCTTCACGATTTTCTCTCGCATTATCATTGACTCGCCATCACCTAGGCTCCGAAAAAGTTTGAAATTTGGCCTTCACGCTTAACACGTTTTTCGTTTTTTAGAACACTCATTAAATTGTTGTTAATATACCTTATTTCATAGTTTCTAAAAATAAATTTCATGACCTTCTAGAAATGTTGGTGTCAATTTAAATTTAAATATCACAAAGAAAATGATAACATATATTAATTGATTTCAAGAAATAGAAGTTTCTTTAATTTAAGAATTTTAGTGACTTTCAGTCATTGTTCATGTGTTTTCAAAGCAATAATGTATACGAGATAACTCTTTTTAACTTATCTACATATTAAAAAATGACAATTGGACCACATAAAATATCTTACATTTTCGTATTTGGTTCATATGTTGCACGGCTGATAACGTCTATAGACGACTAACAATATTTTCTTCTGATAGAGAGACGCCCACTCAGATAAAGAATCTCTATACACGAATCATGACGATTATTCTCTTAGAAGAAGTAGTTTCTTCCATTTATTAAGATGTGTGTCAAATTGTGAGTGAGTAATTTATAAGTGTATATGCTTTATGAATGACTTTTTATATACTATACAGATTCAATTTTATCTATTCCAACGGATATTATTCTTCGATTGAATATCATTCTTTATGTGCACATTTATATATTTATTCTTAAAAAAAATCAAATAATATCTAGACAACAAAGAGATTCAATTACAAACTAAATTGATCTAATAACTTGTTTCTGCATGGTCTCTAGTCTTTTGTTGACATGACAACATTAAAAATGTAAATTAATATACTATTGTTTTCTTTATTATTTCAAATATTTGTAAATTATATTCAAAGTCATCATTCTTTCTAGTTTGTGACAATTTCATCCATATCTAATTTTAATTATACGTATCATCCTAATCTTTCACACATATAGTCATTTTGACCATTTTACTACCCACACCCACACCCACACCCAAAAAGCTCAAAAACCATGGGATTTCTCCCACCACAAACTAGCAACGGCAACCTAGCCGTCGCCGCCGCTGCAATCTCCGCATCCGACCATCATCATCGCCTCTCATGGTGAGCACTACCACATCTACACCAATTTTCCTCCTTTTGTAACATAGCTGCTCTTTCAGCAATTTATTTTGGATTGTAAACCAATAGAAATCTCGTGCGTTTGGATGAATTAAGCACTAGAAAAAAGTGATACCAGGTCAGCCCTTTAGGTCATTTAGGCGCTGGAAAATACAGCTCTGCCACCATTGCTACAAGCAGAAGTGTGCTTTACTGCAACGTATACTACAATCGATTTTGAATTTTTGGTGATAGTTGTGAGTGGGCTGTTTATTGAAAAAGAAAAAACTTTTTATTTTTTCTATATTTTGTTTTTTACTTTTTGTATTTATTTTATGGTAATTATGTTGAATTTTTTAATATAGAAAATATTAAAGGCATCAACTGCAATTCTCCCATTTTTTTGGCTGTTTTAATTTATTTAATTTAGGAGTAAAATTATCAAAATGGACCATCTACATAAATTTGTAACGGTGATTATATTTACACCACATTGTATTAGAGTAAATTTAATAAATAATCGTCCAACTTTATATAACAGTATCACTTACTCACCCAACTTTGAAGTATTACTCATTGTTCACTGATCTATTTTAAACTATTACCCATCCATCACTGACTCATTTCCGTCAATTAACCTTAACGAAAAATGCCACGTGGCGGACGAAATCTTATGTGGCACAAAAATCTATTAAAATCTACCACATAAAAAAATACACAAAATCTAGAACAATGAAATAACGTTTCATACAAAATACACAAAACACAAATGTCCAAATCAAGAATATCTCAATTGAACCCTAATTGCTAAAATTCTTTTCCAAAAATTGACCAATCCATCATCTCAACCACATTTAGGCCTCAATTTTAAGTGGCAAATGTGACCCACAGCACTCAATATGGAAGATAATGCACTCAATATGGAAGATAATTTAAAAGTGTAAGAAATATTGTTGGAGGCAAAAGACGAGGGACCGCAAGGAGGTAAATCCTTTTATTGTATTTTGCTTTTGCTTGTTATCTTTGTTTGGGACCACATTTATTTACCCATGTATATTTGAACAACTTTATAACCATATTTTAATACTATGGAATGGAATCTGAATTTGAAGTTGTGGGAACACAATATATTTCTTTTGGACAATATTCATGCACTTTTATATATTCATATTGTATTTGCATTTGAGAAGTGTTTGAAAAATCCTAACACTTGTGTTTTCAATGCAGCCACGACCTTTGATGAAGAGGAAATTTTACCTCTAGAATGCAACTTGAGTGATTCATATAATGAGGTTGACGATGATGGTTTTCTGTATGACACGAATGCACGTGAACATGTTGCGGTGGGATTAAATGCAGATCCTACAATCAAACTTGAGGCAGTAGGTATAGAAGAGTTAGGATCAGATGATGTTTATCGTCCAAGTGAAGAAGAGTTTCTTACTGATTCTTCCAGTGAGGAAAACAATTATTGTTTTCCTCTTTATGATGCCGAGAAGGAGAAGTATGACCCGTAGTTAGAGGTTGGGAAGGAGTTCAAAAACATTGAGGAGTTGAGGCAAGCTATTAGGAATCATAGGGTTGCAACTAGGTGCAATTTTAGGTTTAGGCCGATTGATGATGAGAGAGCACAGGCCGAATGTAAGGAGGAATGTTGTAAATTCAAATTTTGGGCATCGTTGAACAAGGCGAAGGGTTGCATCCAAATACAGTTTAAGAATTCGGAACTTATTTGCACTAGGGACAGAACAAATAGGCATTGTACTGCAAGATATATAGCTAAGAGGTATTTGGAGACTTTTAAAGTTGAACATGGTTGGAAGACTAGTTTGATAAAGAATGTTGTGAATGATGATGTGAAGTTGACAATCAAGTAATCATATCTATTTTCATTTAAGTAATAATATTGGAGTGTGATCAATATGTATACAAATTGATATTTGTTTGCTTACTTGATTTTCTATTTTAATATAGGTAAAACTGGTGCCTAGAAGACCAAATACGAGTTCAAGAGGTGAAGTGGAACCATTACCACCTCCACCATCCGAGTTCTAGTTGATGCCAACACCTAGGATAGGTTTGACAAAGGATGCACACATTGACAAATATGGTCCTCCACTTATCGTGCCAACACCCGCAATTACATCACTTCTAACCATGGTGGAAGATTTGCAAGAGATCAAGAATCAAGAATATGCAAATAAGAGGACAACGAGAGCAAAGAACATTCGAGTGGTTAGAGGCTTAATGCCTTTTGCAGCCCCAATGAGAGGAACAATGCAACAACTCTTTGTTGGGATTGTAATAAGCTATTCACAAGGCTCAATGATGTGCTAATATCCTATTTTTTGTATGTTGAATATTACTATGCACCAATAGAAATTATGTTGAATTGAGTAAGTTGTAATTATTCTGAATTATTGGAAATTGTTGTTGCTGCCATGATTGAGCAAGTGTATTTAAGAAGATTATGTGATTTCAAATTGGATCCATTAACTGTTTCATTCTAGTGCATATTGATTCACCAGATTGCATAATTTTACTGATGTATTTTAGTTAACTGTTGCATTCTGATTGATGCATTTCGCATCAGTCAACTAGTGCAAAATGCACCAATTAGGTGTTGGTGCAAATTGCACCAATTTAACTCAACAATTTTGCTCTAGATTATTGACTACAACTGGCGTAAATTGTACTAGTTTTAGTCAATAATTTTTGCTCCAGAAATGTACCAGTTTTGCATCAATTAACTAGTGCATTTTACACCAATTTTGCCCCAGCCTCGACCACGAGCCTCGCATTTAGAGGCTAATCAATTTTCAAAGGCATGGCTACAACAGGAATATCAAAATAAATGTTTTGCACTACAGAGCTCCATCCACAATGACTCACAAAATCAATTAATTATAAATTTTCAATTAAGAAAAACAACATCCAATAAATACCAAATTCACAACTAAAGCCACATACACCAATTAAAAGAAAAAAAATGCGTAATTTTTATTATAACAAATTATGAAAATTTACCGTTTTGATCACATCTCTAACACTACGATTGTGTACAAAATGAGAAAAAAATAAATTAACACTTGAGCAACTTCCAAATTTAGCTTATGGGTGATACTTCACATAGTAATGGAACGCGTTTAATGGCACAACCACTCTTTGCCATTCGCAGAGGAACTTTCACATTTTTCACCAATTTCTCAAAAGCTTGCTTCTGCTTCTTCAATTTTCTTGAGCTTTTCCCAAGCTTCAATCATAGACTCTTCAATGCATGGATTTGGGAAGAATTTTAGCAGTTAGGGTTCATTTGAATCTTCTTGATTTGGGCATTTGTGTTTTGTGTATTTTGTATGAAAACGTTATTTCTTTGTTCCAGATTTCCTTTTTTTTTTTTTATATGTGGTAGATTTGAACAGATTTTTTTTGCCACATAAGATTTCGTCCACCACGTGGCATTTTCTGTTAAGTTTAATTGACAGAAATGAGTCGGGTGATGGATGGGTAATGGTTTGGGATAGAACAGTGAGCAACAAGTAATACTTTAAAATTGGGTGAGCATGTGGTAATGTTAAGTAAAGTTGAGTGATTATTTATTAAATTTACTCAATTGTATTATAAATGCACCACATTTTAATTATTTAAAAGTCCTTAACTTTTATTTATTATCATATTTATGTACTTAATTTTTTTTAATCGAATTATTATATTTAACATTCTATTAATTAACACATCTTGTTAATATTAACGATCTGGCATTTTCTTAAGGTTAATTGACGGAAATGAGTCGGGTGATGGATGGGTAATGGTTTGGGATAGAACAGTGAGCAACAAGTAATACTTTAAAGTTGGGTGAGTAAGTGGTAATGTTATGTAAAGTTGAGTAATTATTTATTAAATTTACTCCATTGTATTATAAATGCACCACATTTTAATTATTTAAAAGTCCTTAACTTTTATTTATTATCATATTTATGTACTTAATTTTTTTTTATCGAATTCTTATATTTAAGATTCTATTAATTAACACATCTTGTCAATACTAACGATCTGGCATTTTCTGTTAAGATTAATTGACAGAAATGAGTCGGGTGATGGATGGGTAATGGTTTGAGATAGAACAGTGAGCAACAGGTAATACTTTAAAGTTGGGTGAGAGCATGTGGTAATGTTATATAAAGTTGAGTGATTATATATTAAATTTACTCCATTGTATTATAAATGCAATACTTTTTAATTATTTAAAAGTCCTTAAACTTTTATTTATTATCATATTTTTGTACTTAATTTTTTTTAATCGAATTCTTATATTTAACATTCTATTAACTAATACATCTTGTTAATACTAACGATCTGACATTTTCTGTTAAAGTTAATTGAAGAAATGAGTCGGGTAATGGATGGGTAATAGTTTGGGATAGATCAGTGAGCAACAAGTAATACTTTAAAGTTGGTGAGCAAGTGGTAATGTTAGGTAAAGTTGAGTAATTATTTATTAAATTTACTCCATTGTATTATAAATGCACCACATTTTAAATATTTAAAAGTTATTAACTTTTATTTATTATCATATTTGTGTACTTAATTTTTTTTTATCGAATTTTTATATTTAACACTCTATTAATTAACACATCTTGTTAATACTAACGATCCGACATTTTCTGTTAAAGTTAATTGACATAAATGAGTCGGGTGATGGATGAGTAATTGTTTGGGACAGATCAGTGAGCAACAAGTAATACTTCAAAGTTGGTGAGCAAGTGGTAATGTTAGGTAAAGTTGAGTGATTATTTATTAAATTTACTCCATTGTATTATAAATGCACCACATTTTAATTATTTAAAAGTCCTTAATTTTTATTTATTATCATATTTATGTACTTAATTTTTTTTTTTGTCGAATTCTTATATTTAACATTCTATTAATTAACACATCTTGTTAATACTAACAATTTAGCATTTTCTGTTAAGGTTAATTGACATAAATGAGTCGGGTGATGGATGGGTAATAGTTTGGGATAAATCAGTGAGCAACAAGTAATACTTCAAAGTTGGGTGAGCAAGTGCTAATGTTAGGTAAAGTTGACTGATTATATATTAAATTTACTCCATTGTATTATAAATGCACCACATTATAATTATTATTTAAAAGTCCTTAACTTTTATTTATTATCATATTTATGTACTTAATTATTTTTTATCGAATTCTTATATTTAACATTCTATTAATTAATACATCTTGTTAATACTAACGATCTGACATTTTCTGTTAAAGTTAATTGAGGAAATGAGTCGGGTGATGGATAGGTAATGGTTTGGGATAGATCAGTGAGCAATAAGTAATACTTTAAAGTTGGGTGAGCAAGTGGTAATGTTAAGTAAAGTTGAGTAATTATTTATTAAATTTACTCCATTGTATTATAAATGCACCACATTTTAATTATTTAAAAGTTATTAACTTTTATTTATTATCATATTTGTGTACTTAATTTTTTTTTTTATCGAATTCTTATATTTAACATTCTATTAATTAACACATCTTGTTAATACTAACGATTCGACATTTTCTGTTAAAGTTAATTGACATAAATGAGTCGGGTGATGGATGAGTAATTGTTTGGGACAGATCAGTGAGCAACAAGTAATACTTCAAAGTTGGGTGAGCAAGTGGTAATGTTAGATAAAGTTGAGTGATTATTTATTAAATTTACTCCATTGTATTATAAATGCACCACATTTTAATTATTTAAAAGTCCTTAATTTTTATTTATTATCATATTTATGTACTTAATTTTTTTTTTGTCGAATTCTTATATTTAACATTCTATTAATTAACACATCTTGTTAATACTAACAATTTAGCATTTTCTGTTAAGGTTAATTGACATAAATGAGTCGGGTGATGGATGGGTAATAGTTTGGGATAGATCAGTGAGCAACAAGTAATACTTCAAAGTTGGGTGAGCAAGTGCTAATGTTAGGTAAAGTTGAGTGATTATATATTAAATTTACTCCATTGTATTATAAATGCACCACATTATAATTATTATTTAAAAGTCCTTAACTTTTATTTATTATCATATTGATGTACTTAATTATTTTTTATCGAATTCTTATATTTAACATTCTATTAATTAATACATCTTGTTAATACTAACGATCTGACATTTTCTGTTAAAGTTAATTGAGGAAATGAGTCGGGTGATGGATATGTAATGGTTTGGGATAGATCAGTGAGCAACAAGTAATACTTTAAAGTTGGGTGAGCAAGTGGTAATGTTAGGTAAAGTTGAATAATTATTTATTAAATTTACTCCATTGTATTATAAATGCACCACATTTTAATTATTTAAAAGTTATTAACTTTTATTTATTATCATATTTGTGTATTTAATTTTTTTTTACCGAATTCTTATATTTAACATTCTATTAATTAACACATCTTGTTAATACTAACGATCCGACATTTTCTGTTAAAGTTAATTGACATAAATGAGTCGGGTGATGGATGAGTAATTGTTTGGGATAGATCAGTGGGCAACAAGTAATACTTCAAAGTTGGGTGAGCAAGTGGTAATGTTAGGTAAAGTTGAGTAATTATTTATTAAATTTATTCCATTGTATTATAAATGCACCACATTTTAATTATTTAAAAGTCCTTAATTTTTATTTATTATCATATTTATGTACTTAATTTTTTTTTTGTCAAATTCTTATATTTAACATTCTATTAATTAACACATCTTGTTAATACTAACGATCTGGCATTTTCTGTTAAGATTAATTGACAGAAATGAGTCGGGTGATGGATGTGTAATGGTTTGAGATAGAACAGTGAGCAACAGGTAATACTTTAAAGTTGGGTGAGAGCATGTGGTAATGTTATATAAAGTTGAGTGATTATATATTAAATTTACTCCATTCTATTATAAATGCAATACTTTTTAATTATTTAAAAGTCCTTAAACTTTTATTTATTATCATATTTTTGTACTTAATTTTTTTTAATCGAATTCTTATATTTAACATTCTATTAACTAATACATCTTGTTAATACTAACGATCTGACATTTTCTGTTAAAGTTAATTGAGGAAATGAGTCGGGTAATGGATGGGTAATAGTTTGGGATAGATCAGTGAGCAACAAGTAATACTTTAAAGTTGGTGAGCAAGTGGTAATGTTAGGTAAAGTTGAGTAATTATTTATTAAATTTACTCCATTGTATTATAAATGCACCACATTTTAAATATTTAAAAGTTATTAACTTTTATTTATTATCATATTTGTGTACTTAATTTTTTTTTATCGAATTTTTATATTTAACACTCTATTAATTAACACATCTTGTTAATACTAACGATCCGACATTTTCTGTTAAAGTTAATTGACATAAATGAGTCGGGTGATGGATGAGTAATTGTTTGGGACAGATCAGTGAGCAACAAGTAATACTTCAAAGTTGGTGAGCAAGTGGTAATGTTAGGTAAAGTTGAGTGATTATTTATTAAATTTACTCCATTGTATTATAAATGCACCACATTTTAATTATTTAAAAGTCCTTAATTTTTATTTATTATCATATTTATGTACTTAATTTTTTTTTTTGTCGAATTCTTATATTTAACATTCTATTAATTAACACATCTTGTTAATACTAACAATTTAGCATTTTCTGTTAAGGTTAATTGACATAAATGAGTCGGGTGATGGATGGGTAATAGTTTGGGATAAATCAGTGAGCAACAAGTAATACTTCAAAGTTGGGTGAGCAAGTGCTAATGTTAGGTAAAGTTGACTGATTATATATTAAATTTACTCCATTGTATTATAAATGCACCACATTATAATTATTATTTAAAAGTCCTTAACTTTTATTTATTATCATATTTATGTACTTAATTATTTTTTATCGAATTCTTATATTTAACATTCTATTAATTAATACATCTTGTTAATACTAACGATCTGACATTTTCTGTTAAAGTTAATTGAGGAAATGAGTCGGGTGATGGATAGGTAATGGTTTGGGATAGATCAGTGAGCAATAAGTAATACTTTAAAGTTGGGTGAGCAAGTGGTAATGTTAGGTAAAGTTGAGTAATTATTTATTAAATTTACTCCATTGTATTATAAATGCACCACATTTTAATTATTTAAAAGTTATTAACTTTTATTTATTATCATATTTGTGTACTTAATTTTTTTTTTTTATCGAATTCTTATATTTAACATTCTATTAATTAACACATCTTGTTAATACTAACGATTCGACATTTTCTGTTAAAGTTAATTGACATAAATGAGTCGGGTGATGGATGAGTAATTGTTTGGGACAGATGAGTGAGCAACAAGTAATACTTCAAAGTTGGGTGAGCAAGTGGTAATGTTAGATAAAGTTGAGTGATTATTTATTAAATTTACTCCATTGTATTATAAATGCACCACATTTTAATTATTTAAAAGTCCTTAATTTTTATTTATTATCATATTTATGTACTTAATTTTTTTTTTGTCGAATTCTTATATTTAACATTCTATTAATTAACACATCTTGTTAATACTAACAATTTAGCATTTTCTGTTAAGGTTAATTGACATAAATGAGTCGGGTGATGGATGGGTAATAGTTTGGGATAGATCAGTGAGCAACAAGTAATACTTCAAAGTTGGGTGAGCAAGTGCTAATGTTAGGTAAAGTTGAGTGATTATATATTAAATTTACTCCATTGTATTATAAATGCACCACATTATAATTATTATTTAAAAGTCCTTAACTTTTATTTATTATCATATTGATGTACTTAATTATTTTTTATCGAATTCTTATATTTAACATTCTATTAATTAATACATCTTGTTAATACTAACGATCTGACATTTTCTGTTAAAGTTAATTGAGGAAATGAGTCGGGTGATGGATATGTAATGGTTTGGGATAGATCAGTGAGCAACAAGTAATACTTTAAAGTTGGGTGAGCAAGTGGTAATGTTAGGTAAAGTTGAATAATTATTTATTAAATTTACTCCATTGTATTATAAATGCACCACATCTTAATTATTTAAAAGTTATTAACTTTTATTTATTATCATATTTGTGTATTTAATTTTTTTTTACCGAATTCTTATATTTAACATTCTATTAATTAACACATCTTGTTAATACTAACGATCCGACATTTTCTGTTAAAGTTAATTGACATAAATGAGTCGGGTGATGGATGAGTAATTGTTTGGGATAGATCAGTGAGCAACAAGTAATACTTCAAAGTTGGGTGAGCAAGTGGTAATGTTAGGTAAAGTTGAGTGATTATTTATTAAATTTACTCCATTGTATTATAAATGCACCACATTTTAATTATTTAAAAGTCCTTAATTTTTATTTATTATCATATTTATGTACTTAATTTTTTTTTTGTCGAATTCTTATATTAAACATTCTATTAATTAACACATCTTGTTAATACTAACAATTTAGCATTTTCTGTTAAGGTTAATTGACATAAATGAGTCGGGTGATGGATGGGTAATAGTTTGGGATAAATCAGTGAGCAACAAGTAATACTTCAAAGTTGGGTGAGCAAGTGCTAATGTTAGGTAAAGTTGACTGATTATATATTAAATTTACTCCATTGTATTATAAATGCACCACATTATAATTATTATTTAAAAGTCCTTAACTTTTATTTATTATCATATTTATGTACTTAATTATTTTTTATCGAATTCTTATATTTAACATTCTATTAATTAATACATCTTGTTAATACTAACGATCTGACATTTTCTGTTAAAGTTAATTGAGGAAATGAGTCGGGTGATGGATAGGTAATGGTTTGGGATAGATCAGTGAGCAATAAGTAATACTTTAAAGTTGGGTGAGCAAGTGGTAATGTTAGGTAAAGTTGAGTAATTATTTATTAAATTTACTCCATTGTATTATAAATGCACCACATTTTAATTATTTAAAAGTTATTAACTTTTATTTATTATCATATTTGTGTACTTAATTTTTTTTTTTATCGAATTCTTATATTTAACATTCTATTAATTAACACATCTTGTTAATACTAACGATTCGACATTTTCTGTTAAAGTTAATTGACATAAATGAGTCGGGTGATGGATGAGTAATTGTTTGGGACAGATCAGTGAGCAACAAGTAATACTTCAAAGTTGGGTGAGCAAGTGGTAATGTTAGATAAAGTTGAGTGATTATTTATTAAATTTACTCCATTGTATTATAAATGCACCACATTTTAATTATTTAAAAGTCCTTAATTTTTATTTATTATCATATTTATGTACTTAATTTTTTTTTTGTCGAATTCTTATATTTAACATTCTATTAATTAACACATCTTGTTAATACTAACAATTTAGCATTTTCTGTTAAGGTTAATTGACATAAATGAGTCGGGTGATGGATGGGTAATAGTTTGGGATAGATCAGTGAGCAACAAGTAATACTTCAAAGTTGGGTGAGCAAGTGCTAATGTTAGGTAAAGTTGAGTGATTATATATTAAATTTACTCCATTGTATTATAAATGCACCACATTATAATTATTATTTAAAAGTCCTTAACTTTTATTTATTATCATATTGATGTACTTAATTATTTTTTATCGAATTCTTATATTTAACATTCTATTAATTAATACATCTTGTTAATACTAACGATCTGACATTTTCTGTTAAAGTTAATTGAGGAAATGAGTCGGGTGATGGATATGTAATGGTTTGGGATAGATCAGTGAGCAACAAGTAATACTTTAAAGTTGGGTGAGCAAGTGGTAATGTTAGGTAAAGTTGAATAATTATTTATTAAATTTACTCCATTGTATTATAAATGCACCACATTTTAATTATTTAAAAGTTATTAACTTTTATTTATTATCATATTTGTGTATTTAATTTTTTTTTACCGAATTCTTATATTTAACATTCTATTAATTAACACATCTTGTTAATACTAACGATCCGACATTTTCTGTTAAAGTTAATTGACATAAATGAGTCGGGTGATGGATGAGTAATTGTTTGGGATAGATCAGTGGGCAACAAGTAATACTTCAAAGTTGGGTGAGCAAGTGGTAATGTTAGGTAAAGTTGAGTAATTATTTATTAAATTTATTCCATTGTATTATAAATGCACCACATTTTAATTATTTAAAAGTCCTTAATTTTTATTTATTATCATATTTATGTACTTAATTTTTTTTTTGTCGAATTCTTATATTTAACATTCTATTAATTAACACATCTTGTTAATACTAACGATCTGGCATTTTCTGTTAAGATTAATTGACAGAAATGAGTCGGGTGATGGATGTGTAATGGTTTGAGATAGAACAGTGAGCAACAGGTAATACTTTAAAGTTGGGTGAGAGCATGTGGTAATGTTATATAAAGTTGAGTGATTATATATTAAATTTACTCCATTGTATTATAAATGCAATACTTTTTAATTATTTAAAAGTCCTTAAACTTTTATTTATTATCATATTTTTGTACTTAATTTTTTTTAATCGAATTCTTATATTTAACATTCTATTAACTAATACATCTTGTTAATACTAACGATCTGACATTTTCTGTTAAAGTTAATTGAGGAAATGAGTCGGGTAATGGATGGGTAATAGTTTGGGATAGATCAGTGAGCAACAAGTAATACTTTAAAGTTGGTGAGCAAGTGGTAATGTTAGGTAAAGTTGAGTAATTATTTATTAAATTTACTCCATTGTATTATAAATGCACCACATTTTAATTATTTAAAAGTTATTAACTTTTATTTATTATCATATTTGTGTACTTAATTTTTTTTTTATCGAATTCTTATATTTAACATTCTATTAATTAACACATCTTGTTAATACTAACGATTCGACATTTTCAGTTAAAGTTAGTTGACATAAATGAGTCGGGTGATGGATGAGTAATTGTTTGGGACAGATGAGTGAGCAACAAGTAATACTTCAAAGTTGGGTGAGCAAGTGGTAATGTTAGGTAAAGTTGAGTGATTATTTATTAAATTTACTCCATTGTATTATAAATGCACCACATTTTAATTATTTAAAAGTCCTTAATTTTTATTTATTATCATATTTATGTACTAAATTTTTTTTTGTCGAATTCTTATATTTAACATTCTATTAATTAACACATCTTGTTAATACTAACAATTTTGCATTTTCTGTTAAGGTTAATTGACATAAATGAGTCGGGTGATGGATGGGTAATAGTTTGGGATAGATCAGTGAGCAACAAGTAATACTTCAAAGTTGGGTGAGCAAGTGCTAATGTTAGGTAAAGTTGAGTGATTATATATTAAATTTACTCCATTGTATTATAAATGCACCACATTATAATTATTATTTAAAAGTCCTTAACTTTTATTTATTATCATATTTATGTACTTAATTATTTTTTTATCGAATTCTTATATTTAACATTCTATTAATTAATACATCTTGTTAATACTAACGATCTGACATTTTCTGTTAAAGTTAATTGAGGAAATGAGTCGGGTGATGGATAGGTAATGGTTTGGGAAAGATCAGTGAGTAATAAGTAATACTTTAAAATTGGGTGAGCAAGTGGTAATGTTAGGTAAAGTTGAGTAATTATTTATTAAATTTACTCCATTGTATTATAAATGCACCACATTTTAATTATTTAAAAGTTATTAACTTTTATTTATTATCATATTTGTGTACTTAATTTTTTTTTTATCGAATTCTTATATTTAACATTCTATTAATTAACACATCTTGTTAATACTAACGATTCGACATTTTCAGTTAAAGTTAATTGACATAAATGAGTCGGGTGATGGATGAGTAATTGTTTGGGACAGATGAGTGAGCAACAAGTAATACTTCAAAGTTGGGTGAGCAAGTGGTAATGTTAGGTAAAGTTGAGTGATTATTTATTAAATTTACTCCATTGTATTATAAATGCACCACATTTTAATTATTTAAAAGTCCTTAATTTTTATTTATTATCATATTTATGTACTAAATTTTTTTTTGTCGAATTCTTATATTTAACATTCTATTAATTAACACATCTTGTTAATACTAACAATTTTGCATTTTCTGTTAAGGTTAATTGACATAAATGAGTCGGGTGATGGATGGGTAATAGTTTGGGATAGATCAGTGAGCAACAAGTAATACTTCAAAGTTGGGTGAGCAAGTGCTAATGTTAGGTAAAGTTGAGTGATTATATATTAAATTTACTCCATTGTATTATAAATGCACCACATTATAATTATTATTTAAAAGTCCTTAACTTTTATTTATTATCATATTTATGTACTTAATTATTTTTTATCGAATTCTTATATTTAACATTCTATTAATTAATACATCTTGTTAATACTAACGATCTGACATTTTCTGTTAAAGTTAATTGAGGAAATGAGTCGGGTGATGGATATGTAATGGTTTGGGATAGATCAGTGAGCAACAAGTAATACTTTAAAGTTGGGTGAGCAAGTGGTAATGTTAGGTAAAGTTGAGTAATTATTTATTAAATTTACTCCATTGTATTATAAATGCACCACATCTTAATTATTTAAAAGTTATTAACTTTTATTTATTATCATATTTGTGTACTTAATTTTTTTTTTTATTCGAATTCTTATATTTAACATTCTATTAATTAACACATCTTGTTAATACTAACGATCCGACATTTTCTGTTAAAGTTAATTGACATAAATGAGTCGGGTGATGGATGAGTAATTGTTTGGGACAGATCAGTGAGAAACAAGTAATACTTCAAAGTTGGGTGAGCAAGTGGTAATGTTAGGTAAAGTTGAGTGATTATTTATTAAATTTACTCCATTGTATTATAAATGCACCACATTTTAATTATTTAAAAGTCCTTAATTTTTATTTATTATCATATTTATGTACTTAATTTTTTTTTTTGTCGAATTCTTATATTTAACATTCTATTAATTAACACATCTTGTTAATACTAACAATTTAGCATTTTCTGTTAAGGTTAATTGACATAAATGAGTCGGGTGATGGATGAGTAATAGTTTGGGATAGATCAGTGAGCAACAAGTAATACTTCAAAATTGGGTGAGCAAGTGCTAATGTTAGGTAAAGTTGAGTGATTATATATTAAATTTACTCCATTGTATTATAAATGCACCACATTATAATTATTATTTAAAAGTCCTTAACTTTTATTTATTATCATATTTATGTACTTAATTATTTTTTATCGAATTCTTATATTTAACATTCTATTAATTAATACATCTTGTTAATACTAACGATCTGACATTTTCTGTTAAAGTTAATTGAGGAAATGAGTCGGGTGATGGATATGTAATGGTTTGGGATAGATCAGTGAGCAACAAGTAATACTTTAAAGTTGGGTGAGCAAGTGGTAATGTTAGGTAAAGTTGAGTAATTATTTATTAAATTTACTCCATTGTATTATAAATGCACCACATTTTAATTATTTAAAAGTCCTTAATTTTTATTTATTATCATATTTATGTACTTAATTTTTTTTTTTTTGTCGAATTCTTATATTTAACATTCTATTAATTAACACATCTTGTTAATACTAACAATTTAGCATTTTATGTTAAGGTTAATTGACATAAATGAGTCGGGTGATGGATGGGTAATAGTTTGGGATAAATCAGTGAGCAACAAGTAATACTTCAAAGTTGGGTGAGCAAGTGCTAATGTTAGGTAAAGTTGACTGATTATATATTAAATTTACTCCATTGTATTATAAATGCACCACATTATAATTATTATTTAAAAGTCCTTAACTTTTATTTATTATCATATTTATGTACTTAATTATTTTTTATCGAATTCTTATATTTAACATTCTATTAATTAATACATCTTGTTAATACTAACGATCTGACATTTTCTGTTAAAGTTAATTGAGGAAATGAGTCGGGTGATGGATATGTAATGGTTTGGGATAGATCAGTGAGCAACAAGTAATACTTTAAAGTTGGGTGAGCAAGTGGTAATGTTAGGTAAAGTTGAGTAATTATTTATTAAATTTACTCCATTGTATTATAAATGCACCACATTTTAATTATTTAAAAGTCCTTAATTTTTATTTATTATCATATTTATGTACTTAATTTTTTTTTTTGTCGAATTCTTATATTTAACATTCTATTAATTAACACATCTTGTTAATACTAACAATTTAGCATTTTATGTTAAGGTTAATTGACATAAATGAGTCGGGTGATGGATGGGTAATAGTTTGGGATAAATCAGTGAGCAACAAGTAATACTTCAAAGTTGGGTGAGCAAGTGCTAATGTTAGGTAAAGTTGACTGATTATATATTAAATTTACTCCATTGTATTATAAATGCACCACATTATAATTATTATTTAAAAGTCCTTAACTTTTATTTATTATCATATTTATGTACTTAATTATTTTTTATCGAATTCTTATATTTAACATTCTATTAATTAATACATCTTGTTAATACTAACGATCTGACATTTTCTGTTAAAGTTAATTGAGGAAATGAGTCGGGTGATGGATAGGTAATGGTTTGGGAAAGATCAGTGAGTAATAAGTAATACTTTAAAATTGGGTGAGCAAGTGGTAATGTTAGGTAAAGTTGAGTAATTATTTATTAAATTTACTCCATTGTATTATAAATGCACCACATTTTAATTATTTAAAAGTTATTAACTTTTATTTATTATCATATTTGTGTACTTAATTTTTTTTTTATCGAATTCTTATATTTAACATTCTATTAATTAACACATCTTGTTAATACAAACGATTCGACATTTTCAGTTAAAGTTAATTGACATAAATGAGTCGGGTGATGGATGAGTTATTGTTTGGGACAGATCAGTGAGCAACAAGTAATACTTCAAAGTTGGGTGAGCAAGTGGTAATGTTAGGTAAAGTTGAGTGATTATTTATTAAATTTACTCCATTGTATTATAAATGCACCACATTTTAATTATTTAAAAGTCCTTAATTTTTATTTATTATCATATTTATGTACTAAATTTTTTTTTGTCGAATTCTTATATTTAACATTCTATTAATTAACACATCTTATTAATACTAACAATTTTGCATTTTCTGTTAAGGTTAATTGACATAAATGAGTCGGGTGATGGATGGGTAATAGTTTGGGATAGATCAGTGAGCAACAAGTAATACTTCAAAGTTGGGTGAGCAAGTGCTAATGTTAGGTAAAGTTGAGTGATTATATATTAAATTTACTCCATTGTATTATAAATGCACCACATTATAATTATTATTTAAAAGTCCTTAACTTTTATTTATTATCATATTTATGTACTTAATTATTTTTTATCGAATTCTTATATTTAACATTCTATTAATTAATACATCTTGTTAATACTAACGATCTGACATTTTCTGTTAAAGTTAATTGAGGAAATGAGTCGGGTGATGGATATGTAATGGTTTGGGATAGATCAGTGAGCAACAAGTAATACTTTAAAGTTGGGTGAGCAAGTGGTAATGTTAGGTAAAGTTGAGTAATTATTTATTAAATTTACTCCATTGTATTATAAATGCACCACATCTTAATTATTTAAAAGTTATTAACTTTTATTTATTATCATATTTGTGTACTTAATTTTTTTTTTTTTATCGAATTCTTATATTTAACATTCTATTAATTAACACATCTTGTTAATACTAACGATCCGACATTTTCGGTTAAAGTTAATTGACATAAATGAGTCGGGTGATGGATGAGTAATTGTTTGGGACAGATCAGTGAGCAACAAGTAATACTTCAAAGTTGGGTGAGCAAGTGGTAATGTTAGGTAAAGTTGAGTGATTATTTATTAAATTTACTCCATTGTATTATAAATGCACCACATTTTAATTATTTAAAAGTCCTTAATTTTTATTTATTATCATATTTATGTATTTAATTTTTTTTTTGTCGAATTCTTATATTTAACATTCTATTAATTAACACATCTTGTTAATACTAACAATTTAGCATTTTCTGTTAAGGTTAATTGACATAAATGAGTCGGGTGATGGATGGGTAATAGTTTGGGATAGATCAGTGAGCAACAAGTAATACTTCAAAATTGGGTGAGCAAGTGCTAATGTTAGGTAAAGTTGAGTGATTATATATTAAATTTACTCCATTGTATTATAAATGCACCACATTATAATTATTATTTAAAAGTCCTTAACTTTTATTTATTATCATATTTATGTACTTAATTATTTTTTATCGAATTCTTATATTTAACATTCTATTAATTAATACATCTTGTTAATACTAACGATCTGACATTTTCTGTTAAAGTTAATTGAGGAAATGAGTCGGGTGATGGATATGTAATGGTTTGGGATAGATCAGTGAGCAACAAGTAATACTTTAAAGTTGGGTGAGCAAGTGGTAATGTTAGGTAAAGTTGAGTAATTATTTATTAAATTTACTCCATTGTATTATAAATGCACCACATTTTAATTATTTAAAAGTCCTTAATTTTTATTTATTATCATATTTATGTACTTAATTTTTTTTTTTTTGTCGAATTCTTATATTTAACATTCTATTAATTAACACATCTTGTTAATACTAACAATTTAGCATTTTATGTTAAGGTTAATTGACATAAATGAGTCGGGTGATGGATGGGTAATAGTTTGGGATAAATCAGTGAGCAACAAGTAATACTTCAAAGTTGGGTGAGCAAGTGCTAATGTTAGGTAAAGTTGACTGATTATATATTAAATTTACTCCATTGTATTATAAATGCACCACATTATAATTATTATTTAAAAGTCCTTAACTTTTATTTATTATCATATTTATGTACTTAATTATTTTTTATCGAATTCTTATATTTAACATTCTATTAATTAATACATCTTGTTAATACTAACGATCTGACATTTTCTGTTAAAGTTAATTGAGGAAATGAGTCGGGTGATGGATATGTAATGGTTTGGGATAGATCAGTGAGCAACAAGTAATACTTTAAAGTTGGGTGAGCAAGTGGTAATGTTAGGTAAAGTTGAGTAATTATTTATTAAATTTACTCCATTGTATTATAAATGCACCACATTTTAATTATTTAAAAGTCCTTAATTTTTATTTATTATCATATTTATGTACTTAATTTTTTTTTTTGTCGAATTCTTATATTTAACATTCTATTAATTAACACATCTTGTTAATACTAACAATTTAGCATTTTATGTTAAGGTTAATTGACATAAATGAGTCGGGTGATGGATGGGTAATAGTTTGGGATAAATCAGTGAGCAACAAGTAATACTTCAAAGTTGGGTGAGCAAGTGCTAATGTTAGGTAAAGTTGACTGATTATATATTAAATTTACTCCATTGTATTATAAATGCACCACATTATAATTATTATTTAAAAGTCCTTAACTTTTATTTATTATCATATTTATGTACTTAATTATTTTTTATCGAATTCTTATATTTAACATTCTATTAATTAATACATCTTGTTAATACTAACGATCTGACATTTTCTGTTAAAGTTAATTGAGGAAATGAGTCGGGTGATGGATAGGTAATGGTTTGGGAAAGATCAGTGAGTAATAAGTAATACTTTAAAATTGGGTGAGCAAGTGGTAATGTTAGGTAAAGTTGAGTAATTATTTATTAAATTTACTCCATTGTATTATAAATGCACCACATTTTAATTATTTAAAAGTTATTAACTTTTATTTATTATCATATTTGTGTACTTAATTTTTTTTTTATCGAATTCTTATATTTAACATTCTATTAATTAACACATCTTGTTAATACAAACGATTCGACATTTTCAGTTAAAGTTAATTGACATAAATGAGTCGGGTGATGGATGAGTTATTGTTTGGGACAGATCAGTGAGCAACAAGTAATACTTCAAAGTTGGGTGAGCAAGTGGTAATGTTAGGTAAAGTTGAGTGATTATTTATTAAATTTACTCCATTGTATTATAAATGCACCACATTTTAATTATTTAAAAGTCCTTAATTTTTATTTATTATCATATTTATGTACTAAATTTTTTTTTGTCGAATTCTTATATTTAACATTCTATTAATTAACACATCTTATTAATACTAACAATTTTGCATTTTCTGTTAAGGTTAATTGACATAAATGAGTCGGGTGATGGATGGGTAATAGTTTGGGATAGATCAGTGAGCAACAAGTAATACTTCAAAGTTGGGTGAGCAAGTGCTAATGTTAGGTAAAGTTGAGTGATTATATATTAAATTTACTCCATTGTATTATAAATGCACCACATTATAATTATTATTTAAAAGTCCTTAACTTTTATTTATTATCATATTTATGTACTTAATTATTTTTTATCGAATTCTTATATTTAACATTCTATTAATTAATACATCTTGTTAATACTAACGATCTGACATTTTCTGTTAAAGTTAATTGAGGAAATGAGTCGGGTGATGGATATGTAATGGTTTGGGATAGATCAGTGAGCAACAAGTAATACTTTAAAGTTGGGTGAGCAAGTGGTAATGTTAGGTAAAGTTGAGTAATTATTTATTAAATTTACTCCATTGTATTATAAATGCACCACATCTTAATTATTTAAAAGTTATTAACTTTTATTTATTATCATATTTGTGTACTTAATTTTTTTTTTTTTATCGAATTCTTATATTTAACATTCTATTAATTAACACATCTTGTTAATACTAACGATCCGACATTTTCGGTTAAAGTTAATTGACATAAATGAGTCGGGTGATGGATGAGTAATTGTTTGGGACAGATCAGTGAGCAACAAGTAATACTTCAAAGTTGGGTGAGCAAGTGGTAATGTTAGGTAAAGTTGAGTGATTATTTATTAAATTTACTCCATTGTATTATAAATGCACCACATTTTAATTATTTAAAAGTCCTTAATTTTTATTTATTATCATATTTATGTATTTAATTTTTTTTTTGTCGAATTCTTATATTTAACATTCTATTAATTAACACATCTTGTTAATACTAACAATTTAGCATTTTCTGTTAAGGTTAATTGACATAAATGAGTCGGGTGATGGATGGGTAATAGTTTGGGATAGATCAGTGAGCAACAAGTAATACTTCAAAATTGGGTGAGCAAGTGCTAATGTTAGGTAAAGTTGAGTGATTATATATTAAATTTACTCCATTGTATTATAAATGCACCACATTATAATTATTATTTAAAAGTCCTTAACTTTTATTTATTATCATATTTATGTACTTAATTATTTTTTATCGAATTCTTATATTTAACATTCTATTAATTAATACATCTTGTTAATACTAACGATCTGACATTTTCTGTTAAAGTTAATTGAGGAAATGAGTCGGGTGATGGATATGTAATGGTTTGGGATAGATCAGTGAGCAACAAGTAATACTTTAAAGTTGGGTGAGCAAGTGGTAATGTTAGGTAAAGTTGAGTAATTATTTATTAAATTTACTCCATTGTATTATAAATGCACCACATTTTAATTATTTAAAAGTTATTAACTTTTATTTATTATCATATTTGTGTACTTAATTTATTTTTATCGAATTCTTATATTTAACATTCTATTAATTAACACATCTTGTTAATACTAACGATCCGACATTTTCTGTTAAAGTTAATTGACATAAATGAGTCGGGTGATGGATGAGTAATTGTTTGGGATAGATCAGTGAGCAACAAGTAATACTTCAAAGTTGGGTGAGCAAGTGGTAATGTTAGGTAAAGTTGAGTAATTATTTATTAAATTTATTCTATTGTATTATAAATGCACCACATTTTAATTATTTAAAAGTCCTTAATTTTTATTTATTATCATATTTATGTACTTAATTTTTTTTTTGTCGAATTCTTATATTTAACATTCTATTAATTAACACATCTTGTTAATACTAACAATTTAGCATTTTCTGTTAAGGTTAATTGACATAAATGAGTCGGGTGATGGATGGGTAATAGTTTGGGATAGATCAGTGAGCAACAAGTAATACTTCAAAGTTGAGTGAGCAAGTACTAATGTTAGATAAAGTTGAGTGATTATATATTAAATTTACTCCATTGTATTATAAATGCACCACATTATAATTATTATTTAAAAGTCCCTAACTTTTATTTATTATCATATTTATGTACTTAATTATTTTTTATCGAATTCTTATATTTAACATTCTATTAATTAATACATCTTGTTAATACTAACGATCTGACATTTTCTATTAAAGTTAATTGAGGAAATGAGTCGGGTGATGGATAGGTTATGATTTGGGATAGATCAGTGAGCAACAAGTAATATTTTAAAGTTCGGTGAGCAAGTGGTAATGTTAGATAAAATTGAGTAATTATTTATTAAATTTACTCCATTGTATTATAAATGCACCACATTTTAATTATTTAAAAGTCCTTAATTTTTATTTATTATCATATTTATGTACTTAATTTTTTTTTTTGTCGAATTCTTATATTTAACATTCTATTAATTAACACATCTTGTTAATACTAACAATTTAGCATTTTCTGTTAAGGTTAATTGACATAAATGAGTCGGGTGATGGATGGGTAATAGTTTGGGATAAATCAGTGAGCAACAAGTAATACTTCAAAGTTGGGTGAGCAAGTGCTAATGTTAGGTAAAGTTAACTGATTATATATTAAATTTACTCCATTGTATTATAAATGCACCACATTATAATTATTATTTAAAAGTCCTTAACTTTTATTTATTATCATATTTATGTACTTAATTATTTTTTATCGAATTCTTATATTTAACATTCTATTAATTAATACATCTTGTTAATACTAACGATCTGACATTTTCTGTTAAAGTTAATTGAGGAAATGAGTCGGGTGATGGAAATGTAATGGTTTGTGATAGATCAGTGAGCAACAAGTAATACTTTAAAGTTGGGTGAGCATGTGGTAATGTTAGGTAAAGTTGAGTAATTATTTATTAAATTTACTCCATTGTATTATAAATGCACCACATTTTAATTATTTAAAAGTTATTAACTTTTATTTATTATCATATTTGTGTACTTAATTTTTTTTTTATCGAATTCTTATATTTAACATTCTATTAATTAACACATCTTGTTAATACTAACGATTCGACATTTTCTGTTAAAGTTAATTGACATAAATGAGTCGGGTGATGGATGAGTAATTGTTTGGGACAGATCAGTGAGCAACAAGTAATACTTCAAAGTTGGGTGAGCAAGTGGTAATGTTAGGTAAAGTTGAGTGATTATTTATTAAATTTACTCCATTGTATTATAAATACACCACATTTTAATTATTTAAAAGTCCTTAATTTTAATTTATTATCATATTTGTGTACTTAATTTTTTTTTTGTCGAATTCTTATATTTAACATTCTATTAATTAACAGATCTTGTTAATACTAACAATTTAGCATTTTCTGTTAAGGTTAATTGACATAAATGAGTCGGGTGATGGATGGGTAATAGTTTGGGATAGATCAGTGAGCAACAAGTAATACTTCAAAGTTGGGTGAGCATGTGCTAATGTTAGGTAAAGTTGAGTGATTATATATTAAATTTACTCCATTGTATTATAAATGCACCACATTATAATTATTATTTAAAAGTCCTTAACTTTTATTTATTATCATATTTATGTACTTAATTATTTTTTATCGAATTCTTATATTTAACATTCTATTAATTAATACATCTTGTTAATACTAACGA
The DNA here is from genome assembly GCA_030279155.1 of Forsythia viridissima. Lineage (NCBI taxonomy): Eukaryota > Viridiplantae > Streptophyta > Magnoliopsida > Lamiales > Oleaceae > Forsythia > Forsythia viridissima. The sequence goes on from CM059037.1 coordinate 26,956,876, forward strand.
TCTGACATTTTCTGTTAAAGTTAATTGACATAAATGAGTCGGGTGATGGATGAGTAATTGTTTGGGACAGATCAGTGAGCAACAAGTAATACTTCAAAGTTGGGTGAGCAAGTGGTAATGTTAGGTAAAGTTGAGTGATTATTTATTAAATTTACTCCATTGTATTATAAATACACCACATTTTAATTATTTAAAAGTCCTTAATTTTAATTTATTATCATATTTGTGTACTTAATTTTTTTTTTGTCGAATTCTTATATTTAACATTCTATTAATTAACAGATCTTGTTAATACTAACAATTTAGCATTTTCTGTTAAGGTTAATTGACATAAATGAGTCGGGTGATGGATGGGTAATAGTTTGGGATAGATCAGTGAGCAACAAGTAATACTTCAAAGTTGGGTGAGCAAGTGCTAATGTTAGGTAAAGTTGAGTGATTATATATTAAATTTACTCCATTGTATTATAAATGCACCACATTATAATTATTATTTAAAAGTCCTTAACTTTTATTTATTATCATATTTATGTACTTAATTATTTTTTATCGAATTCTTATATTTAACATTCTATTAATTAATACATCTTGTTAATACTAACGATCTGACATTTTCTGTTAAAGTTAATTGAGGAAATGAGTCGGGTGATGGATATGTAATGGTTTGGGATAGATCATTGAGCAACAAGTAATACTTTAAAGTTGGGTGAGCAAGTGGTAATGTTTGGTAAAGTTGAATAATTATTTATTAAATTTACTCCATTGTATTATAAATGCACCACAGTTTAATTATTTAAAAGTTATGAACTTTTATTTATTATCATATTTGTGTACTTAATTTTTTTTTATCGAATTCTTATATTTAACATTCTATTAATTAACACATCTTGTTAATACTAACGATCCGACATTTTCTGTTAAAGTTAATTGACATAAATGAGTCAGGTGATGGATGAGTAATTGTTTGGGATAGATCAGTGAGCAACAAGTAATACTTCAAAGTTGGGTGAGCAAGTGGTAATGTTAGGTAAAGTTGAGTAATTATTTATTAAATTTATTCCATTGTATTATAAATGCACCACATTTTAATTATTTAAAAGTCCTTAATTTTTATTTATTATCATATTTATGTACTTAATTTTTTTTTTTGTCGAATTCTTATATTTAACATTCTATTAATTAACACATCTTGTTAATACTAACAATTTGGCATTTTCTGTTAAGGTTAATTGACATAGATGAGTCGGGTGATGGATGGGTAATAGTTTGGAATATATCAGTGAGCAACAAGTAATACTTCAAAGTTGAGTGAGCAAGTAATAATGTTAGATAAAGTTGAGTGATTATATATTAAATTTACTCCATTGTATTATAAATGCACCACATTATAATTATTATTTAAAAGTCCCTAACTTTTATTTATTATCATATTTATGTACTTAATTATTTTTTATCGAATTCTTATATTTAACATTCTATTAATTAATACATCTTGTTAATACTAACGATCTGACATTTTCTATTAAAGTTAATTGAGGAAATGAGTCGGGTGATGGATAGGTTATGATTTGGGATAGATCAGTGAGCAACAAGTAATATTTTAAAGTTCGGTGAGCAAGTGGTAATGTTAGGTAAAGTTGAGTAATTATTTATTAAATTTACTCCATTGTATTATAAATGCACCACATTTTAATTATTTAAAAGTTATTAACTTTTATTTATTATCATATTTGTGTACTTAATTTTTTTTATCGAATTCTTATATTTAACATTCTATTAATTAACACATCTTGTTAATACTAACGATCCGACATTTTCTGTTAAAGTTAATTGACATAAATGAGTCGGGTGATGAATGAGTAATTGTTTGGGACATATCAGTGAGCAATAAGTAATACTTCAAAGTTGGGTGTGCAAGTGGTAATGTTAGGTAAAGTTGAGTGATTATTTATTAAATTTACTCCATTGTATTATAAATGCACCACATTTTAATTATTTAAAAGTCCTTAATTTTTATTTATTATCATATTTATGTACTTAATTTTTTTTTTTGTCGAATTCTTATATTTAACATTCTATTAATTAACACATCTTGTTAATACTAACAATTTGGCATTTTCTGTTAAGGTTAATTGACATAAATGAGTCGAGTGATGAATGGGTAATATTTTGGGATAGATCAGTGAGCAACAAGTAATACTTCAAAGTTGGGTTAGCAAGTGCTAATGTTAGGTAAAGTTGAGTGATTATATATTAAATTTACTCCATTGTATTATAAATGCACCACATTATAATTATTATTTAAAAGTCCCTAACTTTTATTTATTATCATATTTATGTACTTAATTATTTTTTATCGAATTCTTATATTTAACATTCTATTAATTAATACATCTTATTAATACTAACGATCTGACATTTTCTGTTAAAGTTAATTGAGGAAATGAGTCGAGTGATGGATGGGTAATGGTTTGAGATAGATCAGTGAGCAACAAGTAAAACTTTAAAGTTGCGTGAGCAAGTGGTAATGTTAGGTAAAGTTGAGTAATTATTTATTAAATTTACTCCATTGTATTATAAATGCACCACATTTTAATTATTTAAAAGTTATTAACTTTTATTTATTATCATATTTGTGTACTTAATTTTTTTTTATCGAATTCTTATATTTAACATTCTATTAATTAACACATCTTGTTAATACTAACGATCCGACATTTTCTGTTAAAGTTAATTGACATAAATGAGTCGGGTGATGGATGAGTAATTGTTTGGGATAGATCAGTGAGCAACAAGTAATATTTCAAAGTTAGGTAAGCAAGTGGTAATGTTAGGTAAAGTTGAGTGATTATTTATTAAATTTATTCCATTGTATTATAAATGCACCACATTTTAATTATTTAAAAGTCCTTAATTTTTATTTATTATCATATTTATGTACTTAATTTTTTTTTTTTTATCGAATTCTTATATTTAACATTCTATTAATTAACACATCTTGTTAATACTAACAATTTGGCATTTTCTGTTAAGGTTAATTGACATAAATGAGTCGGGTGATTGATGGGTAATAGTTTGGGATAGATTAGTGAGCAACAAGTAATACTTCAAAGTTGGGTGAGCAAGTGCTAATGTTAGATAAAGTTGAGTGATTATATATTAAATTTACTCCATTGTATTATAAATGCACCACATTATAATTATTATTTAAAAGTCCTTAACTTTTATTTATTATCATATTTATGTACTTAATTATTTTTTATCGAATTCTTATATTTAACATTCTATTAATTAGCACATCTTGTTAATACTAACGATTTTGATCTAAAAGTTCTATTAGTGTGCTTTAAAATTAAGGACAAATATTTAATCAAAATTTTGTATTTTTTTTAACTTATTTAAAAATACTAAGAGAAAATGAGCTTTTTTGTTCTTTCTTAATGGAATTTTTGGATGAGAACTGTTATAAGATATGCTAATTAATGGGAGATTGATGGTAAAAATGCGATGAAAAATATTAGGGACATAAATGTAAAAATAAGTAAAGATTATGAACCTTTTATGAAATTTAAATGTGGTGCACTTATAAAAAATATGGTGCAAATATATTTAACCATTAGTAAAATGTTGAGAATGATACTTGTGATTAAAATTGAATATTAGATGAAATTTTCACAAATTGAAAAAGATGGAGACCTTGAATATAGTTTATGCTACTAACAAAGAATTCATAAACATTTTTTTGGACATTTTAATTAAATTAATGATTTATATTATTTGTTAATTACTATATAATTTTAAATATTTGAATAAAATTTCTTATATATATATTTTTAAGTAATTTACATATTATTTAGGGAAATTGGAGCAAATGGTCCATAATCTTTTCCCTCAGTACGAAAATGGTCCTTAATTTTTATTTTTTGGTACATAAATCCCTAACCTATGTATTTTGGTGTGCAATTGATCCTTATTTGATAAAAAGACAAATAAACTCTTAGTTCTAATTAAAAAAAATTACAATTAGATTCTTAATCTTTACAAAAATGTGCAAATACGTCAAGTATATTTATAAGAGAGAAATGTAAAATTATTGTACTTTAAGTATATACAATTTTTATGTAATTTGAACAACTTGAATAAAAATATGTTAAATAAATAAGAAATGACGTATATAATTTTATGACATTGAACAAATCTTATTATATTTTTTCTTTAACATAAAAATATTAATAAAAATTAATTTACACATTATGTGTTCTTTATTTTTGAATGATAATAAAAGATCAATTAAATTATGAAGAATACAGTTGGAGTTCTAATATTTGTAGTTAATAAACGAATAGCTCAATTAAATTAAAATATTTGAGTATCAAGTTTGTGATTAAAATAAAATTTCTTTTTATGTTGTAACAAATAAATAAAAGTTTAAATTTTAAATAATACAATTACTTAATAAAAAATTATTTAACATGATTGTTAATAATTATGAGCTTAAATTTTAGTTATTTTATAATAATTCATAAAATTTACAAAACAATCTAGTATATTATTAATTTGATCAATAAAATATTAATTCTTTTTTAAAAAAAGCTCGTTAGTTTCTTTTAATTTTTATAAAAATAAAAGTAACGGATCCATTTATAGTTTTTGCAAAGGTTAGAAATCTAATTATAATTTTCTCTAATTAAAATTAAAGACATATTTGTCTTCTTTATCAAATAAGGACGAATTATGTACCAAAACACATATGTTAGAGATTTCTGTGCTAAAAAATAAATGTTAGAGACTATTACCGTACTGAAGATAAAAGTTAGGAACCTTTATACCAATTTCGAAAAATGAATAGAATGAAAGTCCATAGATGATAGAACCAATATTAACTGGTATTCTAGCACTAAAGAGAAGACTTCTCGAGAAGTCATTCATAGAACAATTATTGACTATGGCATTAATGCATCATTTGTCAATGTACTAAATGCTTTTGTTTGAAGTTGGTTTACTTTGAAAAAAATGTATCTAATATTTTCTTTTTCTACTTTCCAAGATTTTAAGTACATTATTTTATGAGTAATATTATTTATTACGATTGGCGATTACATGGTATTGAATGGTATGTCCAATAAATAAGTTTTATATCTTTATATTTTATTAAACATATCATTTAATGTCAACACAATTATCACCTAGACGAATGATAATGATAAATAACATTATTCTACTTTTATAGATTATCATAACTAATAATTTCACAATATTTTTAGAATGAAAAACTTAGTGTGATTAATACTAATGATAACATATAAAAAATATTTGTTTTGTCTGATGTAATTTCATTATGTTTAATCTATTTAGAGCATGTTTAACTGGTTTACAGTCTGTTCTACAAAGTACGCATAGGCTTCGTCTAAGCGTGAAGCGTGACTTTCACGCCTAGCCACGCCTCACGTATCGCTCTCGTCCTGCCCTTGTCTTATCCTCGATTAGGTATTGCTTAAGCCCGAAAAGCTTGAAACTCGGCCTCTACACCTAGCTGCGCTTTACGTTTTTTAGAACATTGTTTAAAGTATATAAAATTTATTTTGTTAAATATAATTTCGAAATTAACTTTTAAACTAATTAAAGTATCTTTCTTAAAGAAGTAAGTTTAATTAATGTTCAGAAAAAAAAAGTTTTAAACGTAGTGAAACATTTTATGAGAAAACAATTAATTTTGAAAATTAATGACTATTGGTGAATAAAAAATCGGCAACCGGCCAAATGAAAATGAAACTAGAGATTTATAGCATGTTTGGCAGTATTGACAAATTTATAGGCTATGAAATGTGTGGATAACAAGTGAATAATAAGTTATGAATCATATATAATGTGTAGATAAAAAATATATTTGACCAATTTAATCACCGATTGTAAAGAAGTTTTCTCCACCAGAGACAAAAAAAAAGTAGTATATATGTCAGTACGTCTTCATCTATCTCAAACAAAAACTCATATCTCTCCCTCTTGACTTCAAAATCAAACATCTCCTCAAACAAAATCCTTACTCTCAATTTTCAACAGATTTTTCTCAACCTCTCAATTTATTAAAATTCTCTACGATCGGATTCCACTACAAAGAAAAATAGTATACTAGTTAATTTAAACTATAATTTAAGTATAATCAAGAGCTTAGATTGAATGTATCTGTTTTGACAAATTATTTATAAACAAATCACTTTTAATTTCAATATTAAAAACTCATTTGAAACTAACCAGAGTCACCGGACCGTGTTCAACCCAACAAAACGTGGAAAGCCAAGTAAACGGCGTTTGGCACGTTCAAGCCGTAGAAAGGGGAGAGAGTGGCCGTGACCGTTGACAGTATTGATAAATCTTCACAAGACCAATATCAACCGTTGATTAGAGGCGGCTCAAATATAGTCAAAATTATCCAGTCAACGCGCGTTTTATCCATCCCTTCCTCCATCTTGCCTCGCAGCTCCCCTTTGGTGTATCTATTATGTATATATATACGAATTCAAACTCATGTACACACAAGCTGATTCAGAGTTTGTTACAGTTACAGGATTCAAAATAATACATACAAAGTTTTGATATACATGGCTGAAATGGGCGGTCCCGGCGGCCAGTACACAGATTTTCCGGCGGTTGCAACCCACGGAGGGCAATTCATACAGTACAATATTTTTGGGAACCTTTTTGAGATCACCACCAAGTATCGGCCTCCGATTATGCCTATTGGCCGTGGGGCTTATGGTATTGTGTGGTAAGTAATTTTGGATTATTGAATCTTATGGGTTCTGATTGATCAAAATTGCTGGGAATTTTTTGAACTGATTGTATTGTTTGTTTACATGTTGAAGCTCGGTTTTGAACTCGGAGACTAATGAGATGGTGGCAATTAAGAAAATCGCGAATGCTTTCGATAATTATATGGACGCAAAGCGGACTCTTCGTGAGATCAAACTTCTTCGTCACCTCGATCACGATAATGTTCGTATTTTCTCTCAAGTACTAGATTATTCTGTTGCTGTTCGTTTTCACGACATGAATTTTGTTTGTTTTTCTACAAATTGCAGAGAATAGGCCGAAAAAAGCCTTTGTGAATTTTAATTTCATTTTGATTCAGTGTTATTCGAATATTGATTTTGATTAAGACAAATTAAGTTATGCAAGTTCTTGCTTAACCATTTCATATATTAGAGTTCTCTTTCCTGTTGCAATAATTTGATTCCTATTATTCTTGTGAGTTTGATGATTATTAAGTTGAAAAGAAACACATAGAAGAATTAAACAAGGAGACAAAATCAAATAATCTGTATGCACGCCTCAAATTTGCAGCTTATTACGTGTTCTTCGTTATGGAAAAGTATGTATTTATGCGTTGGAAGCACTGTCACTCAGTTATTAGACACTTTACTGAATAATTATGGTGACAGTTGATATATCCATTATTCTTATGCAGTTATGCATGACCTCTGCATATAAAAATTTCTCATATATGTGGTGTTATCCTTGAATAGTTAGAATCTTTAAGACATCCAGTATAAAACCGGAATACTACAAACGCTTTCCAAAAAAAGGATGCCACTCGGAATTCTAAAAAGAAGAATGGTATCTAGCGCTAAAAAAGCTCTTTTATGATAGAGATTATATACCTATAGGCTTAACTTCATAAGTTCAAATTATTATCAAATGAAAAAAGTAAGAATTTCATGTTGTCTGGTAAGATATTCATTTATGCCAAGGTACTAAGCTCAAAAGATGGTTACAGGTTGTTGGTATACGAGATGTGATTCCTCCTCCTTTAAGGAGGGAATTCAGTGATGTCTACATTGCTACAGAACTCATGGACACTGATCTTCACCAAATAATTCGATCTAATCAGAGCTTATCGGAGGAACACTCTCAGGTAACACCATTTCTTTTCAACTTTCATTTTTGTTAAGCAAAAGTTACAAACCAGTACTAACATTATTTTTTTTACAATTGGTCTACTTCCAGTACTTCTTGTATCAGTTACTTCGAGGATTAAAGTACATACATTCTGCCAATGTGATCCATAGAGATTTGAAGCCCAGCAATCTATTGTTGAATGCTAATTGTGATCTTAAGATTTGTGATTTTGGTCTTGCCCGACCTACCGCTGAGAATGAGTTCATGACAGAATACGTTGTGACTAGATGGTACAGGGCTCCTGAACTGCTGTTGAACTCCTCAGAATACACTGCGGCAATAGACGTGTGGTCTGTTGGTTGCATCTTTATGGAGCTTATGAACAGAAAGCCTTTGTTTGCTGGAAATGATCACGTGCATCAGATGCACTTATTGACAGAGGTGAGACTGGATGAGACGATCTCAAGCTAGCATATCAAGGCTTCGATTATTAATAATGTACTTGAAACATAGCTAGTTATGGAGATTCTAACATGTTGTCCCTCCCTGTCTAAAATCTGCTCTTTTAAAGCTAATTGCATATTAGTAACAGGAGTATTGACATGTGTTTAAAATTATAGCCAACCTCTTGCTGTTGAGACAACTACTGACATCAGATCTTCCACATGATTAATGAGTTGCTGGCAATTGCTTATGTTTGATAACATTTTTTGTAGCTTCTGGGAACGCCTACTGACGCTGACCTTGATTTCACCCGAAATGAGGATGCAAGAAAATACATCCGGAATCTTCCTCGACATCCTCGTCAGCCTTTAGCTAAGGTCTTCCCACATGTAAATCCATTGGCCATTGACCTAATCGATAAAATGCTGACAATCAATCCCACGAAGAGAATTACAGGTAACTTTTGTTACTTTCCTTGACTATTTTGTTTGTTATGTCTGCAATTGCACATATTATAACCAATAAAGAAAAATGATGTTGATTCAAATGAATTTCCTGTTAATCACCATATAAATTACGACGATGTCAGAAACAGTTTTGTACCATCATGGTCATCTTTATTTCCTAGATAAATGAAAATGTACTTTGATTTGAGGTCTCAGATCTGTTAGTCAATAAGCTCAATCCCGTGGTCAGCTGTCTGAGTATGAAAATTAAGATATTTCATATTAAACCTATGTTCGCAAAGATTTCAAGAAATTTTTGTAATTGAAGTACTTTAGTTGGGTTCATCCACCAGTGAGCCTCCTTTCATGTAGTTGATTAGTGTCTGAGGAGGTGCCCAAGTCATGTAGGATACAGGATAGGAGAGAGTTGTACAAATGCAAATGAAGGTAGGAACTTGTTCTGCAAGTTGAAATATGTTCTAGAACTTATGCTTTGCATTTCTAGTTCGGACAACATTATTAGGATTTAAGATGTTTTAAAACGAAAATTATGATGTCTATTTTCAATAATAGGTAATAAGATGTCTGACGACGACAATTACGATGTCCCTTTTCAATTCAAATATAGTTACCAGAACCATTTGTGAGGCAGTAGAGTGCATCAGATTTATTAACGTCACTCTATTTCGTATGTTCGTGTGTCTGAATCTGTATAATATGATTGATTCTCAAAATACTTCTCTGCAAGTGAACTACTTCCTGCTTTTATCATTAATTACACTCACTAATCAGATTTTTGCTGCTTTAATTCAGTCTTCCAACAACTTTACAACATAATCTAAATGCACAACACTGTGTCACAAGAAAAAATCATTAACTCAACTATAACGTGTAATTCACTTACTCGAAGAAAGACTCGAGGATATATATTATTAAATTTTGTTCATTGATTCTCAAATATGTAATTTGTCATTCGGTGCAGTGGAAGAAGCTTTGGAGCACCCTTATCTTGTAAGATTACATGATATAGCTGATGAACCAGTATGCCGTGAGCCATTCTCCTTTGACTTTGAGCAGCAAGTCTTGTCAGAAGAGCAAATTAAGGATATGATTTACCAGGAGGCCTTGACACTAAATCCCGAGTATGCATAATCACTAAAGCATTTGATTAGGATATGACTCCGATTCAATGATTTTAACTGATATAGCAGACGAAGGCTATACATAAACAATATAAGTTGCTGATGAACCAGTAGAGATCATCTTCTAGTGAATTCGTCTGGAATTAGTGAATTTTGCGAGAGTTACTGCGTTCAATAAGTAGAGTTGTTCTTGTCTCGAGGGCTTGAATAATTTTTATTTAATTTTGTTATTTTGTATTGTGTATAGATGCTTTAAATTGTGTAATTCCGACATGTAACTTCTATTTACAGAAAAATGCCATTGAATCCGAAAATTGTATCAAAGTGTTTGATACTTTTGCTATCTTTGATTAAAAACTAGTGATTGAACAAAGAATATAGAAGTTCTCAAGTTTTTGAGTAAAAGATTGTGCCAACAAGTTTTCCTTCTTTGAGAAGTAGTATATGGATTTGATGTAGCAATGAACTCAATGGTAAAAAAGAATTTTGACCTTAAGGCTGTGTTTGATTGCCTATTTTTTCCATGGAAAATGACAATTTTCCACCAATTTTCCAGGTTTGGCTCTATTTGATTGAAAAAAATTTCCAGGTAAAATGTTTTCCCATTTTTCTACACGTGGTGTTTTCCTTAAAAAGTGAGAAAAGATTTTCTTTGGTAGATAGGAGAATCAATTTTCGTAGGAAAATTTTTCACAGCAATTGCATTTGAGAAGTCCGCCCATTTCACTCATTTTTCTTTCCAACCCTTTCTCTACGCTCAGGAAATCGCAGCAGTTTTCTCCCAGCTCCAAAATCGCAGCATTAATTTTCTTCCTTGTTCCCTTATTTCGAAATCATTGCACACATTATTGAGGAATTTGCAGCAGCAGGAGCTCAAGATTGCAGCAACCATTTCAAATCTGCTCGTGTTCTAATTTCTTGGCAAATCTCAGCACCCATTTCATTTCCTCACTTCAATTTAATTCCAGTAAGTTTAAATGTGAGACAAATTATTAACATATACAAGCTCCACACCACTATGTATTTCTATTTGTCATGCTTAAAAATTGAAGCCTGCTCTATTCTTGCATTTCATGATGCAAACATGTTTTTAGGTAGCCATTATCTTTGACATATCTGTAGTCCAGTTGGGTAGCCAAACTAATTATTTAACCGCTGAGAAAAATGATTTCCCTTCACGTTGTATCTTTTTTAATGATGAACTTCATTTCCCTTCACTAATTTTTCTATTCATTTCGTGAGGCGTACATAGAGTAAAGATGAATATTGTATTTGAGTTGAATGAAGAAACAAAAATAATGCAATCTATAAATTAACTACAAATCATATAATGAATGAGTGGATATGTGTAGTGTAAATGTAAAACTTGGATGTACTGATATTATATACTTATACTTGGCACTTATGCAATGTGAAACATAGTTAATGCAACTTTGTGCATTATATTTGGATCAACTTCACACACTCTAGCCTTGTCCAATTTTTGTACTTGAAGACAAACTACCATATTGCACATATATGTTACTTCAAGTATCTCGTCTAACTCAATGTACGAGGATATTGATCGTATGAGTTAGTTATCACAACTACTGAGTTATTGATTTCTCAAACTCTATTTTTGTTTCCTTCATGTATGTAATTAAAATATGCACCTTGCATTGTTTTTTGTTATGAGCTCCATGCCATTGGTACTGAGGTTGTAAATCACTGCCGAGGTGTATGGCTTGGGAATAACTTGCTAATATTAGATAATGTATACGCTAATTTGTCTATGTTTGCTTTACGTATGTACTAATACGTGGTAGTAGAGTCAAATGGATACACACAGTAGGCAACGTTGGCGCCAAATACAACGCGGGGGCTTGTTTTGGACCATGGTCATCCAAGAAATTGTGATATATGACGGTATTAGACGTCGTACCCGACATCTTCCTAGGGCTCCTCATAGGAATTGAGAAATTGAGAGACAAATGACCTTGACACGAATGTTTGGTACGAGTGACAGAATATGTCGTGGCCTTCTTAGGATGAAAATAGGCCCTTTCCAAAGCTTATGTGCTCGTCTACGAACCTTCGGATTGGTTGATAGTAAATCAGTTCGAGTTGAGGAACAAGTGGCTATTTTCCTCAACACCGTCGGGCACGACCAACGTAATCGTGCTGAAAGTTTTACTTTCTTCAGATCTGGACAAACAGTGAGCTATTATTTCCATAGGGTTTTGCACGCTTGTCTAGGGCTGTATATAGAAGTTGTGACCAATACCACTATCCATAACTCACCATACGAGAAGGATAATGTGAAGCCATGGTACTCTTATTTCTAGGTGAGATCTTCATAGCTACTTCATTATATATTTTAGAGAGCACATATTGTACAAACTTTCACATACTTTCCCTTTTTTGATTGTAGGATGTTGTAGGGGCGATAGACGGTACACACATTGCTGCAAATGTCCATGTAGAGGATCAAGCTAGATACCGCAATAGAAAGCAAGTAATTTTTCAAAATGTCTTAGTGGCTTGCATCTTTGATATGAAATTTACATATGTGCTCGTCGGATGGGAAGGATCGGCACACGATGGTAGGTTGTTAAGAAGCGCAATACTACGCCAAGGACATAAGCTAACAATTCCTGTTGGTTAGTAGTTTCGTAGCTTTTTCATTATGGATATTACGTGTTAGCACAAATGCTAAATGTAGATCTTTCATAGGTAAGTACTACCTTGCCGACGCTGGATTCTCCTTGGTTCCGGGTTTTCTTTCACCTTATCGTCGAACTCGTTATCATCGTAGAGATATCGAGGGTCAGCGCCCTCAAAATAGTAAGGAGCAGTTCAATTTTTGACATTCATCTCTACACAATGCGATGGAGAGGACCATAGGTCTGCTTAAGAAAAGATTTGCTTATTTGAGGCATCAACCCTTTCACGACATTAGCACACAAGCGAAGATAGTACTCGCTTGTTGTGTTATTCACAACTTCCTACGGATTGATGATGCAGAGGATGTGTGTGAGGAGGACTTCGATACCAGCGATGATGAGGTTAACCCTACTCATGCTGATGTGCCAGAAGAAGCGACGATAAATGCTCATATATCTTTTACTGCTGACTCATCGTGGTCGAATAATAGGGATGCAATGGCTCAATCAATGTGGGTTAATCATAATCTGAATGCCGACGCTAAATTGAATTTGATTAAACCGTTGTTTTCCCTTTTCTGGACTTTATTCTTATGTAATGGTACAAACATTCTAACTTGTACTTCAATTGAGAATACGTTCCATCTCTGTAACTAAGCAACTGTTGGCACAGTTCATGGTGCTATTATTCCAGTTTGTAACTGAGTGAACATCATTAAAGCTCATCATTTGTCCATCAAACTTTTAAATATATTCTGCAAATTGTATATTTTTGCTTATTGCTGCCTTTGCATTTTGGAAACCACATAACTTGTGCTTGCAGGTTTGATATTCATTTCAGGGCTTGCTTTGTTGGTGATAGATTTGATGGCGCATTAGCGACATAACACTGCAGCCTCATTCCAAGTTTCAAGACCAACAACCGCAACAAACATGGATGACAATAATACAAACAGAACCCATGTTGATCCTAGTCCTAAGATTCGGCAGGTCTGTTGGAATGACGACATGGATGGGTTCATGATTATCGCCCTAGTTAATCAAGTGTTGGACGGTCACAAAAGAAGTGACAATGGCTTCACATCATTTCAAATATCGAAAGCAATTGAAAGCGTGAAAGACGGGTGCGGGAAAGTCGTGTCAGACAAGAATGTTAGGGCGCGATTGAAGATTCTAAAGAGAAAATATGCTGAAGTAAGCCAGCTATTAAGTATTAGCAGCTTCGGGTGGGATGCCGAAACAAGATGCATCACTGCCGATTCACTTGCTTGGGATGATCTTGTGAAGGTATTTTTGTCCTCATTGCATTTTAGCTATTCCTTCCATTATCTTGTTACACTTTAGTGGTCAAAACTATGATCATTTTCTATATTTTGTTAGGAAAAACCTGATTTAGGAAAATGGAGGACCAAACTGTGTTGTCGATATGATGATATGGCGTGTATCTTTGGAAACGATACAGCTACTGGAGATCGGGCAGTATCGGACTTTGACAATTTCTCGCCGATGCAAGGTAGTTCGATTATGTTACACATACATATATATGTTATTCGTAATGTACTATACTTATGTGTAGGATATTTTGTATTTTTTCTATTTCAGTTAATGAAAGTGTTAACGAGCTTGACACTCCAACTGAGGACACTGATCCAAGCCAAACTCCCTCGCGTAAGAGACATGCCGAAGAAGGAACCACCACAGCTCGGCGTAAACGCCCAAAACACCATGATGATGACAGTCATCGGTCCTTAGCATTAATAACGGAGTCATAAAAAAAAAATTTGACGCTATACACATGCAAGCAACACTGGATACACTGAATCACGTCAATTTTCAGTTGATTACCGAAAAGCTAGAAGCAATGAACCTAGACTTGGTTGACATCATGAAAGTCATGAAAGCATTTCGATCGGACGGTGATTTGGCAAAGGTGTTTATGAGCTTGACAAATACAACAATCATGCGTGCTTTGGTATTTGAGCAACTTGGTCGTGATCCACCTCCATTTTCGTAGATTGCACTTTCTGTATGTCGTACATATGTAATAACTAGTATGTAATAGGTGAACTCCGACTCGTGGGATACTTGTCTTTTGTGTCATATGTGTTCGTGGCAAAACGTTGGTCCGTCTAAATGAGGTTGGGGTTGGTTTTGTAACGACGATGTATAATTTTTGTCATATACGTCTAGCAAGTTGTGTTGTATGTTTGCGACGATGAATGTAGGGAAGATGACTGCAATCTGAATGTTATGATTTGGTACTTTATTTAAAATGCAAGTTTTTGGAAATTTAATCTTATGTATAGGACTTGCATGGAAATGATTTGAAGTTGATTCCTTTGGGGCTGTTTCACACGCACATGGCATTATGTCCATTGTCGTACTTGTTTAAAAAGTGTGAACGTTGCGAATATGTTCGCTCGACCAGACAGGAAAGCCCCATGGGGGCATTTCTGTCCGATTCAGCGGACACATGAAATGCCCTAAAGGGGCATTCTGTCCGCTCGAGCAGACAGTGGAAGCCCCATTTGGGGCTTTCTGTCTGCTCGAGCAGACAGAAAAAGCCCCAAAGGGGCATTCTGTTTGCTTGAGCGGACTATGGAATGCCCCAAACGAGAATTATGTCTGCTCGAGCGGACAGTGGAAGCCCTGGGGGCTTTCTGTCTGTTCGAGCAGACAAAAAAAGCCCCAAAAGGGCATTCTGTCCGCTCGAGCAAACAGTAAAATGCCCTAAAGGGGCCTACTGTCTACTCGAGCGGACAGTGGAAACCTCTTTGGGGCTTTCTGTCCGCTCAAGCGGACAGTGCGGAGTGAACTGGTGGGGTTTAAAACCCTATGGGTTACTCCACATTATTTCATTTCCCACATTTCATTTGCCACATTATTTCATTTGCCACATTCTTCACTTCTCCTCCCACATAAAAAAGAAATTAGTTGGACTTCAATACGTAATCAAGTGAAGGATTAATTTCATTCCCATCCGTTGTTCTACGTGACGTTCCTCCTCCTTCATTACAACTCAAGGTAACATGGTTAACTTTTCTTCAACATTTCTCCAATTCATGTGCTATGCTATTGGTTTTTTCTTTGATTGAGGAGGTTGGTCAATTAATTGTTCTTGGTTTGAATGAATGATTTGTTGTTGGTTTGATGTTTGATTCACAAAATTTTTGGGTTTAATGCATTCTCCAAGTTATTTTCCTTAACTAGTAATAGCATACGCCCACCAAGTGTTTGATAAATTGATTCACCCACATGTTTCACTTTTCCTGTGTCCTTAACACAATAACTCAAATGCTTACTTGGTCGACATGATTTTTCACGGCAATGCCATTCTTAACAGAGCACTGCATGCTACACACACAACATCCACCCAATCCACGTTGCTAAACCACTTTGCACGCCTAATTTGATGAGTGAATTAGTGTTGATTGTAACCAAATTTTTATTTCTCTTCTAAAATGGATAGATACAATGCCGAGATCAAAGAAAGCAACGCAAATTGCGAGACCAAACTCGGGAAAGAGAAAGGCTTCATCAAAGAAGACTTTCAAACAACCGGTCACTTATGATGACAATAAATTTGAGATTAAGGTAGCATGGTTGGTCTATAAGAACGACACAAGCATATGAAATATTATACCGGAGCGAAGGGTGTTAACATCGGATTTTGCAAATGAATTGCTCGGTCAAGTTGTTGCGAGGAATTAGTGGGAAACAATTGTAGCCACTCTGCGTGTTGCCTATTTAGAAATCGTCAAAGAATTCTACGCCAATATCCATGATAACATCGACAACCCCGAGCATCCTAAGTATCGGCAAGTATACATGCTAGGGCAATATATTCCATTCTCTCCCTTAGCCATTCTCTGCTACTACAAACTTGACAACGCGGAAACCGACATTTTTCAAGTAGCCACTAGTATTCTTCGTGAAGTAGTCGTCTCCATTTGTGAGGGAATTGATCATTGGCCTGATGGAAGCAGCACCTTATACTATAAATGTCTTTTACCTCAAGTGCGCACATTAGACAAAATGGTGAGCGCCAATCTTCTCCCTACGACACATACTTTTATGGTAACTATGGAGCGAGCACGCCTACTTTACTGGCTCCAGACTAAGACTCTTAATATCGGTAATTATATATTCTACAATGCCTTGCATATTCGAAACAACCAGAGATGTTTGGAGTTCCCATCGCTAATTACAGGACTTTGTGAAATGTACGATATTGACCTCTCTCATGAAATCACCTGAGTGAAGTGTACAATGCAGATAGACAGAATTGGGATACGTAGTTCTGAACTACACATGACTCGCAACCTGGAGCGAAGTACACAGGGTCCCATTGGTGGCCAGGGTAATTTACCTGGTGAAACCGAGCCTGCTCAGGATGATCCAATGGCTGAAGACCTCCATGAAACAGTCACTGAACCAACATTGACATCTATTTCTCATGAGCTTCTTCAATGGTGTACCTCGCATGCGGAACTCGAAGCACAGATTCGGGAGATTCGGGAAGCCCAAGTCCAAGAGGCCAAATCTCGCAGATGGGAGCACGATGCGTTATCCACACAGCTGATGCAGCTGCTTGGCTATTTCAGTCTCTACCCACCGCCACCTCCCCAATGATTAGGATGTTTTAGTTGTTTTTTTTTTTGGGTGGGTGGATCTTCGGTATCTAATAATTATATGTAAATTGGGTAGTGATGTTCAAATTCTAATCAGTTTAATACTTTATGTTAACAAAAAACAAAAACACAAAATTTCAAATCATCCATTGTGTAAGAAAGTCAACAATTTGCCAACTCAAGATGATTTCTGATTGATCCGTAGCTGGTTTGTGCATTATATATGCTCTTTGGAAAGAGTCAATAATGTGTATGTTTACCTTTGTGAGACTCTCAACCTCGTGGGAATTTAGATAGGTATATAAAGTAACGCGAAAGAGATTATTTTACATAAGTTTGGATTGTCGATTGTCAATAGAAAGTCTGATAGGGATTGGAAAATGTGAATTCGGAGATTAAAATGAATATAAACGGTAGAGTCGGATTCTTACCATATTTTGTCTAATTCTATTTTTGCTCGAAATCATTAAGCAAAATTAATGTAGTTAGCTAAGTTAGTCCATTGTGTTTAATAAAATTAGATCGAATTTATTTCATTTTACATAATTATTACAAATCATAGGCCTCGTAGGAATGCTAGTATTTCACTCACTTTTACTTACTTTTTAACGAACCCATATACTTGTGGGATTTCAACGTACAATAGAATATCTTCAAAATTTGTAAAAGTGGTGGATTATATAAAATGTATCGTTGAAAAGTGGATAAAAAATGGTAAATTATAATTTAAAAATTGCAAATAGTAAACTTTCAATTTTTTCTCCCCAATATTTGTCATGGCAAATGAGATAATTTCCCTAGAAAATAGTGGCTATCAAACAACAAAAGTTGGAAAAAATTACATTTTCCATGGAAAATAAAGATAATCAAACACCAAAACATAGAAAATGACAACATTTTGTAGGACGAATTTTAATCCAATCAAACACACTACATTTACAATTGCCAGAAAAATATTTTCTTGGCAAATCATTTCCCTGGAAAATGTTTTCTTTTCACCCATTTCCTTACTTGCAATCAAACACAGCCTAAATGTATTGGGAGCAAGATTCAATATATTAACTTTGGACATATACATACAATGAAATATTACTTCGTAGAGTTACACTTGGGGCATCTTCGGCGTACTTAAGAAAAGAACGTGGAAAGAAAAAAAAAACTAACATTGGTTCATTGGGCAATGACTGTCACTGAGCTACCAATCTAGGTGGAGGTTTACCAGTGGTAAATTTTCAAATCCACTGAATAGGAGTGGAAATAAACTATGAAAAGCATGTTTGGTTAAGCTTAAAAGCAGCTTATTAGCTTTATTTAATTAAGGTCGGATGCACGTAAGAGATTAGACTAGATAGAGATTAAGAAGACCATAGTTTGGAGGAGACTCAAACTAGTTATTCTATATAAGAGGGACAACTGTCCGATTACCCTAATCTTGGACTAACCACTCCACGCTCTCTAAAAACATACACACACTATGTCTCCTACTCTATCATTTATCCCATTCACCTTGGATTCTAAAAGTGTCTATCCATCTTGTGTAGTTAGCCTTTAGAGGATATTCGGGAAGATCTAGCACTTAGAGGTTAGTAGTCGGGCAATACAAACTAAGAGGATCAATTCTGCGTGATTGGGGTTATTTTAAATTTGGTGCATACATGCTTATTTTGACTATAATACAGGTGGATCTACGCCAGGATTTGAACGAGAAGCTTGTTGAAAAGTTTAAAAACTTGTGCTTCCGCATTATTGTATGCCTCTCGGAATATAATTCTAACGGATTCCTAGTCATACTCATAGTATGCCCCGATTTGGTCTCTACCATTTTACTTTTGTCTTATAAGTGTGCTTTTGAGTACATGGGAATTTATGTTGTCAAAAATGATAGAAACAACTGAGAAAAATAGAAAAATAGAAATGTAGAAATGAGATGAAGTGAGCTATGCTGTAACAAATCTCTTTAAGAAAAATTTCGTTCTTGTAAAGGTTCAAACATGATTAAATGACGTATGTCTCCCAAGATACAACACTTCTTTCAAGGTCGGTACTGGACTTATTTGATAAGTGTCGTTTTACACTTATCTGGACCATCAAAAGTAGACAATTGTAATTACTCTTAAGTGAATTTCTATTTAATTGTGTGTTGATTTGATTGTTTTAGGTCGAAACCCGAGTTCGAATGGAATTGGAGAAAAACAAAGCAAAACAAAGACATGGAACTGGGGATCTACATGTAATCTCATAAAAGTTGAATAAATTGGGTTGCAAATAAAATAGGATGAAATTGAAATGAAAGAGAAAATACAGGGACTAAAGTAGAGACATTAGAAAAATGCAAACTTGCTGTTTGAACCGCAGTTTGCAAACTGCGACTGAATTTGAACCGCAGTTTACAAACTACGGCTGAACCGTGGCAAACAGCAGCCAACCGGTGGCCGTGGTTGGGCTGTGGTTTGCATGTAGGTTATTTTCTAAATTTTTTAAAAGACAAACGAGTGGCGTTTAAGTTCTTTTTGAATTAAAACAAGTAGGAGAGGATGAAAACTATATAAAGACCTAATCTAGGTTAAATTGGGGTTGTTGAATCAAGGAGAAAGAAAAGACAACAAAAGGAGAAAGAGCCGAAGAACAAAGAGGATCTTGAAGATTGGGACGTGAAAACGTCGAATTCTTGGTGTATGATATTCAACTTTTTCTCATCATTTATTTAGATCCGATTATGTATTCCAAACTCTTCATGTTTTATTTTTCCCAATTTATGAGTACTAAATTAATATTTTGGATGAACGAAGTAACCTAGTTTACATTCTTTAATTTCAATTCTCAAGTTTTGCTTATAAATTAATTACGTATTGATTTTACTTTTTCTCTTAATGCTTGAAATAATTGGTCATTATTTCATTGAATTGTGGATTCTAACAAACCGAGAGATAAGTTATTAATTTAGACCATGTAGTAAATTCGTCAATTAGATAAAAGGTAGAGATACGCTTTTGTTATTATTGTGGATGAATTCTTAGAAGATTTAATACATCTCATAAAGATATAGTGAGTTAACTTAATTAGATAAGGCTAATTTGAACTCGAGAGAGGTAAATTATGTTAAATTCGTGAATTCGATCGAATATAATAATATGAATAAATTTTGAGAGAAGAAATTAGAGATGACAACTATGGTGAATTCGTGAATCCAAACCTTTTAATAATTATATTTGATAAAGTCTTGATATTTGTGTTCACACTATTTTCTAGAATTAATAATTATAGCTTAAATCATTCAATTAATTTATTTCGAAGTGTTTTAAATAGATTAGGATTAGGATCTTCAAATCAACTTATTTCAAAGTATTTTAAATAGATTATGATTAAGATTAATTGAACTAGTATATAAATAGAATAGTCTTCGTAGAAACGATAATCCAGATTCATTAGGTCCACTTTATTAGTTGTTAACGATATTGTGCACTTGCAATCAATAATTTCTACAACATTTTTTTGGTGCCGTTGCTGGGGACTAATCGTATTTGATATTAGTTTAGATTAATTTTTAGACTTAATTTGATTTTTCTCTCGTTACTTTTTTATATATTACAGAAAAGGTGTTTGTTGCATACTCCATTCATAAGGCGGATATTTTGAGACTTTCAATCCAGAGATTGAACGCACTTTCAGACGAAGACGCAAAGAACACAACCAAAAACAAAAAGATAAGCCACAAATTCCAATGACAGATGCACAAGTTAGAAGAGAAGTTGAACAAGAGGCCGCAAGGGACGCCGCTGTAAAAGTAGTCCGATTGGAAGCTTAGCAAATTCAGCAACATAATGAAGAAGAAGACAATAGAAATATGCCAATGGCTCAGTTCTTAACTTCAGCAACAACTCTTGATCATTCAAGCATAGTGTATCCTACTTTTGGTCGGCACGACTTTCAATTAAGAGCGGATTTGATTAATCTCTACATCAATAACCTGTAATTCTATGGAAAGGCCCATGAAAACCCAAATACTCATCTTTCCAGATTCCTACAGATGTGCCGTAACTTTCAGTTTCAAGGGGTGAATGATGATGCCATCAGAAAGACTATTTCTCTACACATTGAGGGATGTGGCTTTAGAATGGCTGGACTCAAAACCACATACTAGTATCACCACCTGGGATTACTTATCTAGAAAATTCTATAACAAGTATTTTTTAGCAGCTAAAGTAGCTAAGATAAAGCTAAAAATCTCTACTTTTCAGCAACTAGATGGAAAAATGTATCATGAAGCTTGGGACATATTCAAATAGTTTCTCAGAAAATGTTCAAATCCAAATCAATAGTGGACTCCTCTGTAAACGGGTCCATTACAAGTAAAAATGTTAACAAAGCATGAGAGCTATTTGAATTGATTGTGAATACATATACCATATTTTCATCTGATCATTCCAATCCAAGAAAAGTAACAGGTATACATGAGCTTGACAATCATTCAGCTACTAATGCACAAATTGCTGCATTGACAAATCAGGTTGAACTTTTGGTCAAAACACAAACGCAGGGAGTGAATGCAATCCAAGCAACCACGATGTGCGAAAACTGTGGGGCTAATCACTTGATGTCAGATTGTATGTTATTGGCCTCTCCAGATGAACATAAAAATTTTGTACAGAATAATACACGTCAGCAGTATAATATGTATTCACAAACATAAAATCCAGGTTAAAAGCAATACCCAAATTTTAGATGGTCTGATAATCAAAACAGAGGTAATGCCAACAATGCTCAGTAAGAGAGAAGACCAAGTTTGGGAGAGATGTTTCAACACTATATGCTGAAAACAGATAAAATATTGGAGCGACAGGACACAAACTATCAGAATCAATGGGCGTCTATCAAAAAATTAGAGACTTAGATTGGCCAGTTAGCCTTGCAACTGTTAGATAGAACTCCAAGGTCTTTGTCTAGCAATACTGTGACAAATCCAAAAGAGCAGGTACAAGAAAACACTACGAGGAGTGTGGTACAATTGCTAGAGATTCACGTGAAACCGTCAGATGAGAAGGACAAACATTTGGTAATTGAGGAAGAGAGTGTTGAAAAACAATTAGTGCTATCACAAGAAGAAGATGCAAAAGAGTCTGCAAAACCATCAAAAGCGAAGGTGACAGTTCCTATCAAAGCTATGTACCACCAATTCTTTTTCCTCAGAGGTTGCAGAAGCATAAGCTCGACAAACAATTTGCGAAATTTATAGAAGATTTCAGAAAACTACATATTAACATCCCATTCACCGACGCATTAACACAGATGCCCAGCTATGCAAAATTCATAAAGGATATTTTTTTCTAAGAAACGGAAGTTATAAGAGCATGAAACAGTTTGTTTAACAGAAGAGTATAGTGCAATTCTTCATAGTGCAATTCTTCAGGAAAAAAAACTACCACCTAAATTAAAAGATCTAGGGAGCTTAACTATTCCTTGCACTATTGGTTCTAACTATTTTGATCATGCATTGTGTGATTTGGGTAGACGTATTAATCTTATGCCATTATCTGTGTAGATAAAACTAGGACTAGGAGAAACAATACCGACCAATGTCTCATTGCAACTAGCGGATCGATCTATCAAGCATCCTCGAGGTATCATTGAGGATGTCTTGGTATAGGTCGATAAGTTCATATTCCCAGTAGACTTCATCATTCATGATATGGAAGAGGACAGTGATATCTCCATCATTCTTGGAAGACCATTCTTGGCTACAAGGAGAGCGTTTATCAATG
Organism: Forsythia viridissima; assembly: GCA_030279155.1. NCBI lineage: Eukaryota > Viridiplantae > Streptophyta > Magnoliopsida > Lamiales > Oleaceae > Forsythia > Forsythia viridissima. The sequence goes on from CM059037.1 coordinate 26,979,836, forward strand.
TATGTGAAGGGAAAATGATTCTTAGAGTGGACAATGAGCAGGTCATATTCAATGTGTTTAAAGCTATGAAGTATCCAGCTGCTTCAGATTCTTGTTTTTAAGTGGATATGGTTGACAAATTAGTTGTAGATACTTAGGATAGAATATCAATCAGATGAACTTGTGGCTTGTATGATGCGTTCTGAATCAACTAAATCAGAATATCCAACTATGCAAACACATGTCATGCATTTAGAGAAATCTCCACCGGTTTCTTACAAGAGAAGTATATATTTTGTATTGCTTGGTGAGAGCCCACACAGACCAGTACCATCAATAGAGAAGGCTTCTGTTATTGAGCTGAAGCCATTGCCAACTCATCTCCGATATGCATACATAGGTGAATTTACTACTCTTCCAGTAATCATTGCTAATGATATGACGAAAGAAAATTTGCTCAGAATACTTAAGGAACATAAAACAACTGTTGGATGGACCATTGTGGATATCCGAGGCATCAGTCCTTCTTTGCGTATGCATAAAATTTTCATGGAGGAAAATTACAAGGTATTAGTAGAGAGCCAGCGAAGATTGAATACTACCTTGAAAGAAGTAGTCAGGGCTGAGGTACTGAAACTATTGGATGCATGAATTATTTACCCAATCTCAAACAGTTTGTAGGTAAGTCCAGTTCATATAGTGCCCAACAAGAGAGAAATCACAGTTGAGAACAATGATAACAACGAGCTTATTTTGACAAGATTTGTCACAGGTTGAAGAGTATGCATTGACTACCGAAAGCTGAATAATGCCACAAGGAAATATCATTTTCCTTTACCCTTTATTGATCAGATGTTGAAAAGGCTTGCAGGTCACTCCCATTATTGTTTCTTGGATGGGTATTCGGGATACAATCAGATTCATATGGCTCCAGAGAATCAAGAGAAAACTACTTTCACATGTCCTTATGGGACCTTTGCCTTTAGAAGAATGCCATTTGAATTGTGTAACGTTTATGCCACTTTTCAGCATTGCATGATAGCCAAATTCTCTAACATGGTTGAGCAATATATTGAGGTATTTATAGATGATTTCTCAGTTTTTGGAGACTCTTTTGATGAATGCTTGAAAAAATTATCTAAAGTGTTAAAAGGTGTGAAGAAACTAATCTTGTACTCAATTGGGAGAAATGCCACTTTGTGGTGAAAGAAGGAATAGTTTTGGGCATCGGATTTCAGCTCAAGGAATAGAGGCCGACAAAGTAAAAATACAGGTGATTAAGAAATTGCAGCCACAGAATTCAGTGAAGGGTATTAGAAGTTTATTTGGACACGCAGGATTTTACAGGAGGTTCATCCGTAATTTTTCAAAAATCACAAAGTCTCTTAGTAGCCTATTGGAGAAAGATGTGTTGTTCCACTTTTCTGATGAGTGTTTCACTGCTTTTAACACTTTGAAAGAAAAATTGATAACTCAAGGATTGGAGTCTATCATTTGAGCTAATGTGTGATGCTAATGACTACGCAGTGGGTGCAGTACTTGGGCAATGCATAAAAAAATCTTCATGTCATTTATTATGCAAGCAGGACATTAACATATGCACATATCAACTATGCAATAACTGAGAAAGAGATGTTCAATATGGTTTTTACCTTTGATAAATTATGTTCCTATCTCATTGGATCAAAGTTAATAGTCTACATTGACCATGCAACTCTTAATTATTTGTTTGTGAAGAAGGATGCCAAGCCTAGGTTGATTCAGTAGATATTATTATTACAAGAATTTGATAATGAAATATGTGATAAAAATGGGACAGAAAATCAAGTACCAGATCATTTATCTAAGTTGGAGTAGGCAAATGCTACTGATAATGTTAAAATTAATGAAGTGTTTCTAAACGAATAGATCGTGCAGGTAGGGAACACACCATAGTATGCTGAATTTGTCAATTATTTGGTCAGTCAAATTATCCCTCCGAAATTCTCTTATCAGCAAAAGAAAAAGCTTCTCCATAAAGTTAAATTTTACTTTTGGGAGGAGCTCTATCTATACAGGAGAGGACCAGATCAGATTATCAGGAGATGTGTTCTAGAAAAAGAGATGAAATAGATACTAGCATGGGTCCACGCCCCGGCTTATGGTGGACATTTTGGCCCTACCAAAATAGCTGCTAAAGTTTTACAGTGTGGTTTCTATTGGCCAACATTATTTAAGGATGTGCACACTTGTGATCGATGCCAACGAATAGGTATTATCTTAGCTCATCACGAAATGCCGTTAAACAACATATTTGAGGTGTAATTGTTTGATGTTTGGGGCATTGATTTCATGGGAGTGTTTCCACCATCCTATTCCAACAAATATATTATTGTAGCGGTTGATTATGTATCCAAATGGGTGAAGGCAAAAGCATTACCGACTAATGATGCAACGGTGGTAGTTGGGTTCATCAAGAAGTACATATTCAACCGATATGTTGTGCCCTGAGCTATTATGAGCGATGGTGGAACTCACTTTTGCAATCGCTTATTTAAATCGGTCCTCAACAAATATGGTGTGTCGCATCGAGTAGCCACGACTTATCATACACAAACAATTGGGCAAATGGAGACATCGAACAAACAATTAAAATGAATCATTGAGCTCACTATAAATTCTACCCGAAAAGATTGGTCCAAGAAGCTTGATGATGCACTATGGGCATACCGTATAGCTTTTAAAATACCTATTGGAATGTCTCTTTATTGTTTGGTGTTTGGAAAATCTTGCCATCTACTGGTAGAATTTGAGCACAAAGCGTATTGGGCACTCAAGCAGTTAAACGTGGATTTGGAAAAAGTCGGAGAAACTAGACTTCTGCAATTGAACGAGCTGAACAAATTTAGGATGGATGCATATGATAATTCATTGATTTATAAAGAATGGACAAAACATTGGCATGATAAACACATCCGGCATAGGGTATTCCAGGTTGGGGATCAAGTTCTATTGTACAATTCAAGACTAAAGCTTTTTCCCAAAAAATTGAGATCGAAGTGGTCATGACCATTCACAATTGCTAAAGTTTTCCCGTATGGCACAGTTGAATTATATCATCGTACCAAATGAAATTTTAAAGTTAACAGCCAAAGAGTGAAGCACTATGTGGAGGATTTCCCTACGGCAAAATCCACCATTGATATTGCAGTGCCAGAGTGAAAGTTGCAAAAAGTCGAGCTCTAGACTATAAATCAAGTGCTTAATGGAGGCAACCTATTTTTCTATCTCTTATCTGTTTATTACATTGCATGAAAAATTTTAGGAATGCATTAGAAAGTAGAGCACGTTTTCCAATTTTTAGTAATTAAGCAAATTTAAAATTTTTAAATTTAGGCTAAGCATTGTCGTTTAAAAATAAAAATTTACGGTCAGACCACGGTTGAATCGTGGCAAACCGTGCTTATGGTTTGCCGCGGCTTGGGGGGGGGTTTATTTTAAACCCTTCAACATCATTTATTCCCTTACTTCATCTTCTTAACCCTAAATTCTTTCATCCCACCATTTCAAAATCATCTCAAATTGTTAGTTCCATCCTAAAGGGGTAAAGATTCAAAGCCATTTAAGCCTCATTTACTACATTTTCATCTTCTCCATTTGGATTGCACAAAAGGTATGAGTGTCTAAATCCTTAGTTCTTTGCTTTACTTGACCTTGTTTGGATTTTTTAGTATAGAATAGAGTATGGGATGTATTAGGTGCATGGTTTGGTATTGTTGCTTATTGTGCATTCTTGTTTTACAAATTGGGTATTTAAAGATTTATCTATGTTTATGCTTATAGGTTCTTTTGTTCATTGCCCCCAAGATGTTTGATAAAATGTCCCAACCAACTTTTTGAGCATATTTTTCCATTTTGATTTTGGGATAACATTGCGATTCATTAGTTCTATGCTATACTTGAACTTCTTTGGAATAATTTTAGTTTAGAATGGAGTATGGATGTATTAATTGGATGGTTTGGTGTGGTTGCATATTGTGAATTCTTGATTTAGAGTTTGGGTTTCAAAGATTTCTCAACAAGCTTTTGTTTTTCGGCACTTATGTTCATTGCCCACAAGGTGTTTGATAAAATGTTCCAACCTACTTTTCAAGCATATTATTCCATTTTAGTTTTGGGATAAAAATGCCATACCTTTAGTGATATTTTGACATCACTCATATCTATTCATCATCTCACACGTAATTTCTTTTGACTTGTAGGTACTTTCAAGTTCAAAATGCCTCCTCGAACAAAACCAACTACCTCACGGAAAGGAAAGAAGGTGGTCGAAGCGTCAAACGTCCATAAAAGATCCCACCCTGCGGCCTCTAACTATGAGACCTATGTCAGTGAGGAAACAGTGCAACGGGTGGCCATTTTTTCCAAATGGACTATACTCTCAGAGCGAGAAGTAAACTTAGAAAGTTTGACCATTTCTACACTTTCCGCTATCATACAGGACAATGGGTGGACTCGGTTATGTTCTTAACCACACAATGTTTATCCGGATGTGGTGAGAGAATTCATGGCCAACTTCAACCTCCAAATCACTGATGAGGAAGAAGAATCTGCCTACCACACATATGTCCGAGGGATTTGGGTCCCTTTTAGCCCCAATGTCATAGGCCACTTTTATGGTGTTTAAGAGGACTTCGAAGCACCTGCTATAACAAATTGGAATGACGTGGCCCGTGTTATCTATCCCATCGAAAACACCAAGCCAAGGCTACAGGGTAATGTTGTTTATCATGGCGACATTAGTGACGAGCTTTGCCTACTCCACAACTTCATAGCAACCAACATTGTCCCCACTTCTCACCTGATAGAAATTTATCTGGCACGAATGACGATGTTGTATCAGTTGACGACATGACATGATTTAAATTTTGGAAAGCACATATTCAACTCCCAAGTCTCATTTCAGCCCTTTGCAAATAGGCTAAGGTCTCAATGCATCCATTTGAAAAGGAAAAATCCCAGATGGCTGTTCTCTGCCTTTAGTATGTGTGGCACTCTGTAGGACAGGTCCAACGGCATATTAATGAGTGGAGGCAAGCGGCAGAATTGGAGGAGAAAGATGAAGAAGACACTTCAGACAATGTTGACAAGCCCGTTGAATCGGATGCCCCGGTATTGCCCCAGCAGATTTGACGCTGAGGTAGACTCAATTTTGGACCAGTTTTAGACTCTATGCAAACTACTTTGCATAGACATACGACTGAACTTCAACGACTACGGGATGGACATGAGGCCATCATTGCTACACATGAGGAACTCTTTGCTACACTACGTCAATGGACGAGCACCAACGTCGTGACCATGAAGAATTACTTGAAATGTTTGGACGCCTAAATCAACAGCACATTCCACCCCCACCCCAATGCTTACTGAACGGATAACAATCTGATGTTGTCTTCACGCATTTTAAATCAGGTCAACTCTTTTTTTTTTACTTTCTTTTGCTCACATTGAGGACAGTGTGTACTTTAAACTTGGGAGTGCAGTTGATGACTTTATTATTTTTGTTATATTTGTATGTGCTGTTGATGATATTATGTAAGTTACAAAAAAAAATCTTTTTATTTGTATGCTTGTATGTTGGATAGCCTTGTAGGCTAATGATAATTTCTAGCTGAAACTGTTATTGATTCATGAATAATCACTAGGTGATGCTACTTATGCTTATATTTTTTTACTATGCTTATCCATGTGAGATATGATTAAGCGTGAGCACAATAGTCATGAATATCACTACCTTTGGTTAGTTTATTGAATAGAATACAATAGAAGAATATTGAACCTAAACTGTGAAAACCAAGACCACCAATTGAAAAAACTCAATTACTTAACCAGTCAAAAGGATAGTTTGGGGGTGGTTAATCCAATGCAGAAAGTATTTAGATATGTGTTGATTCCGTGCATGCATAATATTTGTGTGGAGTGTATTTGGCTACCAAGTGCAATCTAAGTATTGACCGGATGCTAGGAATCTAATTCCCGCAGATTTATCTTACACAAAAAATAAAAAGCATTACACTTGCACAATCTTATACCTTTCTTCATAGCCTATTTGACTCGATTGATAAAGCCCGTAAACCTAAAGTTCGTTACAAAGGTCATCTAGAAATCTGAAGAGAGCGAGGTCTTACATATAAAATATATAAAAAAAATTGCACTGGCGCTATCTTATACATCTCTTCGTAGCATATTTGACTCGAGTGATAAAGTCCGTATGAGTTCTCAAAAATGGGTGCCCTAAGGTCTATCAAACCTGGGAGCCATCGGCCTAAAACTCACTACAAGGGTTATCTAGAAAGTTTAAGGAAGTGAGATTTTACATATAAGATATAAAAAAAAACAAAGAAACAAAAGCAAGATTGTGCTTTTGTAAGTATAACTTGGAGATTTGGATCATTAGTGGGTTTGACTTGCCTAGTGGAAGCTTGACGGTTGATACACTTAATAAAAGGAGAATCATCAGTGATCTAGATAGTTATTGTATTGGCTAGACCCAACCAAATTTTGAGCGGTAAAAGAATAAGTGTTTTGAGGGTAACTTTAGAGTTAACATCCAGAGTGAGAGATTGAATATCAATATAGGAATGTGCATTCTTACGAAAGAGAGAGGAAATATTTGACCATTGAGGGGTGAAATATTACCAACCTAAAGGTATATGGTGATTAGATTGACTATGTGTACACACACACATCAGTCGAGCATCGGATGATTAAAAATTGATTTTAGTAGCATGATTTAAATGTTTTTTATGAATTGTTTGACGTGTTTCAAAAATCTGAGGCAAATACGACAAGCTATCTATTATAGTAAATTTTAATATTATTTGTTTGATTGTTTAAGTAAATAGTCATATTCGAGGACGAACAAATGTTCAAGTTTGAAGGTATTTTATAAGTGTCGTTTTACACTTATCTGGACCATCAAAAGTGGACAATTGCAAGTACTCTTAAGTGAATTTCTACTTAATTGTGTGTTGATTTGATTGATTTAGGTCAAAATCCGAGTTCGAATAGAATTGGAGAAAAACAAAGCAAAATAAGCAAAGAAGAACTGAAAGTGTACAAAGACATGGAAATGGGGATCTACATGTAAGCTCATAAAATTTAAAAGACTTGGGTTGCAAATAAAAGAGGATGAAATTAAAAAGAAAGAGGAAATCTAGGTACTAAAGTGGATACATTAGAAAGATGAAGGACTTATCGTGTAAATAATCAAGGAACCAAACTGCAAACTTGTTGTTCGAACAGCAGTTGGCCGCGGCTGGGCTACAGTTTGCAAACTGCGGCCCGACCGTAGCCCACGTAGGTTATTTTTTAAATTTTTTAAAAGACAAACGAGGGGTGTTTGAGTCCTTTTTGAATTAAAACAAGTCGGAGAGGATGAAGACTATATAAAGAACTAATTTTGGTCAAATTGGGGTTGTTGAATCAAGGAGAAAGAAAAGACAACAAAAGGAGAAAGAGCCAAAGAACGAAGATGGTCTTGAAGATTGGGAAGTGAAGACAGCGAACTCTTAGTGGAAGATATTCAACTTTTTCTCATCCTTTATTTAGATCTGGTTATGTATTCCAAACTCTTCATGCTTTCTTTCTTCCGAATTATGAGTAGCTAAATTAATATTTTGGATGAACGATGTAACCTAGTTTATATTTTTTTAATTTCAATTCTCAAGTTTTGTTTATAAATTAATAACGTATTGATTTTACTTCTTCTCTTAATGCTTGAAATAATTGGCCATTATTTGATTGAATTGTGGATTGTAACAAACCAAGAGGCAAGTTAATAATCTAGATCACGTCGTAAAATCTGACAATTGGATAAAAGATAGAGATACGCTTTTGTTATTGTTGGAGTCTTGAATTGGATTCTTAATAGATTCAATGCATCTAGTTAAGGATTATTTTGACTTTATATAGAGATATAGTGAGTTGACTTAATTAGATATGACTAATTTGAACTCGAGAGATGTAAATTAGGTTAAATTCGTGAATTCGACCGAGTATAACAATATGAATAAATCTTTGTTGACGTCGGAACCTGTAACGTCCACGTGTCAACAGATCTTCAGTACTCCTCTGCCAACTTGTATGTTACCTGCATACTCGGACAACCGTCAGGCACCAAGATCTTCGGAGAAAAAAAAAAGGTCCGGTGAACATTGGTACTCTGACGATCAAGTCAACTACCGGTATAAGAATAATACACGCGGGGGGGGGGGGGGGGGGGGGGGGGGCAAAAGTAATTGGGTATGGGAGGGACAAGCAGGCAGAGATTTGACCAGAGTTTAGGGTGAAATTCTAAGTGCAGAAAAAAGCGTACCTTGGAACAACCGGAGACGTTGTATTTATAACGCAAGAGTCCTAATTGATTTAGGAAACAAATTAATCAGATACCCGATCGGATCCTCCTTCCTTATGTGATAGGGATCATTCATTGTCAAGGCAATCTCCAAGATTATCTACCTTATTTGAGTTTATCACGTTGCCTAATTTTTAGGAGATTATGATTTGATTTCCTTGTAAAGATTCGTGTGCCAATCCAACGCAATCTGTCTTCCATTCACTCTCTGCCTGCTGGTTATAGTAAATACGAAGCCTGGCGAGGCCCTATGGATCAGCCGTGAGTGTCGAGGCCCTCTATGGGCCTCGCAGTATTTTAGTTCAAGAATGCTAAGATGTCTGATGGGCCTCCGGGACCTTCTTAGGATTTACGAGGCCCTCACTGGGCCTATATGGGGCTTTCGTTGGGCCTTTGCTGACGTGGAGGCCCTATCAAAATTGGGTGGTAACAATAGTCCCCCAAAGTCCTAGCCTATTATTTATAATAGGCGTGGGACTTTGGGAGTAAGAGAAGAAATTTTGAAAAACCAAAATTTTGAGTTTTAGCAGGTTTCGTGGAGTGTGGTCTTCGCATACTGAATTATCGATTGAACTTACCCAGTATAGTCTCCCAAGTCCGAAGTCGAACATTTATGACGGGTGAGGGCTTCAGGAGACTAGATCTTTGGTGACGTGTCCACGGTTGGTGTGATCCTATCAATCAAGGCTGTCAATCCGTGGCCAGATAATCATGAGTGAGAGGATGCATATATTTAATGCCAACAGCGCGTAGCGGAGAATGGAGGCGCGCGTGAGGTACATTCGTCCTTGTTTTAAGAAACGCTTAGGGTTCTGTTTCCCGCCTGATGCACTGTTCCAAACACACGTCCACTAGCCAACGGTTTAGATGCAACACGTTGGAAGCAGACGATGGATATTGGAATGGCTCAACCTATAAAGTTTGGCGCCCTTCTTCATTACAAGTTCTTCTCGCTTCTGTACCTGATGTGAGTATTGTGAGTGTTCTGCCGATAAGCACAAAATTCCAAGTGTTGCAACAATTCTAACTGCATTTCCGAGGTAAGCGCGCGCCAAGAGTTGTTGTGATTTGTTTCGTTGTTTGCTTTTGTGATTATTTCTTGACTCCACAGTTTGGGGATTATACCTTGCCACACGTTCCGACGATAGCAGGAGTATCAACTTCCAGGGTCGAGGGGGGTTATAATGTCGTCCAGAAACGACGACTCACAGAATCAATCGAATGTTCGGATAAACCCTAGCATTCGGAGTGAGTCATCATTATCCGCATCTTCATCTTCCTCATCTGAGGTCGTAGGAAAAGTGAACCAGGCACCTTCAGCTGCCGGCCCGTCGGCTCTGTCCACAAGTGAGAGGGGAGTTTGTCCATCCAGCCCGTTGAAAGAGACCATAGAGAAGGGGGGATGGACGCCGAGGTACCTGAGATGAGGGGGTTGCTTGATAAGAGAGATGCCCCGGCAGCCAAGGTGCTTGACGAGGAGCTCAAGCAGTCAGCCACCGAAGCATCTATGGCGCGCTCGAGGATCGCTGAGGAAGAATTGGAGGATATACGGTTATCCTATGATATTCTCGCGTCTGTAATACTCAGGGCTCTGGGCCTAGAGGAACGCACTGACGACCCTCCTGAAGGATTCATCGTGATTTATGAACCTGTGATGCAGCAGGACCTTCGCCTGCCTATGCATCATTTCTTTCGCGAGGTTCTGAAAGATTGGAATCTGGCCCCTTGCCAGATAACACTGAATGGTTGGGGGTAGATGGTGGCCTCATACCTATTGTGGAGTATTGCCGAGGCGGGAGGGAACCTGACCCTGAGGGAGTTTGAGTCTATATACTGGCCCTGCCGATCGCGGGTTGGTATAACATATCTCCTCGGCCAGGCCAGAAATGGAGGACGGCCATCAACAGTCCCAACAAAGTGCATAACTGGAAGGAAATGTTCATCTTTGTAGGCGGAGATTGGGAATTTATGCCAGAGGACCCACTTCCCCATGTGTCTATTCCTCGTCAATTCGAGGAACTTGGTATATACCGCTGCACTTGTATGGAATTTTGACCATAGTTCCTGACTTAATGTATTGCTTGCTTTTGCAGACTGCGGGAAGCCACCAATCCCGAAAATGGGCCAAGGGGAGCTAAGGTCGAAGTAGAATAAGGTGCGAGCTCTTAGCAGTGACTTCAGGAGTCTCAGCAACTTGTTGAAGGACAACAACTTATTAGCCACTTGCGGACTGATGGATGAGTCCTATAAGTTTCGATATATCGGTATCGCTGTGAAGAGTTGCCTGAACATGTTGCATATTGGTGTTTGTGTCAAAAGCTTTCAGGTTCAAAAGTATTCCTGCGCTCCGTCTCGCCCGCCCTGCTGGTTCTTCGGCCCAGGTGCCTGCGCGGGAGGCGTGTGGTCCATCGCAAGAGGTCCAGGATGCTATGCCATCAGGGTAAGTCAATCATCCGGCCTCCGATGTTCCATTTCCTAGTCAGAACGTTTCTCCTCCACCCCCGCCTTCGCCTTTCCACCATCTACCTAACTTTGCTCTCCCCAAGGATAAGGGAAAGGGAGTTGCCGAGGACACGGGTGATGCGGCCCCTCGAAAGAAGAAGAATCCCGCCGTGGAGTGGGGGTTTATGCAGGATGCCTGCAAGACGAGGCAGGCTGAAGAAGGGTGACGGCCTTCAACGCATCAAGATGGAAGAGCTGAGGACGCTGGGAATTCTGGCTCTTCGATAGGCCGGAAGAGTCGCGTCTGCATCTCCCAGCGCCGGGAGGAACTAGAAACTTCTGTGATGGAAATGCTCTCTGCCTACCTTGCGATGATGGTGGCGAGCGTGCACAAATACTAGACCCAAAAGTGGAAAAAGACGACCGAGGAAGCCACCGTACGTGAGCAGCTGCAGATGGCAGAGATGAATTTGATACGAGGGTTGGTTATAACTAAGGAGTTATTCGGCACTCTGTAAAGCTTTGATGGCCAGTACAGTGAGGAAGAGGCTAAGTCCAGTAAGTTAGCCGAAGAATTGAAGGCCATGAGTTTCGAGAAGGCGCAGCTGGAGTCTGAAAAAAGGAGGCTTCAGTTCAAGCTGGACTTGGGTGTGACGAAGGAGGCAGACATGAAGGGCAAGTATGGGATTGAGCTGAAGGCCACCAAAGAGAGTTCGAAACAAGCCTGAGATCAAAAGAGGGCTGCCGAAGCTTTTCAGAAGCGTGCCGAAGAGGCTCAGAAGTTAGCCGAGGACCGGACCCTTGTAGCTGAGACTGTGTTAGCCACTGCTAACAGCAGTCTAGAGACCGTCATCGCAGAGAATGAGAAGTCGCTAGCGGCGGCGAAGCTGGAGTTGGAGAGAGTCATGGCCGAACGCACGGGCATCGAAGCCAAGGCGGTGGAGGCATATCGGGATGCGTTCGTGGACACGCCTGAATACCAGGACCTCGCCCATCTCTTGATGACCATTGAGGGCGAGCAGTTGGTAGAGCGGATCGCAGAAACCCATCCAGAGTGGGATATTTCATTCCTTCGGCAGACTCCTACCGAGGCCTCAGCGACGATCATCCTTCCAAAACAAGCCGACGACCAAGTCCCCCAACCTGTTGTGGAGGAAGGCCCGCAATGTGCAGACCCTTAGAGAGGCGGCGGGGCTACTGAACTTAGGATTTTGTCTATCTCTTTTGCGCATGTTCCAGAACTAGCTATTAAATTTGTTTTTCTGGCGTATCTTTGTTCCTGTATTTCACTTTTATGAATGATTGCGCATGTGGAGTAGCTTCTAGAACCTAGAAACCACTCCCTTGGGCATTAACAGCGCCAACTTTTTGTGGAATCCAAAGAGTTAACGTATTTAATGTCCCAGTATGTGGAGGGGGCAGCACTGTCGTGTGGCGTTCCAAATACCCCCAGGGCAGTTGCATTTACTGCCTTGTACCAAGTACCTATGTAGCCTCTATATATATGACAAAAGTAAGACTGAGGGCCCTTCATGTGCTCTTCATGTATGCGTAACTCCAGCAAGTTACGTGAGTTAGCTTTCAACAGCGTAATTACTCTTGAGTCGTGTGACCATAGCTATGGAGGTACGAATAAAGAAACGGCAATCAGAATGCCTACCAATTGGAGAATCAACATTTAGAGGACCAAACGCCCAGCTAATCAACGTTCAGGGGACCAAACGTACGCCGGGCGAGAGGGAAGGAGAGGAGGAGGGGTTGGGCCTAGCAGCTTTAGCCTGACCATGCCCCGAACGGCGCATCCTTGATTCAGGTGATGGGGCTGGGGGGCCCACTGCCAAAAGGTGTCAATGGCATTTTTTGAGCAGTGTGGCCTAATTAGTCACCAAATCAACTCGTGTTGATTCTGGGAGACTCCCGATCATGGTGGAATCAGATCTCCAACTCCTGATGATGCTCGGGGTGATGAAGACTAGGGAATAGGCTTAGTAGATCTAATATCCCAACATGTACCAACCCAAAGAGGCGGCGGGGTAGTAGGATAATTATCATGCGTATTTGTTTCTGCCCTGTATTCCGAATTATGTTGAATAAAATACGATTGTACCAAAATTCCCATGGTTGTTTCGTTTGTGGAGATTGCTTGTGGTACCTGGGCTTCGGACTTCTTCGACATCATGTGGCGCCAATGAAGCCGCATGTGCAATTTTAGGGTCATCAACTTCACGACAGTACATATTGCGCATCGTGGGACTACGGCGGTTGGCAAAGAACAGCCAATGCCGGCGTGCCACCCTGAAGTTCTGTCGTTCGGAGATCCTTCGCCACCACGCAATTGTGAGGCTTTATGGGACAAGACGTCCTTGCCTACCTTGCGAGGCTCTCGCTCTTTAGGTTTCTGCGTGGTGTAGGCATTGGTGGTGTTATCATGCAATGATGTTCGTACAATTCGCGGGGTGCATATTTTCACGCGCCTTTTACATCTTCCTAGAGTTTATTTGTGGTGCATTCACTCCATCCTCACGTGTTCGTTTATCTGGTGGTTAGTATTTTGTCGCGCTTATATATGTGTTTGCAAGACTATGCTTTATATTTCCCATATTCACTCCACATTTAATGATTTTACTAGATAAAATTCAATTAATTACAACAATCTCCCACATGAATGGAAGAAGTCGACTCAAATCAAAGACGACAAAAGAATAGTACTATTCAAAAGATAACACATCAAGATATGTAGCTTTCACTTTGAACCTTATTTAGTAAGAATCTATAGAACTCACTTGGCTAATCAGTGAAGATAACATTTTGAACTGTCAGCCGTTATTGCAAGCTAGACAATAGATCAAACACATCATCTCTCATATCAAACTTGTTTCTCTATTGTGTTCATTATTTCAGGACTGAACTATTTGGGTTCTACGAGTGCTTTGGAGAATTCGCCTAAGTAAAATTCTTAAAGAACCGCCACGTTCACACTAACAAAGGTGGTGTTCTATATATAGTATTCGACAATACTCCACTTGTACTTTTAAGAGATATGGTCATCATTAAAAGCAAAGCTTATCTTTAACAATCTTTGTAGGTAGCACTTTTGCATAATATAAATGGGAAATAATTAAAACTCCGAAGTGCTTCTCATCGAGTCATTTGTAACTAGTTTTCCTATTGAACCTAGTCCGTGAGATCTCCAGTCGTCAGGTGTTGTCGATTTTAATCCCACAATTGGACGAATCGTTAAAAAATAATATAATAATAAGAAAAGTGTTGAACCCACGAAGACTGGAAATTAATTACCAAATTAATTGTAACTTCGCTTTAACAAAACTAACACAATTTGATTATGATTTCGATTTCTAAGATTATCCTAATCTAATTCAACTAAGTCTAAATTATCACGTAAACAAAAATAGAATAATTATCAAATTCAAGTTTTACGGCCACTCGGATTCACAAATCCACCATCACATTTAAATAATAAATTATTCATTACTCGTCTTCGCAAATTATTGCCCTAGGTAAAAAATCTACGATCCTAATATAATCAAAAGCCTTAATCAAATATATGTCTCCATACGAACCTCACTATCTCTAACTAAATTTCGAACAAAAAGACATGCAGTTAATCACAACGATCATTCGAAAAGATTTCATAAAGCATAATAGTAATCTCTATCTATTATTGGACCATATGTTATTTAATACTACATGCTCATTTAAATTGAATATCTCAAAAGAAATCTAGACCACAAAAATGTTTCAATGTCAATCAAACATCAAAACGGAAATGATGAATAATAAAGAATCAACCCAGAATCAATATATTTACGAAAACAAATAACTTCTAATTAATAAAAAATGTAATGTTTCATCATTCATCCTAGTTACAAAAATTTATTCGAACATCATTCCTATCAATATAGCGATAATAATGCAAGAAAGCATGATCCTGAAGGGAAAAAAAAAAAGAATAAATACAACCCTTAATTTTGAATTAATCCAAAATCTCCGATTGCACCATATGAATGTTGTCGAAAAATTCCTCTTTTCGTTACTCTTGATCTCTATATCTCTTCAATTGTGTAAACCCCCTCAAAAGACCTAGAAGATGTCTCTTTATAGTCCTTGGGAAACTTTGAAAGTTGTGTCTTAAAAGAGCCCCAATCCCACATAAATTTAGAAACCTGTACTTATGATATTTCTTCAGCGTAGGTCACACCTACGTTGCACAATGCATTCTACTACCTATAGATGTGACCTCTAGTAATTTTTTCACAACCGTACCTAGATCGTACAATGCTTTGTGCTAACTAGGTGTGACTTTTTTTCCAACACTTACAATTTGGTCCTCAATTTGGCTTTTGATGTACAGTTTCAGTCATTTCTTCCTTAAATCTTCTCGGTTCAATCCAAAAGCTTCAAAATGCATTCTAATTAGCCCTCTCCCTTCTAAAGTCTTCCAAAGTGGTCTTCCAAATATTTGAAAATGTGCAAATTAGTCCTCGAACTTTTTAAAATCTGATTCTTGCTCCCAAATTTTTTGAATTCACCACATTTGCCTTCTAATAGTTTCAACTTACGCCTGTGACATCCGATTAAGCGTCAATTAAGCCTTAAACTCTTCTTTTTCACTCCACACTCATCCAAATTGGATTTTGTACCTACGTACACAATAATTGAACTCATTTAAATAGAAATTTGCTCATATAGTGAATATATACTAAGTTTACAAGCATAAATGAACGTGTAAAATACACTTACCACCAGGTTAGGTTTCCATTAAGTTGACTTATTAGAATTTAAGCTTTAAACTCATTTTCCTCGTTGCGCAATCTGTTCTCTCTCTAGATAACTCTTTTGTAAACGAATTCGCTAGGTTATCTTTTGACTTAACAAAATCAATTGATATTGTTCTTCTCGAGAGAACTTTCTTAACGATATCATATATACGACGTATATGTCTTGAATTTTTGTTATACACAAATTTTTCTGCTCTGGCTATAGAAGTTTCTAAGCCATTCTGCTTCTTTTCTTGCTTTATCTAAATTAATAAACTCGGATTCCAAAGATGACCGAGCTATACATGTTTGTTTAGAAGATTTCTAAGATATAACACCACCACCAAGAGTAAATACATAGCTACCAGTGGATTTAAATTCATCTGTATCTGATATCCAGTTGGCGTCACTATATCCTTCGACTACTTAAACATATTTTCTATAATATAATGAATATTTTTTGGTACGTTTCAAGTATACAAACATTCTAAGTAATGCATCCCAATGCTAATTACTAGGGTTACTTGTATATTGACTTAGCTTACTTACCAAGTAAGCTACGTCTGACCTAGTACAATTCATCAAGTACAAAAGGCTTCCAATATTCTGGATTGACATGAATGTCACTTATGTCAGATTTATGCACAGAAAATTTGTAAGCACTACTATTCATTGCATATATGATAAAAATACAATCAATAGTTTTTTTAGGACCTAATTTAATCCCTTTAGGAGGTTAAACGCTCACTTTTGCTAAACACCTCCACACTTTCAAGTATTTATAGGAACGCATTCTCCCTTTCTATAGTTCATAAGGTATCGAACCAATTTTCTTGTGAGGAACCCTATTTAAAATAAAGTTAGCAGCTAGAACTGCTTCTCCCACAAGTTTTATGGTAATCCAGAATTAATAAGCATAACATTAACCATGTCTTTTAAAGTTATGTTTTTCCTCTCAGCAACTCCATTTTGCTGAGAAGTGTAGGGAGCAGTTGATTAGCGAATAATCCCAAACTTAACACATAATTCATCAAACAGTAACGAATCATATTCAACACCTCTATCCAATCTCAAAACATTGATCGTCTTACCAAGTTGATTGTCAACTTCATTTTTGTAAGTGATAAAAAGATATAATGCCTCATTTTAATTACTTAATAAGTATATATAGAAATATCTAATATGATAATCAATAAACGTGATAAAATACTTTTTACCACCTCGAGATTGAATAAATTTTAAATCACAAATATCATTATGTACCAAACCTAATGGTTCACTACTCCTTTCAATTAAATTAAAAGGCTTTTTAGCAAATTTTGCTTCAACACAAATCTTACATTTATGTTTGTTTTATGTTTCAAATTTAGGTATAAGTCCTAAACCTACTAATTTTCTTAAAGAAACACAATTAACGTGCCCTAGTCTAAAATGCCATAAAATATAAGACTCGAGCAAGTAAACAAAAGAATCAACTTTATTAATAACTTGTAGATACAAATACTAGGACTTCTTGTCCACAACAGCAACATTGGCCTTAAACAGACCATCTAGTAAATAACATTTCCCAACATGCATGCCCCTTTAGTAAATACAAATCTATCAAACTCAAACACCATTTTAAAACCCTTCTTACTAAGAATAGAGCCAGAAATCAAGTTCTTCCTGATATCTGGGACATGCACTACTTCGTTTGGTGTCAATTCCTTCTCGGTGGGAATTTTAGAATAACTTTCCTAATTCCTTCAATTTTAAACGCTGCTGAATTGCCCATGTAGAGATGCTCGTCATGATCCAACTTTGTGTATTCTACGAACATTCATTTGTCTGCACAAATGTGTCTAGTGGCTCCAATGTCCACCTACCAATCCCTGGCATTTGATACCAAGTTAACTTCAGAAACAACTGCAAATAGGTTCATATCAACAACATCTGTAGAAATGTTATCTACTTTTGTTATGTTGGCTTGAGAGGTTTCTTCTTCTATGTATCTTTATTTTTCCAGCAGTCCTTTGAACGATGTCTTGATATTCCAGAATTATAACAGTCCCCTTTGAACCACTTTGCATCGTTGCTTTTTCCATTATCCTTAGACGAGTTCAGACGCTTCCTTTTCTTGTTCTTAGACCTGGAATCTTCTACCATGTTAGCTTTTCCTTCCATGTTTCACACAAAAATTTTCTTTTCTATAGCCCTATTGTCTTCTTCTATTCGAATTCGAACAATTAGATCTCCAATCGTCATCTCTTTGCACTTGTGCTTGAGATAGTATTTGAATTCTTGTCAAAGTGGAGGTAGCTTCTAGATCATAGCAACAATCTGGAAAGACTCACTCAATGTCATGCATTCTGCCTCAATGTCATGGAGTAGAATTTTCATCTCTTGAACTTGACTCATGACTCTCTTTAAATCGATCATCTTGAAATCCAAAAATTTGCTGACGATAAATTTCTTAGTCTTGGCATCGTCTGTTTTATACTTTTTGTCAAGAGAATCCCACAATTCTTTAGCCGTCTTGTAAGAATAGTACACATTATACAATGTGTTGTCTAGTCCGTTGAGAATGTTGTTGTGGCATAGAAAGTCTGCATGTTTCCATGCTTCAATAGCCAACTGTGTAGCATTCTCTTTTATTTGAGTAGGGCATTCTTCACGCAGAAACTTAACCATGTTCAGCATCGTCAGATAGAACAACATCTTTTGTTGCCAACGTTTGACATCCGTGTTGTTGAATTTTTATAGCTTTTCATGTTGAGATGCTAGCAACATGACAAACTTATTAGACCTAGAACTCTGTCCAATCTTTCCACTAGTATGCTTAGTTCTACTAGCCATCTTTCTGTAACAACACAATTACAAAAATTGATAGCAATAATTTAATAATAAAAACACATAAATATATTATGCTACAAAAGTAAACAAATATGTAAGATTCTTGTCAAAATTGACAGACACAATCGAGAGAAAAAAATGTAGAAATGAGATATAGCGATGTATGCCATAGTAAATCTCCTTAAGACATATTTCGTCTGCTAAAGGTGCAAACATGATCAAAGGACGTTTGTCTCCCAAGATACAACGCTTCTTCCAAAGTCGGTATTGTGCTTATACCAACCTAGCTGGTTGAACCAAAGAATGACTGCACTCTTCTCGAAAAGAAGGAACAATGACCTTTTGAAAAAGCTTTAGAAATTATTTATGTAGAATTTTGGAGAGAAATAGAGAATTTAAATCATTTAATTCAGAATTGATTGATGTGAAAAATTGAACTTAGGGGTCCCTATTAATAGGATTTGAAGTGTCTATTTGACGGGTACGTGCCTCTTCATGAATAAGTGCATTATTTAGTCTAATTAATCTGAGCACTTAGATTACGCCATTTCAAATTTTTATGTGATCTAGAGGTTCGGATTAAATATTGAATGAATGTATCCATCCATCACACATATTCACTAATTATGAATTAATGTGTCCATTTATTATACCCATTCACCAATTACATACTTTTTATTGGATACTTTTTCAATTCACCCATAATTAATTGCAATTGCTCATAACATCAAATATACCACATTTAATGATTTTACCCGATAAAATTCAATTAATTCCAACAAGTTATATAGTCTTTCTCATATGATGCCAAAATTTTGATGCTAAAATTCAGTCATCTTATATCTAGCACTAAACTTACCAAGTATTAAAACGATTACCTTGTAAGCAAAAAAATGCACTTACAATGGGGAGGGGTAATCTTCCGTGAATGCTCTTATACTTAAGTTAGTAAATGTTTTGACAATATTTGATAAGTTGTGTTTTACACATTTATCCTATCATATAAACTTGATATATAATTGTAATTTGAGTGGATTTTCACTTAATTTAGTATAAATGTTGTCATCATAGGTAAAAAAAATCCAAAAATAGAGGTAAATGGAGCAAAAAAAAGAAGATTATGGAGCTATATAGGAGTTGATCAGAACCATTTGAAGATTGACATGATAGCATGAGAGTGATAAGAACCATTAAAAGATCTATTGAATGAATGACACAGGTTTTGAGAGTAGATTTTAACTTACGAAAAGTTTAAGGACTAATTTGTACACTTCTAAAACCTAAGAATGACTAAATTTAGATGACTAAGGAAGTTTGGAGACCAATTTGGAAGCTCTTGAAAGTTGTGGGATCAATGTTGAAGGACTTGGAGCAAAAGGGACCGACTATGCACAAAAAACTTCAAGTAGGAACCAAACACCACAAATTTGAAAGTTAAGAGACCAAACTACAAATTTTCTGTTTGCCACTGTCCAGCAGCGATTTGCAAACCTCAGCTAGACCGGGGCAAACAGCAACTCCAAATTTGCTGGGGTTTTTGCCGCAGTTGACCGCGTCTCGCTTAAGGTGTTTTTTGGTTTTTTTTTTTAAGTTCAAACTCAGGGGTATTCATGTCCTTTTCAATTAAAAAGAGTTGGAGGGATGTAAACACTATATAAAGACCTAATCTAGGTCATATTAAGGGTAAAAAAAAGTAGAGAAACAATGGAGAATAAAAGAAGAAGCGGAGGAAGAACGACAAAGACTTTGAAGATTGGGAAGTGAAGACAACGAACTCTTGGTGCAAGATATTCAACTTTTTCTCTTCCTTTATTTAAATCCGATTATGTATTCCAAACTCTTCATGTTTTCTTTTTCCCGTACGATGAGTAGCTAAATTTATAATTTGGATGAACAATGTAACATAATTTAGATTCTTTAATTTCAATTCTCAAGTTTTGATTATATGTTGATTATGTGTTAATTTTACTTCTTCTCGTAATGCTTGAAATAATTGGCCATTATTTAATTAAATTTTGGATTGTGACAATCCGAGAGGTAAGTTATTAATCTAGACCACGTAGTAAAATTCAGCAATTGGATAAAAGATAGAGATACACTTTTGTTTTTGTTGTGGTCTTAAATTAAATTCTTATGAGATTTAATACATCTAGTTAAGGAATATTCTGACTTCACATAGAGATATAGTGAGTTGAATTAAGTAGATATGACTAATTTAAACTCGAGAGATATAAATTAGGTTAAATTTGTGAATTCGACCGAGTACAACATTAGAAAGAAATCTTGAAATAAGATATTAGAGATGATAACTACGGTGAATTTGTGAATCTAAACGCTTTAATAATCATATTTGATAAATTCTTGATATTTTCAAACTATTTTCTAAAATTAATAGTTATAGGTTGATTCTTCTAATAAACGTATTTCAAATTGTTTTCAATAGATTATGATTATGATTAATTGAGCTAGAATCTAAATAAAATAGACTTCGTGGAAACGATAATCTGGACTCATTAGGTTCACTTTATTACTTGTTAACGATATTGTGCACTTACAATTATTTTTCAACAAGTTTTTAGTGCCATTGCAAGAGATTATTCTTATTTGATATTAGTTTATATTAATCTTTTTGTATTAGTTTGATTTGTCTATCTTTTTTTTTTGCCTTTAGAAAAGGTGTTTGTTGCATGCTTCGTTCACAAGGCGGCAATATTGAGACTTTCGATACTGAGATTGAACGTACTTTCAAATGAAGACGCAAAGAACACAACCAAAAATAAAAAAATAAGCAACAAATTCCAATAGCAGATGCAAAAGTTAGATTAGCAGCTGAACAAGAAGTTGTCAGGGCCGCTACCGTGGAAGCAGCACGATTGGCAACTCAACAAATTCAACAACATGTAGAAAAAGAAGAAGACGACGATGAGGAAATATGCCAATGGCTCAGTTCTTAACTCCAACAGCTGATTGTTCAAGCATATTTTATCCTGCTTTTGGTCGGTATGACTTTCAATTAAGGCCGATCGAATCAATCTTTTTCGGCAATAACCTGCAATTCTATGGAAAGGCACATGAAAATCCGAATATTCACATTTCCACATTTCTACAGATGTGCCGTAACTTTTAGTTTCAAGGGGTGAATGATGATGCGATTAGACTTAGACTATTTCCCTATATATTGAGGAATGGAGCATCATAATGATTGGACTCAGAACCACATGCTAGTATCACCACTTGGGATGACTTGGCTAGAAAATTTTGCAACAAGTATTTTTCACCAGCTAATGTAGCCAAGATGAGCTGGAAATCTCTATTTTTCAGCAACTAGATAGGGACAGATTCATTCAAGGAGTTCCTCAGAAAATGTCCAAATCATGGTATTAAAAAAGGATTATAGGCTCAAAACTTTTACTCTGGACCATCTCCTCAATCCAAATCTATAGTGGACTCTTCAGCAAATGGGTTCATTACATTTCAATGAAGTATGAGAGCTATTTTAATTGATTACAAAGACATATACCATGTTTTCATCTGATCATGTAGCTCCAAGAAAAGTAGCAGTTATACATGATATTGATAGTCTTTCAGTTACTAATGCACAAATTGCCACACTGACAAAGCAGGTAGAACTATTGGTCCAAGCACAAACACATGGTGTGAATGCGGTCCATACTAGTTCAATTTGTGAAAATTATGGGACAAATCATTATATTGCAGATTGTATGTTGTCGGCCAGTCCAGTTGAACAAGTAAATTTTGTGCAAAATAATTCAAGCCAGCAATACAATCCATTTTCACAAACATACAATCCAAGTTAGAAACAACACCCAAATTTTAGGTGATCTGAGAATCAATACAGTGGCAATGCCAATAATACTCGGAAAGAAAGAAAACCAAGTTTGGAAGAGATATTTCAACTGTATATGCAGAAAATAGATAAAATATTAGAACGGTAGGATACAAACTATTAGAATCCACATGCGTCTATTAGAAAATTAGAGACTCGGATTGGCCAGTTAGCCTTGCAACTGTCAGATAGGAAACTAGTCACTTTGTCTAGCAATAGAGTGACAAATCCAAAAGAACATATAAATGCAATCACTACTAGGAGCAGGGTACAACTGTCAAAGATTCACATAAAAAAGCCAAAGAAAAAAGACAAACAGTTGGTAATTGCAGAAGAAGAGGCAGGGAAAAAATATGCGAAATCAAAAGAAGAATATTCAAAGAAATCTACTGAAACATCAAAAGTGAGGACGCCAATTCCTGTCAAAGCTTATGTAACACCAATTCCTTTTCTTCAGAGATTGCAGAAGCACAAGCTCAACAAGTAGTTTGGAAAATTTCTTGAAGTCTTCAAGAAACTACACATTAACATTTCCTTTTCCGAGGCGTTGGCCTAGATGCTACTGTATTTAAAATTTATGAAGAAAATATTGTCCAAGAAGAGAAAACTTTAGGAATACGAGACAGTAGCTTTAACCGAAGACTGTAGTGCTATTCTGCTAAATAAGTTACTTCCGAAGTTAAAAGATCCAAGGAGTTTTAAATTACCTTGCACAATTAGAAAATTCTATTATTTTAATGATTTATGTGATTTATGTGCAAGTGTTAATTTGATGCCCATTTCTCTCTACAAGTGAAGGTTTGGGAGAGGTAAAAGCAACAACTATGTCTCTGCAGTTTGCTAGTAGATCAATCAAGCGCCCATGGGGTGTGGCTGAGGACGTGTGCATCAAAGTGGATAAATTTATCTTCCCAGTTGACTTTATTGTCCTTGATATCGAAGAGGATCGGGATATGCTAGTAATATTGAGCCAAAAATTCCTAGCGATAAGTCGAGCCCTTATTGATGTTAAAAAAGGTGAGCTGGTCTTGAGGGTACAGGATGAACGAGCATTATTCAGTATGTACACCATACCCGAGTAACCAGTTGACCTCCAGATGTGCTTTAGAGTTGATGAAGTGGTGAGAATTGGCCAAGAAATGTGCAAACCGGATGTGGATATAGGTAGACCAGTTAGAGCAATCAAATATGAAAAAGGCCAATTTAAAATATGGAATGCAAAGAAGAAGTCTTGCAAAGCAAGTAATTGCAAGCAATGCAAGACTTCCAAAGCCCGATTCGAGCATCCATGAGTGATACTTACAAAAATCGAGCTCTAGACTATAAATCGAGCGTTTAATGGGTGGCAACCCATATTTCTATCCCTTATCTGTTTATTGCATTGCACATAGAATTTTAGAATTGCATTAGGAATTAAAATATGTTTCTCGATTTTTAGTAATTAAGTAAATATAAATTTTTTGGACTTAGGCTAAGCATCGCCGTGACCATGAAGAATTTCTTGAATTGTTTGGACACCTCAATCAGCAGCACTTTTCACCCCCACCTCCCAATGCTTACTGATCGGATGTCAATCCGATGGTGTCACCACGCTTTATCAATCGGGTAAACTATTTTCTTTTTATTTACTTTGCTTTCTTCTACTTCCATTCTGGAAACTGAGTATTTTATAGTTTGGGAATGCAGTCATTTCGTTTGTATGTTTTGAATAAAAAAAATGATGTTTGCTGGATAGCTTTGTCAGCTGATGATGATAATTATCTGAAATTGTTATCAACTTATGAATTATGACTAAGTAATGCTATTTCTACTTATTTTTTTTACCATGCTCACCAATTGAAAACTCAATTACTTAACCAATAGAAATGATAGTTTGTGGGTGATTAATCAAGTGTGGAAAGTATTTATATAGGTGTTGATTCCGTGCATGTGTAATATTTGTGTGGAATGTATTTGGCTACCAGGTAGAATCTAGGTATTGACTGGATGCTAAAAATCTAATCCCCGCATATTTCATCTTGCACACACAAAAAAAGGGCATTGCACTTGCGTTATCTTTTACTTCTCTTCGTAGCCAATTTAACTCGAATGATAAAGCCCGTGGGGATTGACACGATCCATCCCAAATGACCCTAGTGGACCTAAGATGTGCCATGCACCGATGATGGATGCTAACTAAATGACGGACCCACCATTAAGGCTACTTAAACTTTTCTATGACTGGTTGACTTTCCTTTGACTAAAAAGATTTTTTTTAAAAAAAATTGACAGAGTTTTCTTGTAGGCGACCTTTCTTGTAGTGATAGTGAATTGACTTAATTAGATATGAATAATTTGAACTTGAGAGAGGAAAATTAAATTAAATTCGTGAATTCAACCGAGTACAACATTAGAAAGAAATCTTGAAAGGAGATATTAGAGATGACAACTACGGTGAATTCGTGAATCCCAACGCTTTAATAATAATATTTGATAAATTTTTGGTATTTGAGTTCACACTATTTTTTCAAATTAATAGTTATAGGTTAATTCTTCCAATGACTGTATTTCAAATTATTTTTAATAGATTAAGATTATGATTAATTGAGCTAGTATCTATATACATTAGTCTTCGTGGGAACAGACTGATTAGGTCCACTTTATTACTTGTTAACGATATTATACACTTGCAATTATTTTTGCAACAATAATCAATAAAATTGATTTGAGTTCCATTGCATACTTACTCGTGGAGAACTGTCGTAAGCTAAGTCAGTTGATTGG
This sequence comes from Forsythia viridissima, assembly GCA_030279155.1. Classification (NCBI taxonomy): domain Eukaryota; kingdom Viridiplantae; phylum Streptophyta; class Magnoliopsida; order Lamiales; family Oleaceae; genus Forsythia; species Forsythia viridissima. Next base: position 27,004,875 of record CM059037.1, read on the forward strand.
TACGTATGGGATAGTAGTTAATCTTTAGCGAAAATATATGTTATATCGTTATCTCAGCTATTGTTATTTTATCGTTAATCAGAATTCATGAGAATTCCTGTTGTAATGATAATTGGGCTTTGTCTTATGCAAGTTTTGTTGATCATCATTCATGATAAGAGTCTTGAGACTATATCTCTGTCGTCCAAAGCTCGTGGTTTGGTCATTTCATCTTCGGTTGGTCTGAAGGCGTTCTTGCACTTGGCTAATCTTTTCTTATTATAGGATTTAGCTGGCTAGTCTACACCTGACTTTGAATGTTCACATAACCTGAATAGTTGGTGCCGCGTCGAAGTCAATATTTGTCAATGTACTAGTTTTTATTTAATTAACTAACAAAATTATATTCATCACGGACTTCAGTATTTGTGTCTGATGACAATATAGACAAAGAAAACAATTTAAATATATCAAATATTCAGATTCTTCTTTGTTTAGAAATATATCAAATATTTCTTCTTTGTTTAGAAATATATACGGCCTCAACTAGAACTACCGCATAGCTTATTTAATATTAAATATATCCAAAATGCTATTATTTGATCTACATTACAAGTTAAGTCTGTATGTAATGAAGTGAACATGCATTGAAGGCATGATTCGGACAATAGGACCCCATCCACATAGAATTTCTTCACATTTGTTGGGTTTACTGTTCTTGTAAGACTCCTGGCCTGGCCTGGCCAATACTTTATATAAAGATCAAGAGTGAACCTTAATGGCATAGAGAAATTGCTTGCTGCTTTATACAACATGGGAAGTAGTTCAATATCTGGCGATGGAGAAGCTCAGCTTCACAACACCACCAAAGCCAAACACGGCGGATGGATCACCTTCCCCTTCATCATAGGTCTCTCTTTGAATTCCGTGTTTTCACGTTTTCATAAAAAAGAACATGCACTTTGTAGTTTCTTTTGAAGTATATAAATGCATATATGACAGAAAATTTATTTAACAAATTAAAATGTCTTCCTACAACAGTTATTAAGTGTGTTGTTTTATTTGAAAGCAGCCACTTTAGCTGGATTAACAATAGCCGGAGGAGGGTGGCTGAGCAACCTAATTGTTTACCTGATCGAGGAATTCCATATATACAGTATTGATGCTGCTCAAATAAACAACGTGGTTAATGGCTGCACAAGTTTGTTTCCTGTTGTTGGAGCAATTATTGCTGACTCATTTCTCGGTTCTTTCACTATCGTTTGGATTTCCTCTTTAATTTCTTTGCTGGTAATAACACAGAATCTCACACCCTTAATACTATACTTTCTTACCATTTCTTTTTCTTTCCTTTCTTTTTAAGTTTCCTGATATTTTCCTTCTAAACCTGCAGGGTCTAATTCTTTTCCTTCTTATGGCAACAGTGGATGGCTTGAGGCCTCAAAATTGTCAAAATAATTCAAGTTTATGTACTGCAATCACCCCATCTAAAGCCCAATATGCAATGCTATATTTAGCATTGACACTCGTAGCCGTAGGGCTAGGGGGCTCCCGCTTTACCATAGCAACAATGGGGGCTAATCAATTTACAAGGGCTAAACATCAAGAAACTTATTTTAATTGGTACTTTTTTACATTGTATTTAGCTACTGTTGTATCCAGCACTGCCATTGTTTATGTTGAAGATAATGTGAGTTGGGCATGGGGATTTGGTTTGTGCATAATGGCAAATGTACTGGGATTAATCATTTTTTTGCTGGGAAAACGTTATTATTATATTGATAAGCCACAGGGAAGCCCATTCACAAGCTTAGCTCAGGTAATTGTTGCAAGTTTTAGGAAAAAGAAGGTGGCTATTGCTTCCCAAAGTCCTGATTACTATTATGGAGATGGACTACAAAAAAAGATTGACGAACTACCTACAAACAGCTTCAGGTAATATTCAATTTCATTTTTCTTGCCCGCACTTTGGGACCATACCTTTTGGAGGTTGAGATCCATGTATCTTTACACTTTAATATTGAATAAGCTATGCGGTAGTGCATTCAATTACGACGCCTCTGTAAATATTAAAGTTTTATAGGACGTAATTGAAAATGAATAAATCTAGATGCTCGCACGTGCGAGGTCATTGATGAATATTTCTTCCTCCTCTAATAGACTCTTTCTTAACTTTTACTGCAAGTAGGGAATTCAAAAATGAGTGCAATATTGGGATATGATATTTTCTGCTCATTATTGTAATTGGTGGTGGCCCACCTTCTATAATCAAATCGTTTTTTCCCTAACAATCAATTTGACTTCTGATAGTCATTAGAAATAGAGATTAGTTTGGAATTAGGTCCTAATTATTAGGATATGATATATTAGCTTTCTTGAGATGACATAAAGTTCAACAACTTTTCTTTCTGCTGATCTTGCACCTTTATCATGTCAATTAAAAATTAGTACTGGACAAAGGTATACAGATTGTTAACACTGATTTATTGTTTCTCTATGTCATAGGCAATAAATGAATAAATAATCATATATATGTTTGTTTGATTTCATGTCACATAGGTTACTAAACCGTGCAGCAGTAAAAATTGAAGGAGACATTCTACCAAATGGCTCAATTGCAAAGCCATGGAATCTATGCACTGTGCAGCAAGTGGAAGACCTCAAAACTCTATTCAGAATCCTCCCATTATGGTCAAGCAGTATACTTTTATCGACCTCGATTGGAATTCAAGCAAGTTTATCGGTTCTCCAAGCTCTAACCATGGATCGTCACTTGGGACCCCATTTCAAATTCCCAGCAGGTTCCCTTCTGGTCTTCACACTAGTGTCTACTTCAATATGCCTTGGTCTCTTTGATCATTTCCTATGGCCAACATGTAAGAAAATTGTCGGGCGAAATCCAACTCCATTGCAACGAGTTGGCATTGGCCATGTGTTTAACGTGGCTAGCATGGCAGTTTCAGCCTTGGTCGAAATGAAAAGGCTTGCCACCGCCCATTCCCACGACCTTCAAGGTTCCGTATTGCCCTTATCAGTCTTCTGGTTAGTCCCACAACTGGTTATCGTCGGCATTGGGGAAGCATTTCACTTTCCAGGACAAGTTGCCTTGTACTATCAAGAATTTCCCACTTCACTCAAGAGCATGGCTACTGCAATGATTTCAATGTTAATTGGAATTGGGTTTTACTTGAGCACGGCTGTCATCGATTTATTTCGAAGAGTAACAACATGGTTGCCCAACGACATAAACAATGGCAAGTTGGACAACATGTATTGGGTTGTAGCAGTGCTTGGTGTTATCAACTTTGGATACTATCTTCTATGTGCCTGCTTATATGTATACAAAAATGTCGAAACCATGGCGACAGACGAAATTGATCGTCAAACCGAAAACAGACTTTGACAATAAGAACTGACAGATCAATTCAGTTGGAACCTTGCGACCGTTGATATGATGTCTGTGTACATTACTATGGTTCAATAATGAATATAATCTTCGAGTTGTGTAAATGAAGTTTTGGTCTGTACAAGTTGTGCAAGTACTTATTGAACTGGCTGCACGCTTTGTGCCAGTGAACTTCTGAATGGCAACAGCATGATTCCTCTTAGTGTATGGTGGTGTTTACTTTTTAGGCCTACCTTAGACAGGTCCCTCCTAATAAGTCTTTGTTTGTTGTTCTTTAAAAGGTTGATAAAAATTTGAGTAAAAAACAATAATTAATTTGAACTACACATTTCATTGATCGATTATTTTTATCAATTTTTATCAAAATTTACTAAAAAATTGATTTTTAGCAAAATTAAATCAGCACTGAGTACCTTTTAACAAAAGCATACAATCCGAAGTTCTCTGCCATTTTTGCCCGCCAAACAGACAGCTCTAATCCATTATCAAGAATTATTATATAACAACAAAAAAAGAATTACAGTTGGATCAGTGAAGGTAATTAAGCAAAAATAATGAAGGTAAATGTGATATAAGGGTAAATTTCACTAATAATAATAAACTTGTAACGAAATTATATGTGTATTAAAAGTTATCTAACTTGTAAATATTTATTTCAACTTTGATCAAAGGATCTGTTTGTGTTAGTAAATTAACAAAAAAGTTTGACGTGATATTTCAATATGACATATCAAATTAAGAGCGACGACCAAAGAAAGAGAAAAAGAACAAAACAATTATCATAAAGCAAAAATGAATAATTAGTGTTAGGATTACATTTAGTATTTATAATAGAACAAAACAAGAAGTGACTAAACTACCCTAAGTAATATTATAACCCCAAATATTATTAATATTCTAACATTTCTCATCAACTCATGATATGATAACAAGGAGCAGCAAGAGTTTGTCTAGCAAAAAATGAAAATGATGGACTGGATGTAACTTCGTGAAAAAGTCAGCAAGTTGTAACAATGAAGAAACAAACGTTAAGAAAATAGTGCCATGTCGAAGATGGTGGAGAACAAGATAACAGTCAATCTCAATATGCTTCGTACGGTTATGGAACACAGAGTTGTGAGAAATCTGAATAGCACTTTCGTTATCATAGTACATAGGGATTGAAAAAGAAAGAAAAACACCCATCTCGTCAAGTAACCAACATAACCACACAATTTCAGTGGTAGCGGACGCCATAGCACGATACGTTGCTTCAGTAGAAGAATGAGAAACAATAGTCTGCTTTTTACTCTTCTAAAAGATAAGAAAATCACTCAAAAATAAACAAAAAAATCAGTAGTGGACTTACAATCAGTTGGGTTACTGGCCCAATTAGCATCAAAGTATGTGCAGAGCTCTAAGGATAAGGTCGATGGGAACAAAAGATTCTGAAAGCAAGTATTATGAAGATAGCGCAGGATACTAACAACAGCTCCCAGTGACTGACTGTAGTTGGAGGGAGACAAACTGACTAATAATGTGATAGCATAAGAAACATCGGGACGGGTGACTTCCTACAACAGTGCGATACAAAGTAAGGCCAGTTAAAAGAATACCATCAGAAGGTGAAAATCGAGCATTGGCTTCTAGAGGAGTATCAGTAGTTTTAGTATCAGTGAGACGAGCACGCTCAATGACATCAGTAACATACTTAGACTAAGAGAAGATAATAACCTCTAGGAGAAGAAGCAACCTCGATTCCCAAAAAATAAGATAATAGACCTGAATCATTCATTTCAAAACGACGAGCCTAGTAAGATTTTAAGATAGCAATCCCATCAACATCATCACCAGTGATAATCATGTCGTCAACATATAACAGAATTAGGATACGTTTGGCTGAGGTACATCTTAAGAACAATGCAGAATCATGATGGCTTTATGTAAAGCCAAGAGAAGAAATAACTGTGGAAAAACGCTCACTCCAGATGCAAGGTTCTTGTTTGCAGACATATCCAAAATGACGATAAACTCCAGAAGGAAGAACCATATAGACATCCTCTTGAAGAGTCCCATTCAAGAAGACATTTTTAACGTCTAACTAAGAGAGATTCCACAAGCGAAAAGATACAACTGCAATAAGTGTACGAACAGTAGTCATCTTTTCAATAAGAGTGAAGGTCTCTTCATAATTCAAACCATACGGCTGAGTAAACTCCTTAGCAACTAACCTAGCCTTGTAGCGCTCAATCGAACCATCAAATCTAGTTTTGATCTTATAGACCCAATGAATAAATAGTTCATCAGTCATAACATGTTGCCAAAGATGATCTAGAATAGTTTCTTTACAGGAAGAGGGTTCAGAAAGTTTGTGAATAGACGTTAAGAAAAAAAGAAAGATTCTGAATAACAAGAACAAGCAAAATTGGTAACTTAGTAGACTTATGAATACGTGGAAGATATCGAGGAGAAAGATAAGGATCAACAATCTCTGACGGTGTTTGGAAGGCCATGGAAGGAGTTAGGACATCATGAGTCAGCGCATGTATACCTGTAGTGCATGAAAGATCGACAAGAGGGGTATGGAAAGGTAGGCTGTTGGTATTATTAAAAAAATGATCAATACGAATGAGATCTATCTTAGTCACATCGTGAGTATTATCAAAAATAGAAAAGAAATGAATATGTTCAAGAAACACAACATGACGGAAAACATATAATTTTTTATTAATAGGATCAAAACAGCGATAACCCTTATGTCCCTCTTCATATCCCAAAAAGACACAAATAGTAGAGCGTAAAGTCAACTTACTACGTTCTACTTTAGGAAGAAGGACAATACTAGTGCACCCAAACTCTTAGAAATGAATAATGAGGAGGTCGCCTAAATAACATTTCATAGGATGACAAACTCGAAGTGTGAGAAGACGGAATCTTATTAATTAAGTAAACAGTAGTTAGAACTGGTTCTTCCCAAAATTCAATAGGAACTTTGGCAGACAAGAGAAGTGAATGGGCAGTTTCAACAATGTGCCTATGCTTTCGTTCAACAACATCATTTTATTGTAAGGTGTCAGTACATAAAGATTGATGAATTGTGTCATCAGAAGCAAGCAATGTAGAAAACCAGTAGAGGTATGCTTCCCACCCAAGTCACATTTAAAGCACTTAATCACAGCAGAATGTTGAGTTTTAACAAGTGCTCTAAAAGAAAGATAAATAGAAAGGAAATCAGAATGTCGTTTTATAAGATAAACCCAACAATAACGACTATAATCATCAATAAAAGAGACATAATATCTAGAATCTCATTTTGTAGCAACAGGAGTAGGTCTCCACATATCAGAATGAACTAGAGCAAATAGTTCAACATAACGAGAAACACTTCAAGGAAAAGGTAAAGCATAAAATTTAGCTAATTTTCAACCACTAGAATTAGAAATATCATGAGTTCGTAAATCTCCCAATTGACCTTTAGAAACTAAAAATTTTAAACGACTAACGGAAACATGTCCAATGCAAGAATGCCGCAAATAAAAACTAGAAGAAGAAGAATTCAAATAGAATAATGACAAATCAACACTAGAGGCCGTATCATGCGGTTGTTTCAAATTGTCCAAAACATATAACCATCCTTTTCTACAGCTTACCCAATCAGCTTCTGAGATAGATGATCCTGCACATGGCAAGCAGTAGAAGAAAATTGAATTAAGTAACCAGAGTCACACAACTGACCAATAGAAGTAAGATTCAAAGAAAGAGTTGGAACACTATAGACATTTGAAAGTGATAAATTATGTGTGTTAACAAAACCAACTTCTGCCGAGGGCAATGGAGTGCCATCAGTAGTCATAATAGACATGGACGAGTTAAAAAGGCATAAAGAATCAAAGAATATTAAGTTAGATGACATATGTTTGGAAGCACATGAGTCAAAAATCCATGAGGAAGAAATACCTGTAAGGCAGTGGGATGACAAACCTATATGAGTAGAGGATGACATAACATGAGACTGAGTGGCAAGGAACTGCTGAAACTGCTCAGCTAGATTAGTTAGCGGAGGACCAGAGGTAGGTGGTGCTCCAAGAATAGATGAGTCACAAGATAGCATGGCTTCTGCTGTGTTAGCATTGGGACGATAGTCGTTGTTGTGACTACTGTTAATTCTGTAGAGTTTGTCGCTTATTCGATAACTTAGGCTATTGAGACTTCCAATGTCCCTTTTGTTTGCAAAAACTACACTCATCACTAGCAACTCGCACATGACCTTTGTTCTAATTATACATAGATGGTCGAGAAAGGACAGCCAAAACTGAAGTGCTAGATGTAGGAAGAGATGCCTCACTTGTTAGAGATTTCAAATGTGTTTCCTCAGCTCCAAATTTATTAACCACTAAATCAATAGAAGAAAGTGGAGTACGATGCAAGATGGAGCTCCTAAATCCCTCAAAATCATTGCTAAGTGCCATAAAAAACTGAACCAATTGTTGCTTCACTCTTTAAATAATATAGTCATCACGTGCTTTCATTCCTGTCGATTCTGTAAGAGATCAAAGTCATAGCAGTGTAAAATTCCAGAATACACATCTTCACCCATATTCTTCTGTTGTAAAGCCCGTATATCAATCTCTAACTGAAACATTCTGCAAAGTTAGACTTAGAGCTTGTTCGCTTCCCTTTTTTTTTTTTCAAAAAACTCATTTTTTTGCCTACTTTTTTTGACTTTTTAAACTTTTTACACTACAAAAAATTTTGAAAATTTAAAAAAGTAGGCAAAAAAACCCATTTTTTGAAAGAAAAAAACTACACCGAACAAGCCCTTAGTATATAACTTCTGCAAATTATCTCAAACTTTCTTTGTCATGTCATACTTTGCCAACTGTGTACCAATAGAATGATCAACAGAATTGTAAATCCAAGTAAGAATTTTGGCAATGTTTGATTCCCAAGAATCTAATTCTATTGCATAATTAGAATTTGTACTCTTAGGCATCATAACAGTTCTACTAACTTAACTCCACAATTATTTAGCCTTAAGAAAATTATTCATCACAGTATTCCAATACAAATAATTATTACCAATTGATCTTACACTAATAGATTGAAGTAAATCATCCATTTCAGTTGTCATTATGTGGTAAGTAATTACAGTTACAAATCATAGGGAATCAAAATTACACAATTCTAGAAAATCAGCAGCACAAACGACCAAACAATCTACCCTTAAAGACATACCTCAACCAACAGCCAAACAAACACCACCAGAAAATCAATAATTTACCACGGAACAATATGTATCAAGTGAGCAACCTAATCGGAGAAGCCTAGCGTCCTTACTGTCTCTGCGCGTGGGCCTCGCGCGCTGTCGTAGAATAACTCCACGCACTGCCTTCGGATGATCACTTCGTCGTTGTAAGTCCAAATATGGTCACCAATTTCCAAACCGATGTCACGTTGAATGGGAATTGTGAATTTTGAGCGGTGGCTCAAATATAAACTAGGTTTTTTACTGTACACAAGATCGTAGATGGAAAAGAAAAGAAAGAAACCATTGTTCAATATGCAAATTGGCTCTGATATCATGTTAGATATTTCAATATGGCATCTCAAACTAAGAGAGACAAACAAATAGAGGAAAAGAGAACAAAACAATTATCATTAAGCAAAATTGAATAATTAGTGTTAGGGTTACATTTAGTATTTATAATAGAACAAAACAAAAAGTGACTAAACTACCCTAAACAATATTATAACCCTAAATATAATTAATATTCTAACATGACAAAGTAGGCCTGGGCGTCGGGTGTGTCAGTTCAGGTATTTCAATACCCAGAAGTACCCGTTATAGTTCGAGTATTTCATAAATAGAATCATTCAGTTTCACGTAATTATTGGAACAAAACCCAAACAGCGAACCGTCTGTTCTACCCATAACATTTTCCTTTAAAATCGTGAGTTGACAACATATTTTGAAAAAAATGAAAACTTTCAAACTAGTTAACATTAAAGTACATTAGATATTAAAACAATTTACGAATAATATAAACTGGAAGAATAGACACAAAAATTGCGAACTCAAAAATTAGGATTAAAAAAATGAAAATTATCTTTCAAAATTGAGGATTTGTTTCGGTTATAGAGGAGTTTCCCTTCGCCGTCTCACTGTGTGTTGAGCGAGAGACAGATGAGCAAAAGTGTGAGATAGAGACAATGTTTGTATTGAGTATCTAAGCAAATAGCGATTAAGAATTTAAAATTTTGGTAATTGGAATTAGGTCGATTAAGTTTTAAGAGTGGTAGATTTTGTACTTTTGGTTTGGGTCTTGGACAGTTGGACTCTTGTCTTTGGTACTTTGGTATTGGGTTTTGGGTCATTGGATTAGGGTGAATAAATAGTAAAAAATAAAAAATTTATAAAAAATGATAAATTCGGTTCCAATTGGGTACCCACAGTTTTAATTCAAAAAACAAGAATCGACCCAAACATGTTCAATTCTCGGTTTTCAATTCATGTTCCTACTTTTATTTTTTTGGAACCAGACCAGAACCTCTGGTTCTAGTTCGGTTCCAGTTCGATTTTGATTAAAATGTCCACCCTTATGACGAAGTCATTAAGCCTTAACAGCATTCTAACGTGACAATATAAGTGAAAATTTGGTGACTTGATTGAAACAAAATTAAAATTGAGTGACTCAATTATAATTTCACTGAGTTCAATGACCATCAATTTTTTATTTTTTGCTTGTACGACACATGAAAATATGTGTTATACTTATAGTAGGTGAAAATATAATGTCTTGAAAAATGGGCGGAATGGATGTGTATATGTTGTTCAGGTCGATTTGAAGGTGCGGAAATAGTTAGAACTGAATGGAGAAAGTATGGAAAAATATCTCGTAATGTATTTAACCAGAAAATGGATTATACTCATGCAGAAACAACTACTTGTTACAAAATCTTAGGTGTGAAAGTGTGGATTTCATAAAATTAAAAAAGAAAAAGGGTGTACTATATCCAAAGCGCCTCTGAGGTCAAAAATCATGTTTATGTGCCATTAGTGGTAGAAGTTGATTAGACTAAGGACCAGACAAGTTTGAGTGTGATAATCACTTTTCACCTGTGGAGAAAGTTGATCTTAATAAGCCAATTATCAATTCACAATGACAAGATACAGTGAAAGGAAGGAAAACATGGGAAGGCGAGGGGCTATTTTATCCAACATGATTCTATTCAATTAGTGTTATAGAAGCTCTTTAAAAACTCATAAATGCCTATTTTAACCCTTTTAACAAGAGTTAGAAGATTTAATAGGGGTTTAAGAGGTCCATTTTAAGGGCCTTGAGAGCTCCCGAAATAAGTTGAGTGGAACGTGGTGATCGGTTGTTATGTACACCTATGCGTGTGAGCATATTATCATACTTTTTTTCCAATTGCCATTTGAAGCTAAGAATGCTGCTAAGAACCCCGCCAGACTTTTATCTGAATAATAATTTATGCCAAAAATGAAGAGAAGTTTTATCATCGAAAAAATGAGTACAAATTTTTTTGTCCAGATAGAGTGTCACTATATTTTTTTTTTAAAAGACGAAAGTACCATTTATAATACAGAACAAATCAATTTTTGGACATCCATTTTCTAGGATAATCACCACTTGCCGCCCTCTGCCACTCCACCAATTTTTTTCTTTTTTAGTTTTTTTTTATTTACTTTTTTTCGTTTAATTAAGAATAAGGATAGAATTGTCTTTTTTAGAAAAAAATTGAACTTTTAACAATGACTTTTTCTATTCTTATACTTAGCTAAACCAAACGTCTAGATAACTTTTATTCAGATAAATAATTTTATTTACGAACCAAACGGGTCCTACACGTAAAAATATTGGGGGTCAAAGTTATAATTTTTTGTTACATTACGAGTTAAAATGTTGGTTGTGGTCTAGGTTAGGTTTTGTGCCAAACAATCCTCAAATGTAATGACGATAATTAACTCGTATATAGTAGGCGTTGTGCCTTAATTAAATATGTACAACCCAAGTTAATTATGTACTAGTGTATTGAGTTATTGACTAGTTCAAATGGAGAAGATAAATCAGAATCATGGTTGTTGGGTCGATATGGGTTTTGAATAACAATCACTTTTGAGGTGTGACTAGGGTTAAACTGAGCATTCTTTGTGAAATTTCACTTTTGGGTCCAAGAAGATTTTCTTTGATTCTTCAAATTCCCTTCTTTATTTATTTCTCAAACGATTAAATTGTAACGATTTGGTATCAGGGCGTTGGTTGTTGGAGATTTTATAGTAGAAATTTGAAGAAGAAAATTGGTTTTGGGTGAAATTTTTTTCTTGAAAAATCGAATCTGAAAATTGGGTTTTTGAGGTTAACCGGTCTGAGTTAAGGTGCATGGGTGGTGCCATTGGCTTCCCGGTGAAGTGAGCTTTCTCCTTGGGTGGCGCTTGGAGCGCGTGGACGACACGTGTTGTGGAAGGTGGTTGTGATTTGTTCACTACCTTGTGTTCTATTTGGCGTGGTAAATTTTGTAGACTAGAAATTGTAAAATTTAAAATAAATTTAAAATTCGCATCTCTCCAGTAACATCTGACCCTTATTTTTAATTTTTCAGTTAAAAGATAGCTATCTTGTCAATAGAAAACGGTTATTATCTGTTTAGAATTACATGTTGGATAGCTACCTTTACTAGTAACAAATTGATTAGATTGTTATTGTTTGTGGTTTTTTTTCTAACTGATATAATTTTATTGTTGAAATAATTATTAATTAATTATATTATTCTGCTTCGTATTACTTTTTTTTTAGTCATTGACAATTCTCTAAACTTGTTTGTTCTATACTTTCCCTTAACCTGAGAATCCGATTCTCACATAATCTTGTGGAATAAATGACAAAGTATAATTTGTGACCATTAATTGACAAATTATTGCTCCTATTTAATTGTAGTTGTGTGTACAATTTTTGTTTGTAAAATTTTTATCTGGTTAATTCTGTGTGAATTGTTAAAACCCAAAAATGACTACTCATAGTTTTGATTTGGGTGAGTTCAATGGAAAATGTGATTTTTCTATCTGGTAAAAAAAATTTAAGGGAATTTTGATTCAGTAAAAAATTTCTAAAGCTATAGATGATTCTTTTCCCGTAACTGTCACTAATTATCAGAAAAATAAATTTGAGGAGTTGGCTTACAGTTCAATAATTTTACATGTTTTGAGAAAAGTTGGTAAACTTGATTCTACACAAGCACTTTGGAAAATGTTGGAGGATCTTTATTTGTTAAAACTCCAAACAAGTTTTTCTTACTTGAAAGTTTATTCAGTTTTAAAATTGATCTTTCAAAGGCTCTGGATAATAATTTGGATATCTTTAATAAGTTGGTTCAAGATATCACTAAGTCTGGTGAAACTGTCTGAAGAGTATAAGGTAAGTATATTGTTAAATACTATATCTGAAACATATAGGGAGGTCAAAAATGCCAATATGGTAGAAACAAATTAACACCTAAAATTGTCATTAATTCCTTAAGAAGTTATGAAATAGAGTTAACAGCTGAAAAACTTGAGAAAAGAAGTGGTGAAGTACATATAGGGAGAGGTAGGACAAAGTTTAGGTGGAGTGAAAATCAAAACAATGGTGAATCAAATAGTAGTAACAAGAATGGTAAGGGCAAATCTAGATCAAAGTCTAGGCCTAAAAGAAATGCCATGATTGTGGTAAAATACGTTGCTTTATAAAAGATTAATATATAGAGAGTAAAACAAACAAAAATAAAAAGTCAAATAGTTTGAATATGGTGTCTTCTAATTCTTATTCGGAACCCAGTGAAGTTTATGTATTAATAAGCTAAGTTGATGGCTCTGCTGAATTAAATTTGTCCGTGAAATCTCATCTACGTGAATAGATACTTGATTCTGGTGCATCTTTTTCATGTTACATCATATAGAGAATGGTTTGAAACCTTGCATGAAAATGATTTAGGTCATATTATTATGTGTAACAACTTAACGTGCAAAATTGTTGGAATTGCTGATAATTCTATCAAATTTAATAATGATTGTGTGCTTACTTTAAAAGGAGTCAGATATATTCCTAAAATGACTAGAAATTTTAATTGTCATGGGTGAATTAGAAGAATGGGTCTAATTGGTAAAATTGAAAACAAGATGCATAAAATGATCAAAGGAAGTAATGGAATTTATGTTACAATAGGGGAATTGATTAAAAATTTGAATTTTTCTGTTTCTTCTGCCAACACAAATGACACAAACAAGTGGCATGCTAGATTAGCTCATGTGAGCAATAAGGTGTTTAAGCTCCTTAATGAAAAAATGGTATTTGGTAAAGATTTTGTTGATGTGCATTTTGTGACCATTGTGTTCTTGGTAAACAACATAAACTGTTTTTCTCTTCAGGTGTTCATAAAACTAATGGAACCTTTGATTATGTGCATTATGATTTGTGGGCTCCTGCCAATAATCCTACTTTGGGTGGAAAAATATATTTATAGTCTAATGACTATTCTAGGAGTATGTGTTTATCTTTTAAAGGATAAATCGAGTATATTTGATATTTTTAATAATTGGAAAAGACACGTTGAAAATTTAACTGGTAAAAAGATAAAGTTTTTAAGGATCGATAATGGGTTCGAATTTTGTAATACTGAATTTGACAAAATGTGTATTGAAAATAGAATAACAAGACAAAAATATTTCTTACACTCCTCAACAAAATATGGTAGCTGAAATGATGAATAGAACAGTGCATGATCATAAGCTCTAATGTCCCTAAATTGTTTTAGGATGAATCTGTTCTAACTTCTTGTTATTTGATTGATATTACTCCATCTATTACTTTGAATAGTGATACTCTTCATAAAAAATGGTATGGTAAATGCTCTGATTATTCTATGCTTCGTACTTTTGGTTGTGCTGTTTTTTCTCACCAAAATGAGAGAAAACTTGAACATAAAGCTAGGAAATGTATTTTATTAGGATATCCCTAGGGTATGAAGGGATATAGGTTATTGGGAAGAAGCCAGAAGAAGTCATAGTGAGTAGAGATGTCACATTAAATGAATCTAAAATGCCTTGTTTAGGACCTGATTTAGAGAAATTAGGTGAATATAAACAAGAGGGTGATAGTAGGCATGTGGAGTCTGATGAGGTTAGTACACATATCCCAAGTATTTATAGCGAGGTAGAAATTCAATAACCCGAAAGAGATGATAGAGGTGAGATAGTTGTTCAGGAATATCTTGACCAGGAAGATTCTTTAAGAGACTATCAATTAACTAAAAATAGGGTGAGAAGACCTCATAGAGAACCTCAGAGATTTGGGTATGAGTCAGAGGTGGTTTTTGCTTGTGCTAGTTTTGAAGAATTAGTCAATAACGAGCTAAAATCATATCAAGATGCTATTAAGAGTGAACAATTGAACGAGTGGTTAGAAGTAATGAAAGAAGAGATGCAATCCCTAGATAAGAATCAAACTTGGAAGATGGTACCACTAAGACTGAACATTTAAGATTTAAGGCTAGGTTAGTACCTAAGGGATTCACACAGAAGGAATGAGTAGATTACAATGAAATTTTTTCTCCAGTTGTTAAGTATATTACTATTATGGTCATGCTTGCATTTGTTACTTATTTTGACTAGGAACTTGAACAACTTGATGTAAAAACTGTTTTTTTTACATGGTGAACTTGATGAAAAAAAATTCATGAATCAACCTCAACATTTTAAAGATAATTAAAAACCTGATAATTTGTGTTATCTTAAAAGGTCCTTGTATGGTTTAAAACAGTCGCCTAGACAGTGGCATAAACGGTGCTTACTACTAATTTTCAAATAAATAAGTTTGATCATAGCTTGTATTATCAATATGATGAAGATAATGATTGTAGTTTCTGTTATTATACGTTGATGATATACTTTTGATTAGTTTTTCTATAGTTTTAATAAATAACTGCTTTGAATAGAGAATTTGACATGAAAGACCTAGGTCCTAGGTATAGCAAAAAGAATCCTAGGGACGGAAATAGAGAGAGATAGTCAAATTCTTGTATACGTCTGCATTAAACACCATATGTGTTAAAGATTTTGAAAAAGTTTGACATGAGCAAATATAAACCTGTTTCTTTATCTTTAGCAAATCATTTTATTTTGTCTAATGATCAATCTCTTGTTAGTGATGAGGATATTGAATACATGAATAGGATTTCTTATTCTAATGCTATAGGATCAATTGTAACGCCCTAAATTTTTTTAACCCGGATGGTTACTAAAATAATCTTTAAATAATGTTTGACGACTTCAAATAGGTTTTCCCTCTTTCTTGAATGGTTTTAAAAATGTTACTATTGCGGAAAACTAACAAACGCGCAAGGGAAGAGAAATTAGCTTCTAAATTTGAAGGTTTTTACCTATACCGTGATAGGTGTCGGCACAAATTATTTGACCACCCAAACATACTCCAAAAATTACAAGAACATGTTAAAATTTCAGACCTTAATTACATATATTGGTAGGTGAAAGACATGGCCAAAGTTGCTTGATATACTATCGCAAAAAATGTTCATAATAAATTCATATGATGGAATCTTTGAGTGATTCCAATTTCTGATATTAGAAAACATATAAGGCTATCCATATCCACTGATTTTACTCAAAAACTCTAAATACACAGAGATTTATGATTTTTCAAATTAGGGACAAAATGTTGAAATTTTCAAAAACGAAACAAGGCAATTTCCGCTTTAAACTTCAAAATGACAACTAAATCAACATCTCGATTTTCCTTGTACCTTACATGGTTAAAGAAAATAAAACTAACATTTAATTGCAGCATTTACATCATAAACGACTCGGTCATCTCAACACCAAAATTTAAATAAAATACAATAAGCCCACTTCTTGATCGCTAGCCTACGTCATCGCACCAATGCCAACCATCTCAATTTGAAAATTTGTTCATCTTAGGGTGAGTCTTTCATAAGAAACACTCAGTAGAAATATTTACTAATGTGTGAGAAAATATATATTAAATTAAATTGCAGCATGTCAAACATTTTAAACATATATAGGAACACATTTGGTAACCGACACCACATGAAACTTAAAAGTGATTATCTTCAATTACTAACATACATATGATATTACCTTCAATCACAATCATAAAGTTCCGAGTATGGCAATCAATTTACATAATATTTTCTCAATTTAAAATCATGGACTTAAATTCGGTAGTACAAGAAACTAACTTACAAAAAGAATTTATGTTG
The DNA here is from genome assembly GCA_030279155.1 of Forsythia viridissima. Taxonomy (NCBI): domain Eukaryota; kingdom Viridiplantae; phylum Streptophyta; class Magnoliopsida; order Lamiales; family Oleaceae; genus Forsythia; species Forsythia viridissima. The sequence goes on from CM059037.1 coordinate 27,021,529, forward strand.
AGTTGATTTGTGGTTTAAAATGGCGTTTCTTTTCCTCAAATGATGACTTCGTGCTTGCCTTTTCATTTCTCAAAATTCAAGTTTTGTAATGTAATTTGAGTGATTAAAAGGAATGAAAAAATGAGGAGGTAAAAATCTGATTTTTGCTGGCTGAAATTGGGGACTTTTGTGCTGGAGACTTCTGACTTATGGTTGAAGGAGAAAGTGACATTGTTGCTGGAATTTTGGGGACTGAAAAGAGGGAGAAAATTATGCAAAATAAAAGGTTAAATGCTTACTGCTAGGGTCCGAAACTTGAAGAGAAAGCAACTAAAATTTCCAGATAAAAATCAAGGCTAAAAGCCTATTGCTGGAGCTGAATTTGCTGAAAGGAAAAATGGAGAAATGCTGGAGTATTTTTGTGATTGAGATTAAGAAAATTAAATGTGCTTGAAGGGCTGAAAATAACAAGAAATGAAATGTAAATTGTTACTGAAATGGGACAGCAGCTGAACCTAAGTTGTAACATAGCATTAAAGTTCATTAAGTTCAAATAAGCATGAACCAAGAGTAAATAAAGAGCAACTTATAAAAAAATAACGTGCATATTTCCCATCATCATGGAATTATGAAATTTGAAATGGTCCCATCTTAGCATGAAAAAATAGTGTGAGTTAAATGGTTGCATTGGGGCCAAAGGTGCACAAAATAGCCTACATTGATATTGCCAATTGATATCCCAATATAGCCATATATCTTTTGGAAAACAACTTGTAGTGTGTGCGCACCATAGCATGAGTGTCCTTTTAGTAAAGGCTCTACCATGATCCACATGACACTATTAGAATGAGTGTCCATTTGATTTTACTAAAAATAAAAAATGTAATAAAATTTAATTATATATATTGTTGAAAAGTTAATAAAAATTACAAGACTTATAAAACATGTAGTTAAAATTAATTATTTATTTTGACTTCAACTTTTAACAAAATCAAACAACTTCTGAATTAGTTTTTGAACTATTTTAAATATTACAAAAACTATTTTTTTTTAAAAAATTACAAAAATTTCTCTAAGTTTGTTTTTAGAGTAATCATATTACACAACAATTTTTATATTTATTGTTACACTATATTTTAATTGCAATGAAGGTCTCTAACTTTTATTTATTTTCGCATTTATATTCCTAATATTTTTTTTTATAAAATTCTTATCCTTAATCTTCAATTAATTAGTACATCTTGTCATCTAATAGCATTTTATGTCCAAATATTATGTTAGCATACTTTGAAATGAGAGTCAAATAATATTTCGAACTTCTTTATTTATTATTTTTTTCTTATTTAAAAATATGACGAGCAAACAAATATTTTTATGTCCTTCTAATATATTTTTTGGTCAGAGACAAGATATTTTAATTAGTAGAAAGTTGATGATAAGATTGCAACATAAAAAATGTTGGAAACAAAGTGCGACAATGAGCAAAAGTTAAAGAATTTTATTGCAATTAAAATGTGGTGGACAAAATAAAAACTATGGTAATAATAAACTTATCCTTCTTTTTATAATAGATTCTCTCCTGTCTATCAAAAAAAAAAATTGTATTTTCTATTTTATCTTAATATATTTGTATAAAGTTTAAAATTTTTATTAAAATAAATTTACAATATATTCCTTTTGCTCTTTTTCTCATTTCTTGAAAGAAATATGGTTACAAATGAATCAATTGGTTCATTTGCACTCTACAAAATAAAATAGTTTTTGTTCTTCCTTTATTTCTTCAATTTTTTGTTTTTTTTGTATAATTGTACATTTATGATATGTTAACTTTAGAGAATTAATTTCCCCTTATCATAGTGACTAAAACATAATAAAGTTAGTATAGAATAAGGTTCAAAGTTTGGATGATTTTTCTTTTACTTTTTCTAGTTATCAATTTTCATTAATTTTGTTCTTTTTTTCTTATCCAAATTAAAAACAAGAAAAAAAGATTGCTTCAAATTTAGTGGAAAAATAAAAGTAAAATAAGAAATGTATATATATATATATATATATATTTTTCTAGCGATGAGGTTCTATAATTTCTTTAAAGGCATAGAGATGCCTCTATAACAGTCAAATATTTTATAAAGTGTCTCTTATACGAGGTGTTTACTATTCACTTTACCGCAGATTAGTTTGAATTGATAGACATGGACTTCCTACCGTTAGAGGTCTATAGAATTGTTTAGGACTATTTATTTAAGAAATAGTACATCATTATTTATTGCTTTATTATTTATTCATTTATTTGATTGCTTTATCTTTTATAATTGGAGGTCAAATTTTATATCTCACTCCCATGTATTTTTTATGAGTTATTTATATGTAGTTGGAGTATCCAACTCCCCTCCACCCACATCCAAAATTCTTTCCTAGTGGAGGCCTGACAACTACACTAAGAATATGATAGTGCGTTGAATTTTAAAAAAAAAAAAGTGTTTACTATTCATCTCTTGGTCTAGAACGACGCCGTTTTGACCTTTTTCTTCTTCTTCAATGAGAACAGATAAAAGAAATTGGCTCTCCTCTTAAACCCTCTTCCTTTTAAACACTATCAATATTTTATCTCCCGAACTCATAGCCTCCAAACCCAATTTTTCCTCTTCTACATACTACTATTGTTTTTTAGTCCATTTTGGCCTTCTTATTTTTCAATGTCCATTAAATTTTTGTCGATATTCATTTTTTTCGATAATATCAACAAAAATAGACACAGACAATTATCGACAAATTATGATCAAATTAATGCCATTATTATCGATATTTGTAATGGGTACCAAATTGGTACCGTTATTATCCACAAATAGGCACCATTTGGTGCCCCTTAGTAATGGGCACCAAATTGGTGCTGTTATTCTTGACAAATGGGCACCATTTGGTGCCCATTATTATGACAGAATTCGATATACATCGATAATTAATTCATCTATTTTATCAACGAAATGACAAATTTTATACGCTCTGTTTTGTGCTCATTTTTGTCTATTTTCGATCAAATATAACCAATTTCGTACATCGACAATAAAATATACCAACAAATTATATCCACCAAATCTGTAAATTAAACTCAAAATCTAATACAATTCACTAATATACAAACTAAATCGACAAAAAATTACCCAACAACATAAAATATATCGATAAAAAAAATATAGATTCAATATATCAAATTTAAATTTCATGTAATGTACAACAAATTTTTAAATCGGTTGACTTCTTCAAATAGCTCGAAAATCAATGACATGTGTGATAATGTATCTAAATTTGTGATAAGAAAGCAAAAATCAAGCCACAAAAACAGCAAAAGAAAGTGGGAAATGATACTTAGGAGCTGCAGCAATAGTAGAAGAAGTGAGGAAAGAGTATGCGTTTAAGTTAGAGAGGAGTGAGAGTGGAAAGATAAGAAATTGATATGATAAATATTCAATTGGTCATCCATGGTGGATAATTATGTCCAAATTTTTTAAATTTAGTCATTTCATCAACTGCTATATAACATGATTCTACAAACAAATAGTTTCTCTAATTCACTCTTGTTTTTATACATTATTTAAAATATATTCATTTAATCCTATTTCATAAATAAATTATTACGAGCATTTGACATGCACCGCATGTTTGTCAAACTAGTTTGCTCAAAAGAACAAAACTGAAGTTTTATATGGAAGGAAAAGACAACATTCTCCTGAATTCATTTGGGACGCCAAAATCAAATGGAGAGGTCTATTTATGGGCCCATTTGCGTTAGGTGTCTATTCTAAAAAAAAAAAAAACCTATTACTGTTCAATTTGAATTGTTAAGTCACACTACTTTATAGGACAGATCACACTGACAGATCACACTCATTTTAAGATTGTGGTCTTCAAGTAAACGCTCTATCATGATAATGTTAAATAATAATATGCACACAATTCGTTAAAATTGACACACCACAACAAGCCACTACAAGATCATTTGGGAAATGTCAAGACAGACAAAAGAATAAGAAATAGAAAATAATAACAATAAACAAACACAAAATATACATAAAACTCCAAAATTGAAAAAAAAAAATAAGAAAAAACTCATGCTGAAAAAGATAGAGAAATAAAAATTACCATGAATATATGTAATTTCTTACCCCTGAGTATATCCAACAAAATACATACCACATAAGACTACACGGACTTTCCAAATATTTCTCCAAGTTAATCCATGACTATCTCACGACTCGGGATGGATCCAAAGCACAAATGATGCTTCCATAAATATAGGATTTGGCTAAATATTCCTACTCATATAGGAAATAATAAACCAACACACACAATATAGGATAACATGAATCATCTTTGATGTATGAAACAAACTAATTCTTAATCTTTTCAAAATAATATAAATCCAACTCCTAGCCTTTAGCCTTGGCATCTGTAGCTTTCTAGTCACTGAATTCAGCTCCTGGTTTTTCACAATCTCCAATTTAAGTTCTTCACCACAATAATTAGTGGAAGAAATTTGTATAAGTTCATTTATAAGAAAACTTGAAAACTGTTTGGGATGAACCACTAATTTGGATAATATTATCAATTTGCTTTATAGCATGTACTTTATAGCATGTTTTTCATTCACATTAGGATGGGAATATGGTCCTTTTACCTTTTTGTGTCACATTCCACTACCTTCTTCACGCAATTCATGTTAATGGTTGAATTTAGGCATCCGCAAAAACTGGTTAGGTCCAGCTAGTTTACTGGACTGTCCAATTTCAATGGAATATTTACACAATCAAACCGCACCCTGTAACCGAACTGGACTAGAACCGATCCATTTGCATGTCAATTGGGGATCCCTACAATTCTCATCCTTGATGATGGAAGGCAAGTTCAGTGATTGCTAGTTAAACAATGGTGCAAGAATAAAAAATTAAACAATTCGTCGCCTCCTAGAGATATCAATAGGCCAACAGGAAAAATGTAGCAGTAAACAAGATAATACTTAAAAGGGTCTAGTAAAGGGAACGGACCGAGAATTTCCATTAATACATGTAGGCCAAACATTCAGATGGATACGAGGGAAAACCCCCATTCAGCTTTTTGTATGGTTCCTCATCCTAGTGAAAATTAGTCTCAAGTATTCGAAATCAACAGCATGACTGAGCACAGAATTATAAAAACAATTTTGCGTTTCTACTTCTACAAAATACAAACAAAAATCCCTTCTAGATTCAATAAGCACCACATGCTATGCCCTTTAGGCGCGTTAGATACAAGTGGTAATCAGGATTGGACAATATTAAAGAAAACGAAAATTAATTATGCCTGTTGTATTGTTCACAGCTATCCAAATCCGCAAACTGGACATGCCCTTTGAATTTAGGCTTACGTTTCTCTTGAAGGTAGAACAGACTTAAGCTTATCACAACTCTCTTCCTTGTCCTTAAAACACAAACTTTAATATGTTCAATACCTTCTGAATTGCGTGTTAAACATTAATAGAATGGACTTCCCTACATTTCTAGGGTGCTTTGTAATCTTGTCTGTGTGGCTGCACAAGTCTTAAGAGTTATACATTATAATGGTGTGTGAATACACTCCATCAAGCACACCTTGCTGCATACATAAAATTAAGCATTTCTTGGACGCTAAAATTAAGGATGGCAAAAAAACTCGCCGCCCCGAACCCGCCCCGCCACGCCCCGCCCCGCCCCGCCCCGCCAAGAATTTTATTTTTTTTATTTATTTATTTTTTTGTAAAATCATAAAATAGAATACAAATTAAAACTTTGCTAGAATTGGACTAAAGAAGAATCGAACCCGGGATGAAATTATAAACTATAAATCTCAACCATTACACCACAATCCCATTCTTGAATTTTTTTTGTTTTGTTTGCTACAAATATTTTTAAAAAAAATTATTTCTTTTCTAATTTTTTTTTTTTCAGTTTTATAAAAAAAAAAAAAAATTGTGGGGCTGTTGGCGGGTCAAAAGATTGACCCGCCCAGCGAATTCGCGGGTCGTGGGACGGGGCGGGGCGGACCCGCCCCATTGCCATCCCTAGCTAAAATCAACATAACCTTTATTAATTGGAACAATGCGTTAATAAATGGATTTTATTCTCTTGCTGGGTAAACTGCTTCTAGTGTCAACAGCAGTACTGAGTTGTGACCTCCAAAATGTGAAAACGGATCAAAGGTGCATAGACAAACATGAAGAGTTCAGTTACAGTCGTATATCATGATTAGGCCTGGGCGTCGGGTGGATCGGTCCGAGTATTTCAATACCGAGAACCACCCATTACAGTTCGGATATTTCGAAAATAGAACTATTTAGTTCCACGTAATTATTGGAACCAAACTCGAACCAGAACCGTCGGTTCTACCCATTACATTTTTTAGAAAAAAATTAGTTAACATGTTTTGAAAAAAATTAAAAATTGCAAACCCGTTAATATTAAAATATGTTAGTTATAAAAACAATTTATAAAACATATAAACATTAACTGGAAGAATTAAAACCAAAATTGCAAACTCATAAATTAGGATCAGAAAAAAAAATTTCTCTCAAAATTGAGAATTCATTTCAGTTAAAGAGGAGTTTTGCCTTCGCCGTCTCACTGTGTGTTGAGTGAGAGAGAGATGAGCAAAAGTGTGAGACAGAAGACAATTTTTGTATTGAGAATTTAAGATTTGGGTAACTAGAATTAGGTCAATTAAGTTTGAGTTTAAGAGTGATAGGTTTTGTACTTTTTGTTTAGATTTTGGACAGTTGGACTCTTGTCTTTTGTACCGTGGTGTTGGATCGTGGGTCAATGGGTTAGGGTAAATAAATTGTAAAAAATAAAAAATTCGGTTCCAATCCGGTACCCACGGTTCTAGTTCAAGAACCAAGAACCGACCCGAACCCGGTTGGTTCTTGGTTCTCGGTTTCGGTTCGGAAAGTTCGGTTCCGGTTAAAATGTCCACCCCTAATCTTGATTTAGCTCTGGCGTGTTTTGGAGGGCGTTTCTACTGCCTTGCTGAGCCAAAATTTTAGAATATAGAGTACATGGTGCACTGAACACAAAGTTTCCGCTCATGGGTAAAATTACCTCCTTGTGTATTTGCAAATTTACTAAGGCCCTTTCTGCGATCCACGTAATCCACCCCACCCCAACCCAACCCAACCCAACCCAACCCAACCCAACCCAAAGAAACCGTCTGAGCATTCCTCGCTAATTCTCTTCCTCTGAACTATACTAAGAAGACTCCTATAAACGCAACAAACCAAACTAGTTACCAGAACATTTCAATAAGTACGCACTATTTGCAGCAGGCCCCTTTTCCACTATATAAATGGACACTAAGTGAAGTTTAATAGGTGAACATTATGATCACCTTTAAGATCTTAATGTTTGGTGTAAATTGTGTTGAAGCTTGATTGTAGTAAAACTGTCCGAGTTCTCCATTTTTTCAGTAAATTGTTTGTAAATACGGTGGATGCTAACTGAGTTAAGCCAAATCTACATATAGGCTTTAGGAAGGTCAGTGGTCACAAATTTAGATGCTGAAGGCCCCAAAATCAATTGAAACAGGTCAAGTATGTGCATTTTAATTTCTTAATTCAAACAATAGCTCCCTTAGATGAATTGTCTTCCAAGATTAATAATAAAATGCTTATGAGAACCATTAGATGCTGGTAGCCGAACAACTTTTAGCACTATCAAATTTGCAAACAGTGCCAGAATTCAATTTTTTATGAAAGTAGCATTAAAAGGTGTTTAAGTGTCCATATATTTTGTCCGGAAAGAGCGAAATCCTATTTGAGTACCAAGATCATAAGGTTACAACAAAGAACCTACTACTAAACAATTTATAATGAACTGAAGATTTATTATGCATTCTTGTGAAGAAGACGTGGTGGTAGCAACCGATAGTCCTAGTGTCATTCTAGATCAGTAACTACAGTCAGATCAGAACTATGCCAAACCTTGTGGTTTAGGAAGAGTCAGAAGGTGAGATGTTGGTGAACTTTGTACAGTCATATGGTCCAATCTGATTAGTTTTCCTTTTGACCTGAAAAATCATAAAACATCATTCATAAGACATTGAAAATTAAATAATGGCAGCATATTAAAAATTGTATAATACAGTGTATTTTTTCCTTTTTCCATTCCCTTTTTCAACCAGTTATGTTTACTTCACATGTATACGAAGATGTCATCCTATCTGCTTATTTAATTTGCATATGCATGTTGCCTTTATGAATACAACAGAGAATTTCAACATAAATATAAATTAAAGCAAAAGGACTATTTAATATAGAATGCAATTACCTTCCACTTTTTTCACATAAGTCTACACAATTCATCCTATGGGTTTCGGAAAGCATGGTAATATATACAACAGGATACAGATACAACAATGAGTCAACTCTTAAAAATTTCAAGATATGACATGTCGGGGCATTGATATAACTAATAAATAAATAAATATAATGTAATCAAATTTCAAAAACATGTATGTGTATTTGGATCGCCAAAATGAATATTCTATTACATAAAAAAGATCAGTATGGATAAAACAAGAAGTACAAAATTGATATATTTATCTGTGTTGTAACTGAGTTTCCTTGTGGGTGTTATTCTTTCAATGGTGTTTTTATACATAATCACTTATTGGTTAGAATAATTATTCAAGAAAAATAACTTTCTGAATGGCAAGGTATATACCAAAAGTGTCTGTGATGTCTCAAGCACGTATCAACAATGTTTTAAGATTTAACTTTGATTATTTAGTTGTATTTGATATCTGATGCACAATGTAATAGAAAATAGTATTTATTTCTTCAAAAGTATCTGGAATGTATTGCAAATGCTTCCAGAGTATCAAGAAGGTATCCATAATTAATTCTTGGTCTTTTTTATAATCTTGGCAAATAACATCATCAAATACACATTGGTACATATTGAAAGAGACTTATGCGATGCAGAAACTTGTATAAGCATGAATGTTTTTGAACCCTTATTGTAAAAAGAGAATTCATAACGAGGTACAGGTTATGCCATTTATATAACAAAAGGTGCAAAGTGTTAGAACTGTGAAGAAAGTAGATCAAGTCCATGACAATGAAAATTGACAAACAAAATGGCAACGAGGCCCATAGTCCTTGACGATCTCAGCAACACAATATGGATTTAAATAGCTAGCGAAGTAAAATAACAATGTGCAGACAAATATATGTGAGCACCTTTGAAACCAAATTATGAAGTGGTAAAAAAATGAAAGAATGACGAATTGCAGGATCAAGATTACACGACACTAAGAAAGAAGAAAAGAGAAGAAGCAATAATACAAATGAAATAGATGAACCTATCTACTGGTATTTTCAAGACTAATTATTCAAAAGTCACATTCCCAAAATGAGTTCTTTATCTGAACTACTGACTGCCACATTAGATAAGTTGCAATACAATGAATAACCGAGAGATTAACAAAAAGACAAATTACAAAAACCAATATGAACAAAGAGACTAAAATTCCGAAAACCAATATGATATTGTTTTTAATCTAAAATGACTTTCCATCTAAGTTCTACTATATTTAGAAAATGAGATCGTAAAAGTAAGGGCATACCGGAGACCATGGGTTTGGCTCAGGAAGAGATTTGTCAGGAGGCGAATTTTGTACAGCACCACCTTTCATGGTGAGAATATCCTGTAGAAAATTCTATATAAGATCACATAACAATGAACATGATAGATGAATCAATTACAGATATCATGCCCGTATAAGTTGATGATCAAGCATCAAGACGGAAAATAAACTGATAGAATCAAGCATCAAGATGGAAAAAAACATGTAATTGAACTTTCAAGAATATTAAATTAACAAGAAGTAATAAAAAATAGGGTAGAACAAAGTAGCTAGACTGTGTCTTAATGATGTTTAAAGTAATTATTCTCTCCCTGGCCTGTCGTCTGACTGAAAACACCAAGATTTATGTCAATAGATAGAACTTATATATAAAAGGATATCGAGATCCTTTAAAAGCCTTTTCGGGTTAAAGGTCAGCTGGGTCCAACAGAACTAACAGGTTAAGATTACATGTTTCCAGTTATGTATTACGAAGGATTAACATGCAAAAGGTAATTATTCCTCCAACGGCAATGTGCAGAAGCCTAAAAACATGTAAAAAATCACAAAACTTAATCTTCTCCAGCAACCAACAAGTTGCTTACCAAAATCCCTAAAATCACCATTTAACAGTCAACATTAAACAAGGACAGAGTTAGTGAAGATCAAGGTCAAGGTAAAAAATTCAAAGGAAACACAATAGTTCTTAAACGAGAAAAAGAGCATGTAAATACTCAATCTAATGAAAATATGAGCAGGAATGGACCATGCAAATTGTCAAGCTAATGATGAAAGAAGTCAAACATTATGAGCACCACTGCCTTCTAATCAGTGTTTAAAAAACATTTTGAGGCTTAGACCTAGTGTCGCGCCTCACTTGAGGCTTTCATTAAATACCTCAAGCTTACACCTTAAGTGCCATTTGTGTGGCATACACATCAAGGCTAAGCCTCAGGTCGATTAAGGTGTTCACCCGTTTGTCTTGCCTTTTCTAGGCATTTTATTACTTGTCTTAGCTTTTTGGGTTAGTTTTTAATAACCTATAATGTTTTACGGGTTTTCTTATTTTCTTTGTTCTACCTATACACGGAAGGGAAAGGAAAAGGAGAAGACACCATTGCAAGTGGACGATGATGGCAAAGAATGAGAAGAAACCGATAGTCATGAGGAGAATAAGGGAATCAAATATGTTAGATGATTCCCTTGAAGATCCAACATATATACAAGACTTTTAGTCTGTTTCCACTTGAGTAGTAGATTACAAATATTTTACATGATTACTAATTTGAGAATTTATTATTTCCTACTTTATTGATCTATTTTATGTTTGTTGCTTAGACTTCTAAGTTTTTTAATTGGTTTATTATGGAACTTTTGAGATGGTTTATAGTTTATTATGAGCATTTTTTTGTATTTTTATATTTTTTTGAATTATTTTATTGGTTTGTCTAGACGCTTACGCCTCTAAATGCCTTGAGGCTTGCACCTCGCCTCACGAAGGTAAAATGTCTCGGTTCCTGATTGAAATTTTTTGAATTTGCTCCTAATTTTAACAAAATGCTTAAAAGATAAATTTCTTTGATACATGTTGGGGATATATGCTGACAACTAAAATAAAAGCTGAGCATATAAACTTACCTCTCCAGCAGCTTCAACGGCAGCCAACCATTCATCAGAAAATGGTACAGCATCTTGTGGAGGTACAAATGTATGACTTTTCTTGTTACAACCATCACCAAATTTATTGCTGCCATCAGAAAGATACATAACGGCATATCCTCAGAGTTCTGAATTCATGACAATTTCACATAGATCTTAAAAATTAAGATAAAAAATTTACCACAGTACCCTCTTTGCTAATAATACTGAGCTACTTACATTGATGAAAATGCAACTTTATCCTCAACACATTCCAACTTGAGGAGAAGCTCACTAACAGAAGTACTACTGTTTTGTGAACTTCCACTCTTATTGTGATCAGGTGAGAGTTCAACTTCCAAAGGATTTGATGGTACATCCTGTATGCATGATTGACCAACAATTACATCTGCATATTTGCAAGTTTCGTGCATTAAAGTTGATTTCTGGACAATAACGCCAGATTTTATTAATTTGTCTCCATATAGATCACTTGGTTTTGTAGCAAAATCCACCATGTTCGACAAAACACTAGTTTGATCAGATTCATCAGAGATAATGCTTTTTACAGGAACTGTTGAAGTGTGTTTGACGCAGTCTTCCTTCAATGCACTGTCATATGATGACTGCGCCAGCAAATCCTCCGGGTGTGATAGAGTGATCTGCTTATCCACTCCAAATCCACCTTCCTTCATTATCACAGCAGAAGTTCCTGAATCGTTTTCATAATAACCATCTAACATTGACCTGGAATCAGTAGTCTTTTCAAGAATAATTTTCTGTGACTCTTCAAACACCCTGCTTCTGGAAAGCAAACTACTATAGTTCGTCTTTGTTGTCTGTGTTTCCTGATGAGGACTGTTTGACAAATGCTGACTAGTAGGGTCCTCCACAAACAAATCATCTTTCATTTCATTAATTCCCATATTCCGCAGGTCATTATCACCTGGCGATCTCCCATCACCTACAACCAATGTTTTCGTTACTTCATTAGGATAACTATTGAGTTCCAAATAGTTAGCGTTAGCTGTGAGGACCCCATCATAACTGGAAGTACTAAATAAAATGTTGCGACTTTCAGACAATTGGGTGTTCTCCACAGAATTAAACTGTATGTCCCTGATAAGAGGTTGTCCGATCGTTTTGCCAATATTGAAGTCAGCATCATGCACTGCGGCTGGAGCCTGAGAAATTTCCATGTTAATGTTAAACAACTGATTTCCATCTTTTCCAGCAGGGTCAACTACTGGAAGTGTCTCATTAAGTTTTTCTTGCAGGGATTTTATACAACATACTTGGTTCTCAGGCAACAACCAATCAGTTGCATGCAATTTGTTATTTTTCTGTAAATCTAGTTCAACTTCTTGGCAAACATCCTTAACCTCTGAAGCTTTTCCAGATTGCTCATTACTAGCACCAACAACCGGTATATGATTGATGTTATTCGTACAGCTTTCAATAGTTAATATATCTTCTGGAGCCTGCAGTTGTGCCCCTCCCACATGTAAGTCATAAATCATCACATCCCCAGTAGCAGTTTTTATTGAAAGATCATTATGTCCATGCTTAGACGCAGAACGTGAACTTTTCATATTACTTTCTAAAGCTTCAAAATCTACATGTGCAGTATAGCAACTTCCATATTCTTGGGACACTTTAGCTGGTTCATTTGCAGTTCCATTTGTCTTCAAAATATGTTTAGCTCCATCGGGGCCCTGATTAGTCTCTTCAAGGGAGAACTTCAATTGGTCAGTTTGCTCCCTAGGTGGTTCATGCCAATCCTGCATACATGTCTCCACCAAATTACTCTCCATTGTCAAAGAATTCTGCCATCTGTGATCATTTACATCTCCAGATCTAATATCATGTTTTGAGACCGACAACTTGCATATGTTTGGCCCTTTATGTGGTTCATTGGTTGCATCTTTTGTTTCAGGTCCACTTGTGTCAAGCATCAAACAGTTATGTTGTGATATTAGATTTGAATTTCCCCATCCACTCATACAAGATTCACAATTTCCGGGACAGTGAAGGATGGTAGTCTTAAGATTGTTATCACCTGTCACTTTTTCACAAGAAGAACTTCGTAAGCAATATTCTTTGCCATTCTTCTGCAATTCTATATCATCCTGGGATATTATCTTCCCAGTTTCAGTTTGCTTGAGATCCTGAATCTGTACATTGACATCAATGGTATTCCCTTTTGGCTCAGAATTATTGACATCATATAAAACCTTCATTCCCACCTTCTGCACAGAGGCTTTCTCCATGTATGATTCAATTATTTCACATGAAACAGCGCTGACATCAAAAGGTGCAGAACATTCAGATCTGGAGCTTACAACCCTATTGCTATTGCTTGTGCTTGCTGAAGTGCCATTGGCCATCTTGGGAATTTTTGTCGAAGTATTTCGCAACCTTATATCTTCAAGTTTTTGAATCCCACAAACATTAGAGTCTGTATTTCTCCATGATAAGCTATATGAGACCGAAGTTTTAGGCTGCAACATCTTTAGGGAATAAGCTACTATAGAAGTTCAAAAACACAAAAACCTAACTTCTTTGAATTATAGAAGCAGTACCTGTCCGAAAAAGGCTAATGATGGTGAAGGCATTCTCAAACCTGATGGTCTGGTGGCTTGGCTTGGTGAAGAATGCATATTTCTTCCACTGATGCTAGCACTCTGAGCAATAGGAACAGGGACTGCTGTGGATTCATCTCGGCTCTCAGATGAATGCACTGTGCTAACTGGAGCCATATTATCCAAAATCATCTTTGAACCAGAATTATTGGCTCTGTGAACAAGCATGGGACTTGTATTGATTGACAATTGTCCTTTCTGCAATGAGTTTGCCTGTAAAATTCATATGTAATGAACTGTCAACAATACTCTCATGGATGAGAAAAAAGATTATAGTACTAATCAAGTTATAAGAAGTGCTTCCTAGTTGTCTTAGGGTGTCCAAATAGTAACTGTTTTAGGCTATTATTAAGCTGAAGGCTAAAAAAAGGTAGGTCCTTACTGAATTTCCTTTTGGATGGCAGGATGATCCTAAAAAACCAGCTTTTAATGTATCTTCGGTGTTTTTGAGACTTTTAGAGGATCTCTTTGATCCTATATTCCTCTGGATGCTAACAACTGCATAAATAATAGAAGAAATTACAATATATTGATATAAATATTTTATGCAGCAGCATGATAGTAAAAATAAAATTATGTCAAAAGTGTAAAGTTATTGAATCAGGCCTCCAAAAGTTCAAAGTATACTAATAAAACCAGGAAGGAAACCCGAACTACAATTTGAACGTTGCCATTACATTTAATGTAAATGAGCAAAAAAAAAAATGATCCAACACATTCTGATACATAAAATTAAGTATCATTGAGAGATCACCTGGTTCAGAAACCTGGTTATGCTTCACGTAGTTAACTCTAGGAGCAGACTTTAGAACAGGAACTTTCAGCCGCTTTAACTTGTTGATTGCGGATTTGACAGCGCTAATGTTTGCTGGCTTCTTTAAAGTATAGAATAATTAAGGGTCATCAGATTCCACTTCTGAATGCAAGTGAGCAAAAGCTCAATAAACTCCAAAACATGCAGATCACAACAATACATTATAATTTTTTTTTTTAAAAGGATATCATGATGAAGGCAAAGGTCGAGCACTGTCACCACAACTAGACCCACTTTTGCTACTAGCACGAGTTGAAACAACTTCTTGCGAGGTCTGTGAGAATGTTAAACACAAGAGAGACACAATAAGATACACAAACTTCCTGTCAAAAAAGAGAGAATAATTCAGAGAAAAAACGGACCGTAGAAGTTGAAATGACATCATTAGGTGCAGATGAATCAGGCTTTGGTGATAGACAATCATTCCTTTTGTACTTATCCAATACCTCATCCGAAAGTTCTTTAATTAAATCATTTTCAATTGCTGGAATATCAGCAGATTCAATGGTGTAACTGGAACCACCAGAAATTTCTTCATCTATGACACACAATCCCTCTCCACAAGATGCACCACTTATCGAAGAGAGTTCTATTGGATCAAGAACACCTGAGGACAGAAGAAAGAAGCCACGCTTTATGATCTCTCTTCCAATTAAATACCACTATCCAAATAAGACAACGGAAAGGGATGTAATAAAATTCAACCTTCTTCAGTGAAAAAGGCTCTATCCCATGCTAGGCTTTTCCGTAAATTGTATCCCCCTCCCCTTTTCTTCCTCTTCATCTGCAGTGGCTCTGCACTCAGTTTCGTGGCGTCTGATTTGTTAATATTAACATTCTCTTTGAAGCAGCTACCTCTGGAGGATGAAGAACAAGGGTTTGCTAAATCCTCAACACTTTTTAAGCGCTCTGCAAAAAAGAAGAATTTGTTTAATATCACAATCCAATTTCACTTCTATTTTAATTTCCCTTCTTATTCTATTTCCTGTACATTCCCTTTTTCTTTCACCCTAAAAAACTCGAAACTTTTTTATTCTCGAATTTAAAAAAGAAAAAAAGAAGAAAGAAAATATGATTTTGACTAAAGATATTGAAAATATAAGCTAGTATATCTTTAAAATATATGGATGTATAATTATTTTGGGCACCACAGGTGCAACTATAACTAATCTATCCTCAAAAACATTTATGAATGCAATCACATATTTCAGTAGCTTAGCAAAAGTTCACATACTTATGCATATCTTTATGTACAGCAATACAATTGCAAACATTCGTATATGTTTGTCTGTACACAAATACACATGTACACCTACTAATAAGTAGATTCAATATCTCAATCAAACAGCAAAGCAACTCTCTGCGCAATTTCTCACGAAGCTAAAAATAGAAAAAAGTACACACAAATAATTATAAAATAAGCAACATCTGGCAATTGAACCAGAACTATCAAAAACCTAGCTGATAGAAATCATTACATGTAGAATTAATTAAACCATAATAAGTCTAGAATACAAAATTGAAAGAAAAACAGGAAAACCAAAACATACTCGTATTTGCAGGTGAAGTGCGGGTGCCATTGGCGGACCGATTTTTCAGATCCGACCTCATTTCTCTCTCTCAATCGTTCAGTTGATTACTTATTGTGCAATTCGAAATGGATTATACATAGAAATGCAGTTGATGATTCTCGTTTCCATTCGACTGAATCCGAATCTGGAGTAGTGAAGTCTAGTTTTTCAAAAATTTAGCGAGCGGGAATTAAATCGGGGAAGCACGTTACGGCAGTTGCCAATTGATGTGGATAATTGCTTTTATTCCTTTTTTTTTTCCTATTTTATAGGTAATCTCGAATAAACTAATATAACGCTTTTTTTTTTTTTTTGCAGTGATATCCGACCGTAGTCTCTATTATCACCGATTGTAGGAAGGTTTACTCCGCTACAAGAAAAAAAAAATTACTTCTTTGTACGTCACTACATCTTCATCCTCTCAAACTAAAATTCATATATATCTCTCTCAATTCTTCCATTTCTCCATATTCTTCTCTATATTCATCAAAATCAAACTTTCCTCAAACAAAATTCTCTCCCTTTCATTCATCTCAACTCCTCAATCTATTAAAATCATTTAAGGTCAGATTCCACCGCAAAAAAAAAATAGTATACTAGTAATAATGGATTGACTTAGTGAACAGATTTGGAGATAATCGGTGGAGGGAGATCATTGATTAAGGGAGATGGATTGAGGAGATGGACAAATTTTGGAGATGATTGGTTGATAATGATGATTGAAAAGTAAATTTTGGAGGAGATGAAATTGAAGACGTAATGACACACGGATAAGAAAACTCCCTACGGTCGTAATAATAAAACTAGTATACCGCTTTTCTATTCGATGGAATCCGACCGTAGAAGATTTTAATAGATTAAGGAGTTGAGAAGAATGAGTTAGAGATAGTTTTGTTTAAAGAGAGTTTGATTTTGATGAATATGAAGAAGAATATGAAGAAATTGAAGGGGAGAGAGAGAGAGGGGGGTGGGTTTTGGTTTGAGAGGATAAAAACATAGTGACGGACAAAGAAGTACTTTGTTTGTGCTTGTAGCGGAGTAAACCTCCATACGGTTGATGATCAAGTAATTCCAATCTTGTAAAAATGTAATACTTATATTCATGTCCCGACTAATGGAAAATATTTTTTTGAACCTTTGTTGCACCCTTGTTTTTTTTTTTTTTTTAATTTTACTTTTTATCTTTTTAAAAATTAATTATTTTCCCCTATAAATACTCATCTCTTCCCCACTATTTTTACAAATTCCAACTTCTCATGCTCTATCTTTTCTCATAATACCTTTATTAACATTCGTTGAAGTTCTCCTTTAAGTGTTAATTTGTACTACATAATATTTTTGTTCTATTGTGGGATAAACGGATCTTACTTTTCCAAAATTTAACTCTATGTACAATTTTGAAGAGTTGACACAGTATTTCCCATCCTCAAAGTTTAGAAGATGATGTCTCCCATTCTGTACCATCACTAGAAAAGGTTGATTTCACTTAAAACTAGAAAAAAATAAGAAAAGTTTCTAGTTATTGTAAAAAAAACTCTCATAGTTAGGTCAAGCGATATGACATTGGGGGTTTTGATCTCTTACCCACTTATTCTAGCCACTTATAATACCTACACTAAGGTGGCATCACATGATTGGTAGTTCATAGTCTCACACTCATTATTTTTACCAATCATGTGATATCACTTTAACGTGGGCATTATAAGTGGGTAGGAGATCAAAACTCATGACATTGGTACCTTGAAATGACATTCTTATCGTGTTCATTAGAGCAAGGTAGTATAAATGCCACGTACAGAGTCGATTATGGGTCGAGGCAAGTGAGGCAATTGCCTCAGGCCCAAAATTGAAGGGGCTCATTTTTATTTTAAAAAAAAATGTGATTACTGAAGTTGGCCCAAAAAAAAAGTGCAAATATGGCCCAAAATCGATTGGGGGCATATCTTTATTACTCTGGCCTATATTTGTTTTTTTTTAAGTTAAGAGTTGTATGTTTTGAATGCATACTACAAAATAATTAATTCCGTAAAAGACTTGTAGATTTTGAATGCATATTACAATTTAAGGACCCATTGGAGGCCTAATTTGTAGAATTCACCTCAGGCCACGAAAATCACACGACCAGCTCTGACCAAACGAAGTCAAATTTCTTTTGCCAGATGTCATTTCTTGGATCATCCGTACTCTTGTTGATTTTAAAAAATCCATAAAATTGGCTTTCTAGGAATCTCCAATTACCAATCCTCGCGCGTGGCTTCAAGGGTATTCATGTTTGACATATGTCTGCTCTAATCAAGATCTTTGACGTGTTAGCTTAAATTATTGCTCTCGCACTAAAATAATAGTGCTTTATCCCTAAATGTCCAATCTAGAAGAAAACAATTAATTAGTTTGACGATATTTGTCAAATTGCTAGAAAGAGCAAGAAAATGGGGCAATTTATAGAACATAGTTAACTTTGTGGAAGATGAGCACTTTAAAGAGTACATACAAAAGGTATCTCCAACCATTTTTAAGCATACTTCTATGTATACAACTCATATCAATGTTATGAAACTATTTAATAAAAATGGCTGAATAATTAAAAATTGAATTAAATAATTTTGATGGAGTTATTTGATTTATGTGTGATTTATGCTTGAGACATAACCACAATGGTTAGTGTGTCACATCACATTTCAAAGGAATGATTAGCTCATTAAAAAAAAAAAAATTGTCTTTTTGTTTACTAGAATTTCTACATAATGCTCCAAATTCGTGTCAAGCTTTATTTAAATAGTTTTTTTAACGAATTTGGCGTTTTAAATAAGTTATTGGCTTTTTTGCACAAATAGTCCATATCTTTTGCACTTACTGCAGGTTGATGACCTATTGTTTCATTTTTTACAGTTTAGCCCCTATTTCAAATGTTTTTTACGATAATAGTCATTTCCGTCCAATTCCGTCGTGTTTAAACGGTAGTTCATCGCGTGCATTACAAACACTTCATTTCTTAAGAGTATTTCTGCCATTCTACTATTGCGACTCTTTGCTAGTGAAAATTAAGAGACGTTGAAGAAGAAGAAGATATCAAGAGACTCTTTGCCACTATTTCTGTCATTTCATTCTTCTGCAACTTCTTGACGTCAGTTGAAGAAGAAGAAGATATGAAGAACCTTTTTTGTTTTGACATCTATTTTCTTGGTTTCTTCGTTGTCAATGGAGCAGACACATTTTGTATTTACTATTGTCTTGTTTTAATTTTTTGAGTTTTGTGATTGCTGGGAGTGTCATGAGTGTCTTCATTTGGTGTATTTACTGTGTAGATTGTAGGAAAATCTTCTGGTGTTGGCATTGTATTTTTCAGTTCACTGCATGGTGCAAGATCTCCAAATAGAAAAAATGGTTTTTGGCACGTTTGTTTCCTATCTTTTGGAATGTTTGGCATGATCGGTCCATATCTTATACATTGTGTGACATGAATTATCCTAATAATTGGAGTTTAGCACATTTGGTCCCTATCATATTACATTTTTGGCAGGATTGGTCCCCATATTGACGCAAAATAAAATAACTTGACTGAACTGAACAATACATTATAATCAACAAAAATTTTCATAATGAAAACGAACAGACTGCAATTACTTCATATCTGTAAACTACACCAAAGGGAGACACTTACAACACTCTCAGCAATCACAAAACTCAAAAAATAAAAATAAAACAATAGTAAATACAAAATGTGTCTGTTCTATTGGCAATGAAGAAACCAAGAAAAAAGATGCCAAAACAAAAATATTCTTCATATCTTCTTCTTTTTCAACTGATATCAAGAAGTTGCAGAAGAAATGAAATGGCAGAAATAGTGGCAAAGAGTCTCTTGATATCTTCTTCTTTTTTAACGTCTCTTGATTTTCACTGGCAAAAAGTCACAATAGTGGAATGGCAGGAATTCCCTCAAGAAATGAAGTGTTTGCAATGCACGTGATGAACTACCATTTAAATATGACGAAATTAGATGGAAATGACCATTATCGCCAAAAACATTTGAAATAAGGGCTAAACTGTCAAAAATAAAACGATAGGTCCTCAACCTGCAGTATGTACAAAAGATAGAGACCATTTGTGCAAAAAAACCTAAATTATTTATCATTAGTTTTACAAAGGTAGGATGAATACTATGTCTATAATTATAATTGACTTGTTAATTAAAATATTTAAACATGAATATGGCGGCAAACTATTTCATGACTGATGTGGTTGTCATATATTTAATTTAATCATGAAAGATGGTTGAAAATTGATTCAATCACAACTACAAAATTAGAATTGTAATTAATTTTGTATTTTCTTTTGCTTCTCGATAACGAACATATGGTAACCTCATGTAGAGTGAAGCCAGATAAACACAGTTAAATCGAAAGACTCGATGATTTTGCTAATATCTAATATTTGGGAATTAAAGTTCATTGATTTTTGTAGCTGAAACACGTACAAGAATATGAGAAAACTCTCAAATTTTACAAATAATCATCAAAAACCAAGAAAATAACTATCAATAAAGTGTTTAATAGAAGCCTACAGTAAGAAAACTGTGAACACAAGCTAAGGACGAAAACGTACTTAGCTAACTTATATTGCAAGAAATTAATTAAACAAAAGGGCAAAGGAAAAAAAATAGAAGGGCAAGGTTGGTCACTTTCATGTTGTACTTTTGGGTTTCATCATTCTCGTCAAATTGGAAAAAATTCGTCCTCAAATTTAAAAGTAATCAAAATCACCCTTCACTTTGCCATGCTCCAAGAATGTTTGATGTCGTGACATCAATAATACCATTAACATGTGTCTTTCCCACATCACCAAATTTGTAACATCCCGGAATTTTTAAAATTTTTCGATGATTTTTAGATATTTTGATAAAGTTATGGGGTTGACAATGTGATTAGTGAAACTTTTGAGAATAAAGATAATTGCAAAAATTACCTCGCGATTTACAAGTGTAAATAAGATATTTATCCTAACTGCGGCCAAACCCCTAGAGAAAAATATATATAGGGTTAGGGGCTTTTCATTTTCAAGATTTTCAAATTCTCTCAAAAGCAAGCCGATCGGCTGGAAAAGGTTCTAGCACATACAATTATAAGAGGTAAGTACTACAGGTGCTTTCAACCTCATGCAGATCTATGTTTACATGATTTACTTATAATACTATATGGCATCTATTACTTGATACTTTTTGATATTATTGAATGTTGGATAGTATGTTATGTAAAGCATGTGTTGCATGTCATTTGGGGACCTCAGAAGCACGGTATTGCACTACATATCATGGATATATATGTCATAGCATGCATCGGTTAGTGGAACACTCTACAATGTATTGGGATATGTATTTAATGAACATGTCATATTCTGTGTAAAGCCTATGTGAGCTATACCTGTGTGGTGGCTCATGTATATCATATATGATCATACGTGATTATTATATATTATTGTACAAACATGAGCAAAGCTCAGTATATAGTATACAATAGTGGGGTTCAGGACCAAAGTATGTCGAGCATGCATGTATACCACCATACTTAAAACACATTGTGTTCACGGTTGTGTTTTGCAGTGTTGTGGGGTACGCTGTCAAAGGACATTGGAAATGCTCGGTAGATCTGAAGATAATAATGGGCGGGATTTTTTAGTTAGTACCTAAACTGAAGATACAACTGCATAAGAGGCTCTGTCTTTACTTTTCCGTCATGAACACATAATAGAAAATGTAGTGGTGGCCTTTTGAATGGAGGTCAAGCGGCGCACTTTATCGCCGCTGGTGGAAATGGCTGAGACATAATGGGTTTTGGGAACAAGGATGTATTTTATTCTAATGGTGCACAAAATGTCTTTAATAGAGGACAAAATCAATTCAGTCGAGATTTTGGATTTAATAATGGTCCAATTTAATTCAGTCATAGGTTTGGAAATAATTTTGGAATTAACCGTGGATTTATAACAATGGTGGACGAAGGGGTGGAACAAGTCGTGGTAGAGGCTGCTTGTCAAGTGGTCAAAAAAATGCTCAACCCACTTGTCAAATTTGTCGTATGCAAGGACATGAGGTGGTGTTTGTTGGTTTAAGTATGATGATGACTTTAAAACGATCAATTTAGTTTTTTTTAATATGGCAAACAGTGCATTCATGGTTGTGATGGGTATATTACTGGATTATGGGTGGTATGAAGATATTGGTTCATCGAGTCATGTTACTACAAATCTCAACAATCTATCATTTTGATTAGATTACACAAGAAAGCAAAAATTAATGGCATGTAATGGTAAGAACCTATCATATCTCATATTGGTAACTCATTTTTATCTACTTATTATCCCTAGTGAACCTTCAAATTAAATTATTTATTTAGAGTACCTGAAATTGCCAAAAATCTTGTGAGCATTTCAAAATTGACCACTGATAATAATGTGTGTGTTGAATTTCACCTTTCTCACTGTCTTGTGAAGGATCGAACAATCCAGAAGGTGTTGTTGAGAGGTAAATTTAAATATATACTATATTTGTTGAACATTGATAGGAACACTAAAACTTTTATCCAGTCTGTTTATATATTTTCAATAACTTAGGTCCTAATGAAAATCGTAGTCAAGCCTGTTTTTCTAACTCTATGATTGAAAGCAATGATGTTTGACACAAACGTCTAGGTCATCCCTTAGATGTTGAGCTTGAAAATGTCAAGAAAAAAAAGTAATTGGAATTTGAAAATCAATGGAAAAAACTCATTTGTTCAGATTGTGCTATTGAAAAAATACACACACTACCATTCACTCTTTCCTATAGTTATATACTTATATTGACTCCTTAATGAAGAGTTTTCGTATAATTCTAAGTATTTTAGAGTCGATATTTATTGAGTTTTTGTTTATTTTTGTGATTGTAGGACAAAATCCTTGAACTTATGTCACATTGGTGAAATCGGCGAGTAAATGAGAAGAAATTTAGTTTTTGAAGTGAATATCAAGAGTTAAACATTGGAAGATGAGAAAAAAGATAAAATCAATAGATTTAAGGTGTGTTGGAGTGACAATGAAGAGTTGAAGTGAATGATCAAACACTCGAAAGCCGAAGAAGCGAATTGAGAAACTACAACCAAAACATGTGGAGAAATTAGAGCACAAACTTTGGTACAAATATCTCCATAAGGAAAATGATACACCATTAGAAATATAATTGAGTTATGGTTTTAACGCTTTTTACGGATTACAATTTGGAGTTTCCTACAAGAAGTTATGGCCATTTGAAAATCAGTCGCTGGTGGACAAAACTCTATCCGCTCGACCAGGATGGAGGCTCGCTTGAGCGGACCTTCAGCCAAAATTGAACACTTATGTCCGCCCAAGCGACCATGGAACCCGCTCGAGCAAACAGCCCCGGTGCCAGATCGTCAGTTAGGTTAAAATTCTATTTTTGGTTTTTGAGGACTTAGGGCATGAAATTCACCCATAATTGGACCCATATAAATAGGAAAACTCTTATAACGAATAGAGATTCGAATTTTGGAGAAAACAAGAAGGCAAAATATAATATCTTTACAAGAATTTCTTCATTCGGGCAAGATTATTGAGATTTCAAGCAAGAGAAAGTTGGGATTCTTAGGCAATCCATTGAAGACATTCAAAAGGCCAAATTAATCTTCAAAGTAATTCTAGCAATCAAATATTCCAGGTGATGAATTCTCCATTTATTATGTGTTTTTGTAAATCAAATATGGTGGGCTAAACTCTTTATGCTAATGATGATGATGTAAACTATATGTTGAAGTTTTAATTTAAGGATTTCTATTTCTAATCTTAATTTGTGTTTGTTTGATTTATGTCATGGTTTTAATATCCATTTGAATTATTGATCACCGTTTGAACGTGTTTGTGATTTATTTTCGTTTCCAAAATGTTCAAAATAGATTAGCTCATTATGGTTTTAAACACTAAGTTCTATAGAGATTAAGAATAATTTCTTATGCTTTGTGCAATCAAATCTGATAATCTTGATATTGAAAGCATTTTTGTATATTCAAATTCAAAATAGGAATATTTTGGAACGTATATGAAAATAGGTTTAATTCTACTCGAAAGAGATTATTAGATAAATTAGGATTATCGATTGTCAATTTGAACATAAATTGGATTAGAACGTGAGATTTTGAGGATTAAAATAGATACTAATGGTGGAGTCAGATTCTTAGCATAACTCATTTACTTGTTTTTTCTCCAAAAAATGATATTTGTACTTAGTTAAATCGTAGTTATAGTTTAGAGAATTTCATACTTTCTTGATCCAAACATTTATTGTGTGTATTCGATTTAAGCTCGAATTGGTCGAAATTAAGCTCAAGTCTAAATTCTCGTGGGAACGATACTCTTTTACTCACTTTTACTATTACTTGTCAACGAACCCGTACGCATGCGGGGTTTTACCGAACAGTCATCGTATGTTTATATTAGCTATGTGGTACATGTTACTTATGTGATGATATGCTTTTCAGAATAACTCAAGGTATATTATAAAATTTCTCTTTATGAAAACTATATACATTATTTAGAGTAAATTATACGAGATGGCACGAACACCGAAAAATTCCTCAATTAATTGAAACAATTAGGATGCGGTAATTGACCGCTTAGAAGCTTTGATTGAGATCCGTTCGCAAAAATTACTCCAACATGAATGGGCCCTACTAACCCCTAATTGATGATGGCGTTGGGAAAAATTTAGGAAGTTTAACCTTCATGTGTTTGACGGAACGGTTGATCCAATGAAGGTGGAAGAATAGCTCTGTACTATTGGAAATATGTTTGAGTATAGTGGAGTTCCATATATTGAGAAAGTAAATTGTGCCTCATTCATGTTACTAGGCAGTGCCAGATTTTGGTTGGACACTATATATGCATCGAGACCATGGTTACGATGATATGGACTCAATTTAAAGAGATCTTACACATATACTTTACCACCATTGCTAAACAATAAAAATTGAATGAGTTTATCCAGCTCCGACAGGGTATGATGTCGATTGGAGATTATATTCAGAAATTTGAGGAACTAACCCGTATTGCCCCTCATATTATCAGCACTAATGAACATAAGATTGCACGATTTCTAAAGGGACTAAGGCCATATTTGTACATGGAAGTAGAAATAATGGGCACATAAGGGAAGACATTTACAGCCATTGAACGAGCTTTGGAAGCAGAACTAGCTGAACTTCACATCTTTAGGTAAATAGAACAACAATACTTTGTTGAACCTCATTAGAATGGTGCTGACGCAAAAAAGGGTTATCCGGGTCAAGAGTTTGAAATTAACGGTCAACCATTCTTGAACCACATTACATAGAAGCCAAGATTCAATGCCCAAGACCTAGCTAAACCACAATGTCTAAAATGTGATAAGATCCATGACGGAAATTTTTCGCAAAGAACATGTTATTAATACTAAAAACGTGGGCACATTTCAAGAGAATATCCTAATGGCCTACAAAATACTTGAGCTCCAGTGTCTGCTATCTCAAGTGACAATCAAGAAGAAGATCTGACTGAGTAGTAACACTAAGTACTTTTGTCATAGCGAAAGTTCTTTGTACTCAATATATATTTTACAGTAAAACTAAGCTTTTTGCCACATTTCACGTGTGATACTTATTAAGATACCTACAAGTTAGCATAACTTGAAAATGTTACCAGAGTACGTGGTGGAAATGTAGTAGTAGTAGTGAATATGCCAAATTTCTAAGATACCTAGCCACGTGTAAATTTCAAGAACAAAATTTCTTTAAGAGGAGAGGGTAAATTGTAACATCCCAGAATTTTTTAAAATTTTTAGTGATTTTTTGGAGATTTTTAGGAATTTTAATAAAATTATGGGGTTGAAATGGTTATTAGTGAAACTTTTGAGAATAAGGATATTTGAAAAAATTACCCTGGATTAAATATTATAAATAAGATATTTATCCTAATAACGGCCAAGCCCATAGAGAGAACTATATATAAGGATAGTGAGCTTTTCATAATAGAGGGTTCAGGGCTCAGAGTATGTCGAGTGTTGTAGATTTTGATCCCGCAAGTGGACGGATCATTAACAAGTAATATAATGATGTGAAGAGTGTCGAACCCACGAGGACTAGATACCAATTAACTAATTAATATATATATTTCAAGTTTTAACAAGATAAGAACACAGATTCTTTTATAAATTCAATACTAAAGTTATTCTACTTGAGTTTAATTAAATCTAAATTATCACCCAATCAAAAGTAATTTTTAAGAATAAATTCGAGTTTTACTAGCACTAAGATTCGCGAATCCACCTACACGTTCTTTAATCAATTATTTGTTAATCGCTTTAGTTTATAATTATCCACTATTGAAAATCGATAATTCTATAATAATCAAAAGCCTCTCTCTATGGTCAATCAATTCTATATCGATATGCGAACTTAATTATCTCTAATTAAGTTTTGAACATAAAAACATGCATTTAAATCACAAGAACACCCTAAACGGATTTCATAAGGCATATAGTAATTTTAATCTATTATTGGATCATATGTTATTCAATACCATGTTCTTATCTTGATTGAATCTCTCAACTTCAATAAATATTACAAAACATTCCAATGTTGATCAAGCATTAAAACGTTATAAAGAAGGAATAAAGAATAATCAACCCAAAAGAAATTAATTACTAAAACAGAAAAACTTCTAATTAATTAAAAATCAAGGTTTCATTGTTCATCTATGCAATAAGTAATTTAGTCGGACATGATTTTGTAAAATAGTACAAGATTTGAATTAATCATGTTCCGGAGGAAAAAGAAGAAAATAGAAATACAACCCGTGATTTCGGCCAAATAATCTTCAATCCGTTCATTGATCTTCGATGATTCTCTTGTATTTTTCTTTTCAAAATTCACCTCCCGCGATTTCTCTATTCTCTACCTTTTATATCTTTCCAAAACTCTCTGAAACGCGTTTTAAGCTGTTGTTTTATCATGGACTGAATAAAGTTATGTTTCCATCAGAAAACAACAAAAACACTGCCCGATATAACCATGCGATCACATGGTATTGTCCAAATATGTTCTGCAGATAAACCCCTTGATTTGCAATTGCAACCTTGATTAACCATGCGGTCGCATGGTTAATTGATTTCCAGTTCCTGCGT
This sequence comes from Forsythia viridissima, assembly GCA_030279155.1. NCBI lineage: Eukaryota > Viridiplantae > Streptophyta > Magnoliopsida > Lamiales > Oleaceae > Forsythia > Forsythia viridissima. Next base: position 27,049,003 of record CM059037.1, read on the forward strand.
TTTACTCTTTGGTATTTGCATGATAAGCCTCTCAATTCTTTTAATTTGTTTAATTCAGTCCCTTTTTCTTTTGTTTGCTTTCTTTTCGTTTGATTGACACTTGAATTTGGTTATTATCCTATAATGATAAAAAAAAAATACTCCACTATGCTGAAAACATGTAAGAGTACTCATAATTGTCACTTTTTGTGGGCCCTGATCAGTACAAAATTGTACTCATCAAATACCCCCATACTTGAACATTTATTCGCTCTCGAATATACTAACTAATGACAATCATGCACATAACGAAATAAACGGTAACAAATTTCACAACATAAATAGATTACGGTTTTTGCTTCAGCTTTTGCAACAACTTATAATTCATGACAAGTGTCCAGTTATTACTATTGCAAACATTATTCTACTTAAACCATACTTGATGTGTGTGTGTGAGCAGTTAATTTGATGTACTTAATTTCTATGGTGGTGATAGTCCAACCATTTGGTCAAATTCTGCTATCCCTCTCATAAGGTACACTTTCCCCCCAAATTGCTGTTTTCTTTCAACTCTCGATATTTTGGGTCTAAGGTTATGCTTTACTCATTATTTTCTTGCTCGAAACTGGTTGAGAAAGCGAATAATTGTGACAAACTATGTTTATGAAGATTCTCTTATTTTTGAGTGCTATCGACCAGGAAGTTTCTACTAAGCAACTCAAATCCATTAGTCATCTAATCCCCATGTTAACTTTGCAAAGGATCTTTTATGTTGGCTTTATCAATTTTTTAAATATATATCTTATGTGCAAAACTCAGTCCATTAAGCTTTCTACATGACTCATATAACGAGCTTTAGACCGATGGCTCCCAGATTTTGCATACTTTAGGACACTGAGTTTTGAGAACTCCTACGGACTTTATCACTCGAGTAAAAAATGCTACGTAAAGAGTCATAAGATATTAATAGTATGCAAAACTCAGCCCATTAAACTTTCTAGATGACTCATGTAACGAGCTTTAGGCCGATGGACTTTATCACTCGAGTCAAAAATGTTACGAAAAGAGTCATATAATAGTAATAGCCTAGTTCCTTGCATGCAATAGGTTTACGCGCGGGGATTAGATTCCTAACATTCGGTCATTATCTAGCTTCCTTTAACTGGCCTAAAGTGCTCCACACAATTTTTCAACATACATGGAATCAATCACAAACCTAGATAGCCACCATTACTACTTAACTACTACCACACTTAATCGCTCTTGGTTTTAAGTTTATAGTTCTAGTCTAAAAAGGGCATCCTATTGTTCTCGACAAAGGTGCACCAACATAGCTAAATCGTCTTAACTAACCGACACACATGGTATCAAACATGGGTTAGTAGCTTCACATTTAACCAAGAGTAATATTTATGTCTACAGGTCATGAATTTAAGTAAAACTTAAAAGAAACAGTTTCATCATTAGCCGACAATGCTATTTATGGAACTTAAGCATGCAAACAAACACAAATAATAATATTTTTTTTTCAAAAACAAAACAATCAATTTCAACGATCAAAATCAAGCATTTTTATCCACCACCCCCAAACTTGAAAGAAACATTATCCTCAATGTAAAGTAAAAAATCAAAAGAAATTTATACAAAGATCAGAGACTTTCAAGAGGTTCATCAGATGGTGCTAGAAGAAGAAGTATGGTAGGATCCACCGGTGGAGCATCATGTCCAGGTGTAGGTCGATAAATCTTTGCTTGAATATCATCCAGCTGGCTTGCATAGTGTAACTCTAAAAAAAAAGAATTTTAATAATTAGAATTTTTTTTTGAAAATTTTTTTTTTAATGGTTGTCCTTGCGATCGCAAGGAACATTAAATTCTGGGCATAAAATTTTCTGCCCAGGCCATGCGATCGTATGATATAAAACTGCAGAAGTTAAATATTTTTTTTAAATCTAAATATAACTTAAAAAATGAAGCTTGTGCCCGTGCAGAATGACGATGACCAATGTTCCTCGTTACCTAAGAATTGCTAATGTCTACTTTAAGTCGTAAACAACTAAAATAAAATCCTAAAACTAATGAAATCCTGAAACTAAAATGATACGAGAATAGAAATAAAATGGTAGAAAAATGGGTTGACTCCTATTGAGCACTTTTTTAAAGTCATTAGCTTGAATTTATGCAACAATCGTTTCATGACACTTTGATTAGGTCTTTGGAGGACTTGATTTGCTTGCATCGATTGACTTTGCACCATTTTTTGTTTATCTTCCAGAATTTGATTTTTTCCTTATCATATTGATATGATTGTATTTTACCATCCTATTCGAACTCAACTATGAAAACTTCAATTTCCTCACCGACTTTGATAACAGAATCAATTTTAGAAGATTGATGGAAGTCAGAGAATTAACTGACAGGTGCAACATTATTAAATGTCACTATTTCATTTTGCACATTTAGGGACAACTTCTCTTTCTTCACACATTCTTCTTTTCTAGTTGATGTTTTCTTAGGTTGGATGACTAATCTATATCTAAAATATCGGTCAGTTGTTCGTCACTCTTTGTTTTAATGATTGGCTTGTGTTCCATTGGGTCTGACTAGTTTTTCAATGTGAAAGTGTTAGCTATCTCTTTGTCAATGACATCAATCTGGAAACAGGAATATGAAGAGCTCGAAATTTAGTTGCTTTGAACACATTGAATGTAATATGTTCATCATTCAACCTCAGCATTAGTTACCTTTTTTGCACATCAATCAATACCCGACCAATAGCTAAGAAGGGTTGACCCAACATAAGTGGTACATCCTTGTCTTCACACAAATCCAAAATAATGAAATCAGCAGGGAATATAAACTTGTCCACTTTCACTAATATGTCTTCAACGATCCATTTGGATGTTTGATGGACTTTCTGCAAGCTGCAAATATAATGTTGTTGGCTTTGCTTCTCCCAAATCGAGCTTCTTAAAAATAGAATAAGACATTTAGTTAACACTAGCACCCAAATCACATAGAACTTTGTCAAAAAATAAACTACCAATAGTGCAAAGAATAGTGAAACTCTCTAGATCCTTTAGTTTTGATGGTAGCTTGTTTTGCAATATGGCGCTGCATTCCTCAGTTGGCATCACAGTTTCATGCTCCTCTAACTTTCTCTTATTGGAAATGATCTACTTCATGAATTTAGCATAGCTAGGCATTTGAGCTAAGACATTGGCGAACGGTATGTTTATGTGAAGCTTCTTGAATACATCCAAGAACTTCTCAAACTGCTTGTCTGGCCTATGTTTCCGCAACGGTTGAGGAAATGGAATTGGAGAAATGTAAGCCGGTGGTTGAATATAATCTGGTGGAGAGTTCATTTTTCTTGTTCAACTGCTTCTTTGAATTTATCGGATTTGTTTTCTCTCTCTTTGCTAGACACAACTTCCTTTTCTATACCTAGTCTCTTTACATGAATTTCTGGCAATTCAACTCCACTTCTCGTGGTAATTACATTTACTTGCTCTTTTGGATTGACATCGGTATTGCTTGGCCATGTGTCTGGTTGTCACTCGGTCAATAGTTTAGCTAACTACTCTATATAATTATCTACATTCTTTATCGCGACATCTTGTCTTTTCTGTACTTCCTTGAATCCAATATCCATCCGTTCTAACAATTTAGCGGCTGCCTCTTTCTATCCTCCTTCCCTTTACTGAGTTCTTCCCTAATTTGGTAGATTTTGAATATTTTAGTTTTTGTCATAGGAGAAGTTTGGATGATTTCTCCACTCCGGATTGTAGGTCTGTGAGTATGGATTATTTTGTTGTTGCTGAAAGTTGTGTGCATATACAGCTTGCTCAGGTAATGATATATCAGCGGTGGTTAAAGGGCACTATGATGATTGATGGTTTACCTCCCACAAGTTAGGGACATCTAAACCATATTGACTGAATGAGAGTGTTTCAATATTTTTATATGCTTTTCTAATGAATCAATTTTTGTCAGTAGGAGCGAATTGATTTCCACCTCGTGCATTCATGTTGCTTTCATCTGCGACCCTATGTCTGGCCACATAACGAATTGTTCACTCATCATCGTATACAAGTCGTGAAGGTCGCCAGCGGATCTATTTTGGATAGAGCCACCTGCTGCAAAATCTACTGAAGAACGATTGTTTGGAGCTTATCCAGTGTAGAAATAATGATTCTGAGCCGGTAAAGAAAAATCGTGACTTGGACATTTTCGGAGCAGTTCCTTCAATCTTTTCCAGGCCTTGTGAAAATTTTCCAAGTCATATTGTTAGACATTGGATATTTCATGTTTCAGTCTGTTCACTCTGGCTCGAGAGAAGTACTTTAGTGTGAATTTTTTGACCAAATCTGTCCAATTAGTGATGCTCCCAGATGGTAGATAATCTAACTATTTTCTAGTTTTATCCTTCAATGTGTGTGGGAAGAGCCTCATCCTAAGTGCCTCTTCATTAACACTGTGATATTTGAAATTTCCACAGTATTCCATTAAGCGAGAAAGATGATAATGAGGATTTTCATATGTTCTTCCATAGAATGGCATATTGTTCGAGAACAGATTAGTCACATATGATCTTAACTGAAAGTTCTCGAGTCTAAAATGTGGCAAATTATGTTGGACCGATTCTCAACAATCGGGGGCATCATATACTCACACATAAGAATATCTCATTTCTACAACTTCAACAGGTCAAGCCATAGGTGCAAGATTATTTCTCATATCTACAGGTGGTGAATCATGGACTCGGTTGTTGTTGTCCATTGAGTCTTTTTGCTATTTTTTCTTTTCTTGTTGTTCACGTTGTCGTTGATGAAAACTCCGTTCAATTTCTGGGTCGAAATCAAATAGATCTTTATCTTTTGCACGGTGCTACACAGTCGACACCTAAAACTTTAGAAAATTGTTGAAATTCAACAGTTACACAGAACTGAGAAGAAGAATAAAAAATTATTGTTAAAATTAAATTATCAATTAACGCAGTAATTAATAAAACTAGTTCCCGGCAACGGTGCCAAAAATTTGTTGTAGATTTTGATCCCGCAAGTGGACGGATCGTTAAAATGTAATATAATGATGTGAAGAGTGTCGAACCCACGAGAACTAGCTACCAATTAACTAATAAATGTATATTTCAAGTTTTAACAAGATAAGAACCCATATTCTTTTATAAATTCAATACTAAAGTTATTCTACTTAAGTTTAATTAAATCTAAATTATAGCTCAATCAAAAGTAATTTTTAAGAATAAATTCGAGTTTTACTAGCACTAGGATTCGCGAATCCACCTACACGTTCCTCAATCAATTATTCGTTAATTGCTTTAGTTTATAATTACCATAGATTGAAAAACGGTGATCCTATAATAATCAAAAGCCTCTCTCGATAGTCAATCAATTCTATATTGATATGCGAACCTAATTATCTCTAATTAAGTTTCGAACATAAAAATATGTATTTAAATCACAAGAACATCCTAAACGAATTTCATAAGGCATAATAGTAATTTTCATCTATTATTGGATTATATGTTATTCAATACCATGTGCTTATCTAGATTGAATCTCTCGACTTCAATAAAGATCACAAAACATTCCAATGGTGATTAAGTATTAAAACTTTAGAAAGAAGGAATAAAGAATAATCAACCCAAAATCAATTAATTACTAAAACAGGAAAACTTCTAATTAATTAAAAACGCGAGGTTTCATCGTTCATCATAGCAATAAGTAATTTAGCTGGACATGATTTCGTAAAATAGTACAAAATTTGAATTAATCATGTTCCGGAAGAAAAAGAAGAAAACAGAAATACAACCCGTGATTTCGGCCAAAGAATCTTAAATCCGTTCATTGATCTTCGATTCTTCTCTTGTATTTTTCTTCCCAAAATTTCGACTCCAACGATTTCTCTATTCTTTGCCTTTTATATCCTTCCAAAACTCTTCAAAACGTGTTTTAAGTTGTTGTTTTATATTGGACTGAATAGAGTTCTGTTTCCAACAAGAAACAACAAAAACACTGCTCGATATAACCATGTGATCGCATGGTATTGTCCAAATATGTTCTGCAGATAAAACCCTTGACTTTCGATCGCAACCTTGATGAACCATGCGGTCGCATGGTTAATTGATTTCCAGTTCCTGCGTTTTACTCTTTGATATTTGCATGACAAGCCCCTCAATTCTCTTAATTTGTTCAATTGAGTCCCTTTTTCTTCTGCTTGCTTTCTTTTTGTTTGATCGACACTTGAATTTGGTTATTATCCTATAATGATTAAAAACAATACGCCCTTATCATCAAGCATGCATATATTACCACCATACTTACTGAATATTGTATATAAAGTTGTGTTTTGCATTGTTGTAGGGTATGTTGTTAAAGGACACTAGAAACACACTAATTCAGATATGTTGGACTGTGTTGGTAATCTTTTTGGGATTATTAAATTATTGTAATATCTCTATAGTTTTGTTATCTAAAATACAATGTTATTTTTAGGGGCTTGAGTGTAAATAAATTGGTCATTACAAGCCATGGAATTCAACATAAAAGTTTCCACACTACCATACCCTTCAAGTGTTTGATGTGTGGCTTGAATCAGTCCAACAACATCAAATCCGGTTAAGAGAATTTAGACAATTGTATTTAGTACAACTAGATCAAATCTATTATCTTCACAACATATTATACTGTATATCCACTGTGTAATATATAATATGTGGTATCCTTAGTGCCTAGATAATACTCAATGCTTAAAAGTGTATAAAGGTAGACTATATTGCAAAATCTTGAACATAAATAAAATCAAGGCAGAACACAAGATTGTGAGGTTCGCAATTTTTTTTGCAAGACTAAAACTCCAAAATATTCTTCTTTATTTATCTAATTTTCATGGTATCAAAGCCAGAAGGCCAATCCCATTACTGTTGCTCAAAATGGAGTCACGACAAGCTTTAAATCACATAAATCAAATCAAACACAACATAGCTCAGGCCAAAATAAACCTCAACATTTCTCTTAAACTCACGAGACAAAACATTCGGGTCCATCAGATTATACGAGCAATCACAAGAAGACATCGACTAGATAGAATCTTGATGAATACCATGAAAAGCCCATCGTTAGAAGTAAAAACACTAATTGCACACGACAAAGAGGTAGAAATCATACCAAAACCAGCTTATTTGGAGTTTCTTAATGTTGTTGATTTTAATCCCACAAGTGGATGGATTGGTTACAAGTAATAAAGTGATAAGCAAAGTTTCGAACCCATGAGGACTAGCGATTAATTAACTAATTAATGTATAATTTGAGTTTTAACAAAATCAAAACATAGATTCATTGAGAATTCAAATTCTAAGGTTATTCGATTCTAATTTAACTAAGTCTAAATTATCACACAATCAAAACTAGTTTAAAAAACAAATTCAAGTTTTACTAACACTAGGATTCGTGAATCCACCTCCACCTCCACCTCCACCTCCACCTCCACCTCCACCTCCACCTCCACGTTCATTAATCAATTATCCATTAATCATTTTCGCTAATTATTGCCCTAGGATGAAAATCGGTGATCCTACAATAATCAAAAACCTCTCTCGACGTTAAATTAATTCTATAATGATATGCGAACCTAACTATCACTAGTTATGTTTCGAACATAAAAATATGCATTCAATCACAACGAACACTCGAAAAAGATTTCATGAGCATAACAGTAATCTCTATTTATTATTGGACCATATGTTATACAATTCTACGTGCTTATCTAGATTGAATATTTTGAAAACAATAAAGATGACAAAACATTCTAATGGTGATCAAGCATCAAAGTGTAAAAAGAAAATAAAGAATAATCAACCCGGAATCAACAATTAATTTTAGCCAGACATGATTTTATTAAATATTAAAAAAGATGAATTAATCATGATCCGGAAGAAAAAGAAGAAAAGAGAAACACAACCCGTGATTCTTTGTCGGATAATCTTCAATTCCCCTCTCTTGATCTTCGTCTCTTATGATGTATTCTCTTCTTGATTCGTCTCTCCCGCGAGTCAATCATCTCTGCATTTTATATCACTCTTAAATTACCCCAGAAACGTGTTTGAAGTAGATCCTGTACTGATTAGAGTTCTATTTCCTTATGGAAACAGAATTCTGATTGTCCATTATACTTATGCGATCGCATGGTTATATCGCAGAGCTAATTAACCATGCGGTCGCATGGTTAGTTTTCTTCCAATTTCCCAGCTTAGTCCTTTGGTATTTGCAGGACAAATTCTTCAACTTTCTTCAGTTGTTTAATTGAGTCCCTGGATTTCTTCTTTCATTTCAATTAAGTCCTATTTTAATTGCAACGCAGGTCTTTCATCTTTCCAGAGTTTACAAGTAAGTCACTCTTTCCACTTTTTATTCAGTTTCAGTCATTTTCACTTCTGTTTGCTCTATTTTCATTCAAACAACACCCGAATTCGGTTTGTACCTATAACAATAAAAAACAACACACAATTATATTGAAACAAACGCACAAGTAATTATAATTGTCTATTTTTGTGGGCCACAATAAGTACAAAATTGTACTTATCACTTAAATACAACCAACTTATTTTATCTTGGCTCATGTCCTCAATTTTTGATGAAATTATCTCTACTCTCATCAATATGAAAAGCTAGTGAGTTGTGGCATGCTTGTTAAAGAATCTTTGGAACCAAAGTAAGCCAAAATTTATCAACTAAGGACTACTCTTTACTCGACCCGAAGAGGAAATTTGAATGTAATGGAATATTACAACAGGTTCAAGGCAATCGTGGATGAGCTAGCAGCCGCCCATCAAAGTGAGCGCAATGGAATTTATATCATTTTTTTATAATAATGGGCGAGATTTTGAGTCAGTACCTAAATTGAAGATACAAATGCAGAACATGCCCTGTCTTTACTTTTGCATCATGAACAGAGAATAGAAAATGTAATGGTGAACTTTTGAATGGAGGTCAAGCGATGCACTTTATCACCGCTGGTAGAAATGGCTGAGACATAATAGGTTTTGGGAACAATGATGTATTTCATTCTAATGATGCTCAAAATGTCTTTAATGGAGGACAAAATCAATTCAGTCGAGATTTTGGATTTAATTATGTGCTAAATTAGTTTAGTCATGGGTTTGGAAATAATTTTAGAATTAACTGTGGATTTATAACAATTGTGGACGAAGGGGTGAAAGAAGTCGTGGTGGAGGCTGATTGTCAAGTGGTCGAACGAATGCTCAACCCACTTGTCAAATTTGTCGTATGCAAGGACATGAGGCTGGTGTCTGTTGGTTGAAGTATAATGATGACTCTAAAACGATCAAGTTAGTTTTTTTTTAATATGGTAAACAGTGCATTCATGGTTGTGATGGGTATATTACTGGATTATGGGTAGTATGCATATATTGGTGCATTGAGTCATGTCACTACAGATCTCGACAATCTATCACTTCGATAGATTACACAGGAAAGCAAAAATTAATGGTATGTAATGGTAAGAACCTATCCTATTTCATATTGGTAACTCATTTTTATCTACTTATTATCCCTAGTGACCCTTCAATTAAGTTATTTATTTAGAGTACCTGATATTGCCAAAAATCTTGTGAGCATTTCAAAATTGACCACTGATAATAATGTTTGTGTTGAATTTCACATTTCTCATTGTCTTATGAAGGATGGAACAATCTAGAAGGTACTGTTGAGAGGTAAATTTAAATATGGACTATGTTTGCTGAACTTTGATAGGAACACTAAAACTCCTATCCAGTTTGTTTATATACTTTCAATAACTTAGGTCCTACTAAAAATCGTAGTCAAGCCTGTTTCTCCAATTCTATGATCGAAAGTAATGATGTTTGACACAAACGTCTAGGTCATCCCTCAAATGTTGAGCTTGAAAATGTCAAGAAAAAATGTAATGGGAATTTGAAAATCAATGGAAAATCTCATTTGTTCAGATTGTGCTCTACCATTTACTCCTTCCTATAGTTATACACAAATGCCACTATAACTAATACACAATGAGCTTTGGGGGCTATCCTACATTTCCTCCATAGAGGGTTTCAAATACAACATCCACTTAATTGATGACCATTCTCGATAAACATGGGTCTTGAGTCCAAGTCACATGCACTACCTACTTTCATGCTGCATCTATATTGAAACACAACTTAATTCCACCATTAAAGTTGTTCAAAGAGATTGGAGGTGGTGATTACAGAAGCTTCCTTCCATATTTAACTGAACATGGCATTGCCTTTCATCATCTATGTCTACAAACACATCAAAAAATGGATAAGTAGAAAGAAAACATTGGCACATCACTAACTAGATCTTACACTCCTTGTTCAAGTATCACTTCCTTTAAAATTATGGTAGGATGTTTTTCAACAACAATTCATCTTATAAACATACTGCCTTCACCATTCCTTGCAAATATCTCTTCGCCCTAAAAGCTCTTTCATAAAACTCCTAATTATAGTCTATTAAGAAGTTTCAGATGTACTTGTTTCCCACATGCGATGTGAGACCCTACAATTCTCACAAACTACAATTCAAATATGCTAAGTGTAACGCATTTTTTGTAACAACCACGGACTTTCTCCTACAGGCCTCTCGTCCAGAGGCTATTCTTTGCGCCGTTAGCTTATATACTGTCTACTGAGGGTTTCGTCCCATAATGGATTTCTATCACTGGAGAATAGTCCCTGGACGAGATGCCTGTGGAGAAAAGTCTGTGGTCGTTACACTAAGTGTCTTTTCGTAGGTTATAGCTCACAAACTACAACTCAAAATTTCCAAGTGTTTGTTCATAGGTTATAGCTCAAATCATAAGGGTTACAATTGCCTTCATCCCTTAGGTTGAGTCTACATCTCCAGAAAACGTAGTTTTCAATGAACATGAATTTTTTTATTACGAAATCTTTGAGTCAAAGACTACTTATCAACACTCTTTTCCAAATGAGTCCCAGTATAACTTTCAAATCACTGCTCATATCCCACTGCAAGGTCCCCATGAGACTTCAGCAGCAACATAACATATTGAACTGAGTCTCTCGACAGAGCTTGATACATACACATGTACCATCGAAAAACCTCTTTATTTACCTTAGACACGTCGAAATCATCACAACCACTCACATCCAAACTTTTATGCAATGAATCCACAACTACCACGCACAATGATTACCTGATCCAAAGTCGGTATCTACTAGCCTAAAGCCTACATTGTAATCATATATCCCTTCTTGATACATCTTGGCCCACTAGAGCCTAGTTTAGTTTTTCAAGCCATGTCTGATCCTAAGTAGAAAACTACTATGGATGATGAATAGACAAAACTATTGAAAAATCATACCTGGGATCTTGTTCTACCTTCATCAGATTAGAATGTAATTGGAAACAAAGGGGTCTTCCGAATTAAGTATAACTCAGATGGCGGCATATATCGATACAAGGTAAGGGGTTGATTTTTTAGAAACATTTAGCCTTGCGGATCATTCTATCTTTGTTGTGTCCAATACTTGGAAAATCTTGCAACTTGATGTGAATAATGCATCCTTCCATGGTCATCTTCATGAAACAGTCTACATACAACAACCTTAAGGTTTTTCTCATCCTCAATAGCCTCATCATGTTTCTCGTCTAAAGAAAGCATTATATGGGCTCAAACATGTACCCCGTGCTTGGTTTGACAACTTGCGATCTATTCTAACTGATTCGGGTTTTATCAGTTCAAAATCAGATCTCTATTCTTTATGCAGCAAGGTAACTCAATTGTCTATGTTTTCATCTATGTGTGTGACTTTATCATCACTGGGAACAATAGATAATTACTTGATCACATAATTTAAAAGTTGAACAACAAGTTTTTTTTCTAAAATTTTGGGTCACCTTCACTATTTTCTGGGTATCAAGGCACACGAAAACTTAGCTAGTCTCTACTTGCTCAATCAAAATACATCTCTAATCTTCTCATCTAAACAGAAATGGAAAATGCTAAAGTATGTACAACACCTACTAGCACTAATGCACAACTCTACATCCATAGTGGAGAACCTATGTCCCCTACACTCTACCGGAGTACCATTGAGGCTTTACAATATCTCGCCTTTACTCGACCAAAATTGCCTTTATTGTCAATAAACTAAGTTAATTTATGCAAAAGCCCACATATATCACTAGCAAACTTGTAAATGAATGCATTCGTTACTTAGAAATACCATTAGTGAAGGGCTACACTTCTCACCATAACTAATCTTGATCTAGCTGAGTTCTCCGTGTTGACTAAGCTAGTTGTATTGATGATCATCGATCTATTAGTGGTTATTACGTTCACTTTGGTTCTAACTTGATCTCTTGGAGTTCAAAATGACATAATGTAATTGTTTGATCAAGTACATAGTTCGAATATCATGCCCTTGCCAGCATAGTTGTAGAACTTACATAGAGTGTTACAACACATTTTAAATTAGTCAAAGTCAAAAATTTATTTAGTCAAAGTCAATACATTATGAGCTAATTAGCTCATATACCTACTTTTAAAAAAAAATCAAAATATACTTCATTTTAAATTTTATTAATATATACCCTAAACTAAAAAACTTAATGAAAAATACCTCTTTTATATTATACAAATATTAGTCAAATTTTAATTCTAATTTAATTACTAACCTAAGAAAATATTCAATCCCTATCTCTCGATCTTTCTTCTTTTCTAACCCTCCAGATTTCCTATTTCTTAAATTCACACAAATCTCTCCATTGCCGTACACACACACACCCCCCCCCACACACACACATAGAGAGAGAGAGAGAGAGTCTAAATCCCACAAAAATGGCACGATTGGGAGAGGGAGACAAGCGGTGGATCGTGGAGGACCGTCCCGACGACGCCAATGTCTACAACTGGCACTGGGCAGAGATGGGCTGCCTTGAATGGTAAAAACCTTACCTAACAAACCTTGTTTGCAACAGACCCATCCTCAATGGCGAGGGAAATTTCTATATCCGTATCAAAGAGCTTGCAAAACTTGAGGGTGAGGCCTATGTCAATGTCAGAAAGGGTAAAGTTATTCCTGGATACGAGCTCTATTTGGTTCTTTCTTATGAGGTCGATGCAAAGGATGCTTATGGAAATTCTGTACTACATACTGAGGGATCTGTTGAAGTGCACTATATTTTGGATGAGACTGCCGGAGAGGATCCGAAGATTAAGATTTCGATTAAGAACGATGGGTCAATTGGAAAACGATTGAAAGAAGCATTTGTCAAGAAGGGTAAGCCGTTTGTGTTCGAGAAAATTAAAGAGTATGTTAATGCAATGGCGAAAGGCGGGCCTGCAAATGATGATTTGGAGGTTAAGAAAGTCGTCCCTAAGAAACCCACCGCTAGTAGTAGTAATAAAACTGTGGACAATAATTCTGTGAGCAGTACGAGCACTAGAAAGGAAAAGCGGAAGGAAGGGTAAAAGACGATAACAATGAGTGAGAAGTTCAGCTGTAGGGCGAGGGATTTGTATGAGATATTGATGGATAAAAATAGGTGGAAGGGGTTTACACAAAGCAATGCGCAGATAAGTAAGGAGGTCGGAGGAGAATTCGGTAATCAGTATTTTCGACGGCTCAGTTATGGGGACCAATGTCAAGATACAGGAAGGCAAGTTGATTGTTCAGAAGTGGCAGTTTGGGAGCTGGCCTGATGGCATAGTGTCCACGGTATGTGATTCGCTAAAAGTTTCTAATCTTATCTATTTATAATGAACTGTAAACTTAACATTGCATTGGGGAATTTGTGTGTAAAATTGTGAATATTAAGGTGAATGATGAGTAGCCAGTGATAAATGGTAAATTTTTGTTTTTCTTATGGAAAGTTGGATCCATATATGTTATGTCTACATAGAGCTAAGTTTATGTGGAGTTTATCTCAACTATCTTGTGAAGGGATATAATATCTTTACATTATGTGGTATGGCTGCAGAGTTATTATTGATTAGCTGTCAGTCTGAATAGTCGAATCCGTGTGAAATATGGTTATGGTTATCTGAATATGCATTTCCTCTTAGTTTTTCTATGTTTGAATTGGTTAATCTACTAAAGAGATGTTGATGCTTGATCGTGCAGGTGTGGCTTAGTTTCGATGAGCCTGAATCTGGGGGGTGACAGTAGTCCATCTCTCACACACTGACGTACCAGAAGAAGACAGGTTGGTTCAATTGATCACATATTTATTTGGTTGTTGAATTGTATAGACAATGAAGAGCTCTGATGTTGATTGTTGGATGATGCAGATATGGAAATTAGAGTTACATATGTGTTACCAAAGTTTAAATTAGTTGTTATGGCAAAGTAGGATAAATAGTGGTGCTAGAGCTACGTGCAGTGGTGGGAGAAAATTGTGGTGGTTGTAACACAAGTGTTACTCTAATTTTAATTATAGTAACATATGTATTACCTAAATTTAAATTAGTGGTGGTGAAGCGGTGGCAGTGTTGCTGGTGGTAACACTTGTTTTATCCTAATTTAAAATATAGTAACACGTGTGTTACCACATTTGTGGTGGATGTGATTATAGTTGTAGATAGTGGTAGCGAATTTGAACACGATAGTGGTAGTGGTGGTGGTGGTGGTGGTATAAGACGAGTGATAGTAGTGCTAGAAGACGATTAATAATCGTAACACATATGTTACCAGTGTAAAAATTATTGATTTTAATAAAAATGATGAAGTAACATATACGTTACTCGTGTAAAATGTTGTTTTAAAAAAAATTGAAATATGAATTTTAAATGAAAATAATATATTTTCTTAAAAACTATAAAAAGAAGATAAATTATAAATTATTGATTTTAATGAAGACGAAGAAATAACATATAGTAACACATATGTTACTTGTGTAAAAATGTTGTTTTTAAATAAAAAATTTGAAATATTGATTTTAAATAAAGTTAATGTATTTTTTATTATAAAATTATATAAATTATAAAGTATTGATTTCAATAAAAATAATGAAGTAACATATATGATAACACATATGTTACACGAGTTGAAATTTGTATTCAAATGAAAAAATAGAAATTGTAAAATATTGATTTTAATGAAAAATGAGTTAGTAACATATAGTAACATATATATTACTCATATAAAAATATTGTTTTTTAACGAAAAATTGAAATATTAATTTTAAATAAAAATAACATATTTTAAAAAAAATAAAAAAAATAAGTAAATTATAAAGTATTGATTTCAATGTATACGATGAAGTGACACATATGTTACTCGTATAAAAATATTATTTTTTCAAATGAAAAAAATTAAAATATTGATTTTATGAAAATAATGTATTTTTAAACAATTATCAAAGAAAATAAATTGTAAAATATAATTATAATTATTATTATGTTTGTAATAATATACAAATATGATAGTTGGTGGTGGAAATACGTTTTAATTTAATTTAAATTAGAGTAACATATGTGTTACCATAATTTAACTTAGTTGTGGTGGTAGAGTAGGGTAAATGGTGGTGGTAGAGTAGGGTAAATTGTGGTGGTGGTACTGGTATAAGATGAGTGGTAGTAGTGGTAGAAGACGATTGATAATAGTAACACATATGATATTAATGTAAAAATTATTGATTTTAATTAAAATTATGAAGTAAACATATGTTACTCGTATAAAAATGTTGTTTATAAATAAAAAATTAAAATATAAATTTTAAATGAAAATAATGTATTTTCTTAAAAACTATAAAAAAAAAAGATAAATTATAAAATATTGATTTTAATGAAGACAAGAAAATAACATATAGTAACACATATGTTACCCGAGTAAAAATATTATTTTTAAATAAAAAAATTCGAAATATTGATTTTAAATGACGCTAATGTATTTTTAAAAAAAATTATAAAAAGATATAAATTGTAAAGTATTGATTTTAATAAAAATGATGAAGTAACACATATGTTACACGTGTTGAAATCTGTTTTCAAATGAAAATTTGATTTTAAATGAAAATAATATATTTAAAAAAAATTGTAAAATATTGATTTTAATGAAAAATGAGGAAGTAACATATAGTAATATATAGTAACATATATGTTACCCATGTAAAATTGTTGTTTTTCATTGAAAATTGAAATATTAATTTTAAATAAAAATAATATATTTTAAAAAACAATAATAAAATGAGTAATTATAAAGTATTGATTTCAATGAAAATGATAAAGTAACACATATGTTATTTGTGTAAAGATATTAGTTTTTCAAATGAAAAAAATGAAAATATTGATTTTATGAAAATAATGTATTTTTAAACAATTATCAAAGAAAATAAATTATAAAATATAATAATTATTATTATTATATTTGAAATAGTATACAAATATGATAGTTAGTGGTGGTAACACGTGTTAATCTAATTTAGATTAAAGTAACATGTGTGTTATCATCATTTAAATTAGTTGTGATGGTAGAGTATGGTAAATGGTGGTGATGGTGCTGGTATAAGACCAGTGGTAGTAGTGGTAGAAGACGATTGGTAATAGTGACACATATGTTACTAGTGTAATAATTATTGATTTTAATGAAAATGATGAAGTAATATATATATTAATCGTGTAAAAATGTTATTTTCAAATAAAAAATTGAAATATGAATTTTAAATAAAAATAATGTATTTGCTTAAAAACTATAAAAAGAAGATAAATTATAAATTATTGATTTTAATGAAGACAAGGAAATAACATATAGTAACATATATGTTACCCGTATAAAAATGTTGTTTCTAAATAAAAAATTTGAAATATTAATTTTAAATGAAGCTAATGTATTTTTAAAACAATTATAAAAAGAGACAAATTTTAAAATTGATTTTAATGAAAATAGAGAACTAACATATGGTAACACATATATTACTCGTATGTCACAGTGTAAAAATGTTGTTTTTAAATGGAAAAAAATTGAAAAACTGATTTTAAATGAAAATAATATATTTTTAAAAAAATTAAAAAAAAGAGAGAAATTGTAAAATTTTGATTTTAAGGAAAAATGAGAAAGTAATATATAGTAACATATAGTAACATATATGCTATCCGTGTAAAAATATTTTTTTTAAAATAAAAATAATTGAAATATTAATTTTAAAGAAAAATAACGTATTTTTTAAATCATTATAAAGTATTAATTTTATTACAAATGAGCAAGTAACACATAGTAACATATATGTTAATAGTATAAAAATGTTGTTTTTAAATGAAAAATTGAAATATTGATTTTAAATGAAAATAATGTATTTTTAAAAAATTTATAAAAATAAAGAAATGGTAAAATATTGATTTTAATAAAAAATGAAGAAGTAACATATAGTAACATATTTACCTGTGTAAAAATATTTTTTTTAAATAAAAAAAATTGAAAAATTAATTTTAAAGAAAAATAATGTATTTTAAAATAATTATAAAGTATTGATTTTATTGCAAATGAGCAAATAACACGTAGTAACATACATGTTACTAGTATAAAAATGTTGTTTTAAATGAAAAATTGAAATATTGATTTTAAATGAAAATAATGTATTTTTAAAAAATTTATAAAAATAGAGAAATTGTAAAATATTGATTTTAAAGAAAAATGAGGAAGTACCATATGTTACCTGTGTAAAAATGTTGTTTTAAAATATAAAAAATTGAAATATTGATTTTATTGCAAATGAGGAAGTAACACATAGTAACATATATGATACTAATGTAAAAATATTTTTTTAAAATAAAAAATTAAAATATTGATTTTAAATGAAAATAATGTATTTTTAAAACTTTTATAAAAATAGAGAAATGGTAAAATATTGATTTTAATGAAAAATGAGGAACTAACATGTAATAACATATATGTTACTATCTTTTAACATATATGTTACCTGTGTAATAATATTGTTTTAAAATTAAAAAAATTGTAATATTAATTTTAAAGAAAAATAACGTATTTTTAAATAATTATAAAGTATTGATTTTATTACAAATGAGCAAGTAACACATAGTAATATATATGTTACTAGTATAAAAATGTTGTTTTAAATGAAAAATTGAAAAATTGATTTTAAATGGAAAAATGTATTTTTAAAAATTTATGAAAATAGAGAAATGATAAAATATTGATTTTAATGAAAAATGAAAAAGTAACATATAGTAACATATTGTAACATATACGTTACCCGTGTAAAAAATATTTTTTTAAAATAAAAAAATTGAAATATTTATTTTAAAGAAAATAACGTATTTTTTAAATAATTATAAAGTATTAATTTTATTGCAAATGAGCAAATAACACATAGTAACATATATGTTACTAGTATAAAAATGTTGTTTTTAAAAGAAAAATTGAAATATTGATTTTAAATAAAAATAATGTATTTTTAAAAAATTTATAAAAATAGAGAAATAGTAAAATATTGATTTTAATGAAAAATGAGGAAGTAACATATAATAACATATATAGTAACACATATGTTACCCGTGTAAAAATGTTGTTTTAAAATTAAAAAAAAATTGAAATAGTAATCTTAAAGGAAAATAACGTATTTAAAATAATGTATTTTTTAAATAATTATAAAATGTTGATTTTATTGCAAATGAGCAAGTAACACATAGTAACATATATGTTACTAGTATAAAAATGTTGTTTTAAATAAAAAATTGAATATTGATTGTAATTGAAATGAATGTATTTTTATAAAATTTATAAAAATAGATAAATAATAAAATATTGATTTTAATGAAAAATGAAGAAATAACATATAGTAACATATATGTTACCCGTGTAAAAATATTGTTTTAAATATAAAAAATTGAAATATTAATTTTAAAGAAAAATAACGTATTTTTTAAATAATTATAAAATATTGATTTTATTGCAAATGAGCAAATAACACATAGTAACACATATGTTACTAGTATAAAAATATTTAAAAAATTGAAATGTTAATTTTAAATGAAAATAATGTATTTTTAAAAAATTTATAAAAATAGAGAAATGGTAAAGTATTGATTTTAATGAAAAATGAGGAAGTCACATGTAATAACAGTAACATATATGTTACATGTGTAAAAATGTTGTTTTAAAATAAAAAAAATTGAATTATTAATTTTAAAGAAAAATAATGTATTTTTAAATAATTATAAAGTATTTATTTTATTGCAAATGAGCAAGTAACATATATGTTACTAGTATAAAAAAATTGTTCTAAATGAAAATTTGAAATATTGATTTTAAATGAAAATAATGTATTTTTAAAAAATTTATAAAAATAGGGAAAAGATAAAATATTGATTTTAATGAAATATGAGGAAGTAACATATATGTTACCCATGTAAAAATGTTGTTTTAAAATTAAAAAAAATTGAAATATTAATTTTAAAGAAAAATAACGAATTTTTTAAATAATTATAAAATATTAATTTTATTACAAATGAGCAAGTACAAATAGTAACATATATGTTACTAGTATAAAAATATTTTTTTAAAATAAAAAATTGAAATAATGATTTTAAATAAAAATAATGTATTTTTAAAAAATTTATAAAAATAGAGAAATGGTAAAATATTGATTTTAATGAAATATGAGGAAGTAACATATATAGTAACATATAGTAACATATATGTTACCCATGTAAAAATATTGTTTTTCAATGAAAAATTTTAATTTTAATTTTAATTGAAAATAATATATTTTTAAAAAAAATAATAAAATGAGTAAATTCTAAAGTATTAATTTCAATGAAAATGATGAAATAACACATATGTTACTCGTGTAAAAATATTGTTTTTCAAATGAAAAAATGAAAATATTGATTTTATGAAAATACTGTATTTTTAAACAATTATCAAAGAAAATAAATTGTGAAATATAATTATAATTATTATTATATTTAAAATGGTATAGAAATATGATAGTTGGTTGTAGTAACTCGTGTTAATTTAATTTAAATTAAAGTAACATATGTGTTAACATAATTTAAAATAGTATACAAATATTTATTTTGTTCGTTTCGGTGAAAATTTGAGTGTAAAGTCAAAGATTTAATTGAAAGTGCACTTATTTTGACTACTAAAATTGTACTTATAGTGGTTATTACGTTCACTTTGGTTCTAACTTGATCTCTTGGAGTTCAAAATGACATAATGTAATTGTTTGATCAAGTACATAGTTCGAATATCATGCCCTTGCCAGCATAGTTGTAGAACTTACATAGAGTGTTACAACACATTTTAAATTAGTCAAAGTCAAAAATTTATTTAGTCAAAGTCAATACATTATGAGCTAATTAGCTCATATACCTACTTTTAAAAAAAAATCAAAATATACTTCATTTTAAATTTTATTAATATATACCCTAAACTAAAAAACTTAATGAAAAATACCTCTTTTATATTATACAAATATTAGTCAAATTTTAATTCTAATTTAATTACTAACCTAAGAAAATATTCAATCCCTATCTCTCGATCTTTCTTCTTTTCTAACCCTCCAGATTTCCTATTTCTTAAATTCACACAAATCTCTCCATTGCCGTACACACACACACCCCCCCACACACACATAGAGAGAGAGAGAGAGAGAGAGAGAGAGAGAGTCTAAATCCCACAAAAATGGCACGATTGGGAGAGGGAGACAAGCGGTGGATCGTGGAGGACCGTCCCGACGACGCCAATGTCTACAACTGGCACTGGGCAGAGATGGGCTGCCTTGAATGGTAAAAACCTTACCTAACAAACCTTGTTTGCAACAGACCCATCCTCAATGGCGAGGGAAATTTCTATATCCGTATCAAAGAGCTTGCAAAACTTGAGGGTGAGGCCTATGTCAATGTCAGAAAGGGTAAAGTTATTCCTGGATACGAGCTCTATTTGGTTCTTTCTTATGAGGTCGATGCAAAGGATGCTTATGGAAATTCTGTACTACATACTGAGGGATCTGTTGAAGTGCACTATATTTTGGATGAGACTGCCGGAGAGGATCCGAAGATTAAGATTTCGATTAAGAACGATGGGTCAATTGGAAAACGATTGAAAGAAGCATTTGTCAAGAAGGGTAAGCCGTTTGTGTTCGAGAAAATTAAAGAGTATGTTAATGCAATGGCGAAAGGCGGGCCTGCAAATGATGATTTGGAGGTTAAGAAAGTCGTCCCTAAGAAACCCACCGCTAGTAGTAGTAATAAAACTGTGGACAATAATTCTGTGAGCAGTACGAGCACTAGAAAGGAAAAGCGGAAGGAAGGGTAAAAGACGATAACAATGAGTGAGAAGTTCAGCTGTAGGGCGAGGGATTTGTATGAGATATTGATGGATAAAAATAGGTGGAAGGGGTTTACACAAAGCAATGCGCAGATAAGTAAGGAGGTCGGAGGAGAATTCGGTAATCAGTATTTTCGACGGCTCAGTTATGGGGACCAATGTCAAGATACAGGAAGGCAAGTTGATTGTTCAGAAGTGGCAGTTTGGGAGCTGGCCTGATGGCATAGTGTCCACGGTATGTGATTCGCTAAAAGTTTCTAATCTTATCTATTTATAATGAACTGTAAACTTAACATTGCATTGGGGAATTTGTGTGTAAAATTGTGAATATTAAGGTGAATGATGAGTAGCCAGTGATAAATGGTAAATTTTTGTTTTTCTTATGGAAAGTTGGATCCATATATGTTATGTCTACATAGAGCTAAGTTTATGTGGAGTTTATCTCAACTATCTTGTGAAGGGATATAATATCTTTACATTATGTGGTATGGCTGCAGAGTTATTATTGATTAGCTGTCAGTCTGAATAGTCGAATCCGTGTGAAATATGGTTATGGTTATCTGAATATGCATTTCCTCTTAGTTTTTCTATGTTTGAATTGGTTAATCTACTAAAGAGATGTTGATGCTTGATCGTGCAGGTGTGGCTTAGTTTCGATGAGCCTGAATCTGGGGGGTGACAGTAGTCCATCTCTCACACACTGACGTACCAGAAGAAGACAGGTTGGTTCAATTGATCACATATTTATTTGGTTGTTGAATTGTATAGACAATGAAGAGCTCTGATGTTGATTGTTGGATGATGCAGATATGGAAATTAGAGTTACATATGTGTTACCAAAGTTTAAATTAGTTGTTATGGCAAAGTAGGATAAATAGTGGTGCTAGAGCTACGTGCAGTGGTGGGAGAAAATTGTGGTGGTTGTAACACAAGTGTTACTCTAATTTTAATTATAGTAACATATGTATTACCTAAATTTAAATTAGTGGTGGTGAAGCGGTGGCAGTGTTGCTGGTGGTAACACT
The DNA here is from genome assembly GCA_030279155.1 of Forsythia viridissima. Classification (NCBI taxonomy): domain Eukaryota; kingdom Viridiplantae; phylum Streptophyta; class Magnoliopsida; order Lamiales; family Oleaceae; genus Forsythia; species Forsythia viridissima. The sequence goes on from CM059037.1 coordinate 27,071,343, forward strand.
TGTTTTATCCTAATTTAAAATATAGTAACACGTGTGTTACCACATTTGTGGTGGATGTGATTATAGTTGTAGATAGTGGTAGCGAATTTGAACACGATAGTGGTAGTGGTGGTGGTGGTGGTGGTATAAGACGAGTGATAGTAGTGCTAGAAGACGATTAATAATCGTAACACATATGTTACCAGTGTAAAAATTATTGATTTTAATAAAAATGATGAAGTAACATATACGTTACTCGTGTAAAATGTTGTTTTAAAAAAAATTGAAATATGAATTTTAAATGAAAATAATATATTTTCTTAAAAACTATAAAAAGAAGATAAATTATAAATTATTGATTTTAATGAAGACGAAGAAATAACATATAGTAACACATATGTTACTTGTGTAAAAATGTTGTTTTTAAATAAAAAATTTGAAATATTGATTTTAAATAAAGTTAATGTATTTTTTATTATAAAATTATATAAATTATAAAGTATTGATTTCAATAAAAATAATGAAGTAACATATATGATAACACATATGTTACACGAGTTGAAATTTGTATTCAAATGAAAAAATAGAAATTGTAAAATATTGATTTTAATGAAAAATGAGTTAGTAACATATAGTAACATATATATTACTCATATAAAAATATTGTTTTTTAACGAAAAATTGAAATATTAATTTTAAATAAAAATAACATATTTTAAAAAAAATAAAAAAAATAAGTAAATTATAAAGTATTGATTTCAATGTATACGATGAAGTGACACATATGTTACTCGTATAAAAATATTATTTTTTCAAATGAAAAAAATTAAAATATTGATTTTATGAAAATAATGTATTTTTAAACAATTATCAAAGAAAATAAATTGTAAAATATAATTATAATTATTATTATGTTTGTAATAATATACAAATATGATAGTTGGTGGTGGAAATACGTTTTAATTTAATTTAAATTAGAGTAACATATGTGTTACCATAATTTAACTTAGTTGTGGTGGTAGAGTAGGGTAAATGGTGGTGGTAGAGTAGGGTAAATTGTGGTGGTGGTACTGGTATAAGATGAGTGGTAGTAGTGGTAGAAGACGATTGATAATAGTAACACATATGATATTAATGTAAAAATTATTGATTTTAATTAAAATTATGAAGTAAACATATGTTACTCGTATAAAAATGTTGTTTATAAATAAAAAATTAAAATATAAATTTTAAATGAAAATAATGTATTTTCTTAAAAACTATAAAAAAAAAAGATAAATTATAAAATATTGATTTTAATGAAGACAAGAAAATAACATATAGTAACACATATGTTACCCGAGTAAAAATATTATTTTTAAATAAAAAAATTCGAAATATTGATTTTAAATGACGCTAATGTATTTTTAAAAAAAATTATAAAAAGATATAAATTGTAAAGTATTGATTTTAATAAAAATGATGAAGTAACACATATGTTACACGTGTTGAAATCTGTTTTCAAATGAAAATTTGATTTTAAATGAAAATAATATATTTAAAAAAAATTGTAAAATATTGATTTTAATGAAAAATGAGGAAGTAACATATAGTAATATATAGTAACATATATGTTACCCATGTAAAATTGTTGTTTTTCATTGAAAATTGAAATATTAATTTTAAATAAAAATAATATATTTTAAAAAACAATAATAAAATGAGTAATTATAAAGTATTGATTTCAATGAAAATGATAAAGTAACACATATGTTATTTGTGTAAAGATATTAGTTTTTCAAATGAAAAAAATGAAAATATTGATTTTATGAAAATAATGTATTTTTAAACAATTATCAAAGAAAATAAATTATAAAATATAATAATTATTATTATTATATTTGAAATAGTATACAAATATGATAGTTAGTGGTGGTAACACGTGTTAATCTAATTTAGATTAAAGTAACATGTGTGTTATCATCATTTAAATTAGTTGTGATGGTAGAGTATGGTAAATGGTGGTGATGGTGCTGGTATAAGACCAGTGGTAGTAGTGGTAGAAGACGATTGGTAATAGTGACACATATGTTACTAGTGTAATAATTATTGATTTTAATGAAAATGATGAAGTAATATATATATTAATCGTGTAAAAATGTTATTTTCAAATAAAAAATTGAAATATGAATTTTAAATAAAAATAATGTATTTGCTTAAAAACTATAAAAAGAAGATAAATTATAAATTATTGATTTTAATGAAGACAAGGAAATAACATATAGTAACATATATGTTACCCGTATAAAAATGTTGTTTCTAAATAAAAAATTTGAAATATTAATTTTAAATGAAGCTAATGTATTTTTAAAACAATTATAAAAAGAGACAAATTTTAAAATTGATTTTAATGAAAATAGAGAACTAACATATGGTAACACATATATTACTCGTATGTCACAGTGTAAAAATGTTGTTTTTAAATGGAAAAAAATTGAAAAACTGATTTTAAATGAAAATAATATATTTTTAAAAAAATTAAAAAAAAGAGAGAAATTGTAAAATTTTGATTTTAAGGAAAAATGAGAAAGTAATATATAGTAACATATAGTAACATATATGCTATCCGTGTAAAAATATTTTTTTTAAAATAAAAATAATTGAAATATTAATTTTAAAGAAAAATAACGTATTTTTTAAATCATTATAAAGTATTAATTTTATTACAAATGAGCAAGTAACACATAGTAACATATATGTTAATAGTATAAAAATGTTGTTTTTAAATGAAAAATTGAAATATTGATTTTAAATGAAAATAATGTATTTTTAAAAAATTTATAAAAATAAAGAAATGGTAAAATATTGATTTTAATAAAAAATGAAGAAGTAACATATAGTAACATATTTACCTGTGTAAAAATATTTTTTTTAAATAAAAAAAATTGAAAAATTAATTTTAAAGAAAAATAATGTATTTTAAAATAATTATAAAGTATTGATTTTATTGCAAATGAGCAAATAACACGTAGTAACATACATGTTACTAGTATAAAAATGTTGTTTTAAATGAAAAATTGAAATATTGATTTTAAATGAAAATAATGTATTTTTAAAAAATTTATAAAAATAGAGAAATTGTAAAATATTGATTTTAAAGAAAAATGAGGAAGTACCATATGTTACCTGTGTAAAAATGTTGTTTTAAAATATAAAAAATTGAAATATTGATTTTATTGCAAATGAGGAAGTAACACATAGTAACATATATGATACTAATGTAAAAATATTTTTTTAAAATAAAAAATTAAAATATTGATTTTAAATGAAAATAATGTATTTTTAAAACTTTTATAAAAATAGAGAAATGGTAAAATATTGATTTTAATGAAAAATGAGGAACTAACATGTAATAACATATATGTTACTATCTTTTAACATATATGTTACCTGTGTAATAATATTGTTTTAAAATTAAAAAAATTGTAATATTAATTTTAAAGAAAAATAACGTATTTTTAAATAATTATAAAGTATTGATTTTATTACAAATGAGCAAGTAACACATAGTAATATATATGTTACTAGTATAAAAATGTTGTTTTAAATGAAAAATTGAAAAATTGATTTTAAATGGAAAAATGTATTTTTAAAAATTTATGAAAATAGAGAAATGATAAAATATTGATTTTAATGAAAAATGAAAAAGTAACATATAGTAACATATTGTAACATATACGTTACCCGTGTAAAAAATATTTTTTTAAAATAAAAAAATTGAAATATTTATTTTAAAGAAAATAACGTATTTTTTAAATAATTATAAAGTATTAATTTTATTGCAAATGAGCAAATAACACATAGTAACATATATGTTACTAGTATAAAAATGTTGTTTTTAAAAGAAAAATTGAAATATTGATTTTAAATAAAAATAATGTATTTTTAAAAAATTTATAAAAATAGAGAAATAGTAAAATATTGATTTTAATGAAAAATGAGGAAGTAACATATAATAACATATATAGTAACACATATGTTACCCGTGTAAAAATGTTGTTTTAAAATTAAAAAAAAATTGAAATAGTAATCTTAAAGGAAAATAACGTATTTAAAATAATGTATTTTTTAAATAATTATAAAATGTTGATTTTATTGCAAATGAGCAAGTAACACATAGTAACATATATGTTACTAGTATAAAAATGTTGTTTTAAATAAAAAATTGAATATTGATTGTAATTGAAAGGAATGTATTTTTATAAAATTTATAAAAATAGATAAATAATAAAATATTGATTTTAATGAAAAATGAAGAAATAACATATAGTAACATATATGTTACCCGTGTAAAAATATTGTTTTAAATATAAAAAATTGAAATATTAATTTTAAAGAAAAATAACGTATTTTTTAAATAATTATAAAATATTGATTTTATTGCAAATGAGCAAATAACACATAGTAACATATATGTTACTAGTATAAAAATATTTAAAAAATTGAAATGTTAATTTTAAATGAAAATAATGTATTTTTAAAAAATTTATAAAAATAGAGAAATGGTAAAGTATTGATTTTAATGAAAAATGAGGAAGTCACATGTAATAACAGTAACATATATGTTACATGTGTAAAAATGTTGTTTTAAAATAAAAAAAATTGAATTATTAATTTTAAAGAAAAATAATGCATTTTTAAATAATTATAAAGTATTTATTTTATTGCAAATGAGCAAGTAACATATATGTTACTAGTATAAAAAAATTGTTCTAAATGAAAATTTGAAATATTGATTTTAAATGAAAATAATGTATTTTTAAAAAATTTATAAAAATAGGGAAAAGATAAAATATTGATTTTAATGAAATATGAGGAAGTAACATATATGTTACCCATGTAAAAATGTTGTTTTAAAATTAAAAAAAATTGAAATATTAATTTTAAAGAAAAATAACGAATTTTTTAAATAATTATAAAATATTAATTTTATTACAAATGAGCAAGTACAAATAGTAACATATATGTTACTAGTATAAAAATATTTTTTTAAAATAAAAAATTGAAATAATGATTTTAAATAAAAATAATGTATTTTTAAAAAATTTATAAAAATAGAGAAATGGTAAAATATTGATTTTAATGAAATATGAGGAAGTAACATATATAGTAACATATAGTAACATATATGTTACCCATGTAAAAATATTGTTTTTCAATGAAAAATTTTAATTTTAATTTTAATTGAAAATAATATATTTTTAAAAAAAATAATAAAATGAGTAAATTCTAAAGTATTAATTTCAATGAAAATGATGAAATAACACATATGTTACTCGTGTAAAAATATTGTTTTTCAAATGAAAAAATGAAAATATTGATTTTATGAAAATACTGTATTTTTAAACAATTATCAAAGAAAATAAATTGTGAAATATAATTATAATTATTATTATATTTAAAATGGTATAGAAATATGATAGTTGGTTGTAGTAACTCGTGTTAATTTAATTTAAATTAAAGTAACATATGTGTTAACATAATTTAAAATAGTATACAAATATTTATTTTGTTCGTTTCGGTGAAAATTTGAGTGTAAAGTCAAAGATTTAATTGAAAGTGCACTTATTTTGACTACTAAAATTGTACTTATTTTGACCACTAAAATCAAGGAGGACCAAACTTTGAACATGTATAAAGTTGAAGGACCTAGGATACAATTTTTAGAAGACTTAATTGAAAGATAATTGAAACTTGGGGACCAAAGTGTAAAGATGTAAAAAGTTGAAGGACCTAGATGTAATTTTTGGAGGACTTAACTAAAAGATAATTAAAAATGTGGGGACTAAAGTGTAAAGATGTAAAAGATTAAGTCCCTAAGATGTAATTTTTGGATGACTTAATTGAAATATAATTGAAAATATAAGGACTAAAGTGAATATTATATAAAGTATATGAACTACCATACAATAAATAAATACCACATCATAAAATATTGTTTTTAATGAAATGAGGTATTTTTTAAATCAAACCATGAAAATGAGGTATTTTTTGAAAAATTAAAAAAAGAGGTATTTTCCAACTTTTTTATAAAAAGTAGGACTCTTGTCAACTTTGATCATAAATTATATGGTCAAGTCCAAGCCAAATAAGTTAAAGTAGGACTTAAATTAAGTAAATGAATTTTCATAGGCCTATTTTGTAAATTATAATTATTTGAGGATTGAAATGACACAATATAGAAGTTGGGAGCTCAAATTGCAAATTGGTAAAAACGAAATTGGAATTGGGACCATTTTTCAGGTGCAAAACCGACAGAGGCAGAGAGGGGGAAATCAGGGAAAAGAAAAAGAAATAAATAAATAAATAAATAAAAAAGAAGAGGAATTAGAGGTCGGTCGACTCGCAAGGTGGTCGGGGAAGTCAATTACTTAGGCTCAAGCTTCTAATTGGATCCTTTAAGTGAGTTAATGTAGTTATATAAATGAGTTTATTGATGCGTGAGTCACTATAAAAAAAAAAAATTAAAAATAATTGAAAATATTAATGAGAATTATATGGTATTGGGTTCATTGAAATGGGTTTCCAGTTTGGTGATTGTACTACAAAATTTAAGGAATTATACTTGCTTGTTTGTAATTGTTAAAGATTAACATAGGAAAAAGAGAAGTGGTGAATTAGAATGGGGATTAGACCAAAATGAGTAAAGAAATTTTGGGAGTTTTGCTTAAGTACTTGTAGATTAAGCTTAGTTTTGCTTTTTTTTTTTTTTTTTTTAAAGTGCTACTTGATATGGTTAATTATTAATTCAAGCAATTATATTTTATCTCAGGAGGTGACGAGGAGGTTGGAACAACATATCGGAACATCTAATTGCAGTTAAAAGTTATGTGAGTGGAATTTTTATTTTTAAAAAATAAACATTTAATTATATTATATTAATTCGTAAAGTTATATGAATTATTTAATTATTTCAGTACTTCTAGTAAATTATATAAATTGCAAAAATTAGTTACTTTCAAAATAATTAGTAGACAAACATGATTTTTAGTACAAACTAGCTTTTATAACTAATTAATTATTTCAAGATTTAAATTCAGTTGTGTTATATCTTTTATGAATATATTATGTCATTATTAGATGTTTCATTAAATGTAAAGTTAATTTTTAAAACTACCAAGAAGTACCCAGGTGATTTTACCATTCTCTGCACTAGTGTGAATGTGTTTCCACAATGTATGATCATATATGGTGATTTTACTAGCTATGCACTGGTATGAATGTATTTTTACAGTGTATGACAAGATTATTAGAGGTCTTTGTGACTCACTCTTGTACACACATAGGTTTTGGATTGTGTATTAGGGTGCTTAGCCCATTGGGGTAGCTCTGTGTGCGTATGACCAGATTATCAGATTTGAATATATTTGCCTTGCACATCGAGAGTACTCTGTACAGGTGTAAGGTCATTCATTTGGAACCTTTTTGGTGTAGTATATTTCAGAATAACCAATATATAGATTACAGATTTCAGATCATGCAGTTTTAGACTTTAAATTTTAGCTTATAGTTTAATAAGATGATAAATTATAGGGTAAATAGTACTAGGAGTTCAGAACCTTTGAATCTTGTGATGATAGGGTCTAGAACCTTCAATTTGCAGCACCACGGGTCCCTAACCTTTAAAAAGCACGCAAGCATGGTCTTTATGTTATAAAAATCGTTAGTTTGACTGTTAAATGGTCAATTTTTTCTTAAAATGACCAATCTACCATTTTCGAATTAAAATACAAAACAAATGATAAAAGAAAATAAAGAAAAAATTGCAATCAACCCCATCTCCCACTTCTTCTTCACCAATCAATCCCTAACCAACAAAATAAAAAAATTGCAACAAACCTCCTATCCAACTACTTCTTCTCCAAAATTACCGCTCCTAACCACCACCCACCGGAAAACCACTGGCACCCACAACAACAACACCCATCACCAAGAAAAACACAAATATAACATTTATTCCCACCTATTGAGGTCCTTCATTTGACAAAACACCTCTCCACCACCGGCGTTAGGTGACAATAGTCTCCTTACAGCACTACCATGTCTCACCCCGTCACCCATTCTCGACCAAGCAACATAGCTACCCCTCCACCGCCTCATACAACCCTATCTCTGTATACACAGAATTCTTGGTCCCATGTTAGCTACTGCAATCAGGCGTGGCTGGGACGGAAGGTCCTACACAACCGGCATAGCAAAAGTGTCACCAAAGAGGATCTTGATGAACTCAAGGCCTGCATAGAGCTTGGCTTTAGATTCGACTAACTGGAAATGGACAAATGTTTGTCGAATGCTTTACTGGCATATGGCCTTTACTAGGCAGTCAGTAAACATTACAATGACACCGTTTGAAAGCCATTGCCTTTATCACCTCCGTCAACTTCTATCCTCTCCGACTGCGACACTCTCTCTCCCCTCGAAAGTCCCCACACCATTTTCGACCCTATTAATTAAACATTCTTCAACAGCCACTCATTTATGAAATGATATTTATTTAAGTATATGTTTTTGCTAAAAACAAAAATGAAGATGTAGAAAATTAAATTTAAATAAATAGATGTTAATTAATTTCAATTTACAGATTTTTTTCCTGTTTGAGAAGCTTCAATGATGGTTGATGGTGTTATTGTAGGTGCTAGTGATTCTTCAATGGGTGATGGTTGGCGACGACGATTTTGAAGAAGAAGAGGTGGTTGAATGGGAGGTTAGTTGTACTTTTGTATTTTGTTGGTTGGAGGTTGATTGGTTAAGAAAAAATGGGGGGAGGGGGTTGATTGCAAATTTTTCTTTATTTTATTTTTTCTTTTGTTTCTTATTTTAATTCGAAAAGGGTAGATTGGTCATTAAAAGAAATTTTTGACCATTTATTAGTCAAACTAACGGTTTTTATAACAAAAGGACCATGCTTGCGCATTTGTTAAAGGTTAGGACCTGAGGTGCTACAAATTGAAGGTTCGAATCCCCATCATCACGAGGTACAAATGTTCGGGATCCCTATTGCAATTACCCTAAATTATATGGGAACTACTGTCATACTAGCATTTCTCAGTTTTTCTATGCTTTATCGTTTCTTTGCTCATATCAAGTATAAGAGATTTTGTAATCTTTACTACTTATAATTTTTAGAATTATTATTAATATAACTGCTTAAATGTAAGATAGAAAAATTTAGTAAATATGTATAAATTGGAAAGAGTACACTTATTTATGAATTCTCTATTCACTGAGTTACAAACTCATATATTTTGTCACACTTTTTTTTGTTAGGACACATTTGAGATTTTGAGAAGCTTTTGGGAGAAACTGCAGCTATAAGACCCAGAGCTAGCTAACCTAGTAGATTGGATTCCATTTTGCTAAACAAGTCATTACCATTCATATGTCATGTCTACCAGTTTTTGTATATATTATTTTTGTTACTTGTGGCATATAGACGTTAGATGGGCTTGTCGCATTTTGATGTAGATCATGTACATTTCAGCTATTTTGTTAAGGATATTAAATTGGTCGAGTTGACTACACATTTTATTGATCGGTACATATTAGATGGGCAGGTGGTCCTAGTTGATATTGTGTATATTTGAATTTTAGAATTTTGTTGCTTTTTAATTTGGTTTAGTCCAATTTATAGGAAAAACTCTACTGAATTTTTGTTAAATCCTTATAGTCAAAGGCATGTTAAAGTTTGCCTTAAAGGTGTGTATGACACCTCGCTAACATCCATCATTGATGCACGTCACGTTCCGGGTCCACTAGGGTGATTCATAACGGGCCTTGTCAGTTGGTATTAGAGCATGGTTTTAGGTCTATAGATTTGCAATGCGAGTATCCTAAACTTGTTTTAAGACATTTTATTCCCATTTTATAAGGCATGGCTCGTGGTAGAAGGGGACACAGACTCCCAAATAGATTGCCTCAAACTCACAATGCTCCTGATAGAGATGATAATAGAGAAACCAATAGAGTTGAGAAGTCAGTTCAGGTTGTGAATGAACCCTACTCCGATAGACTTGTTGAAACCCTTGATACTTCAATGCAAAGGCAGCAGCGACTCAAATAAATACAGTATTGAGTGAGCAAAAAAATAGGTAGCGAAAGTTTTCGATGGTAAGGGTGACCATGCAGATGCAGATAATTGAATGAACAGAATGAAGAGAGTTTTCGATGTCATGGAATGCCAGATGATAAGAAATTGTGCTTGGGTACCTTCTTGTTCGAAGAATGGGCATATGATTGGTGGCTGACAATGTGTAGTCAATATGCAGACCCTAGTGTTATTACACAGACAGATTTTAAGAGTGCTTTTAATAAATCCTACTATCCTCAAGCTTATTAAGATGCCAAATAGGAATAATTTTTGCATTTAGTACAGGGGTCCACGACAGTGACTGAATATCAGAAAAAGTTTGTCGAGCTATCAAAATATGTTGTAGTATTGGTAGCTAACGAAGCTGACAGGTGGAGGAGGTTCGAAGGTAGTTTGAGGAGAAAGACTACATCAGCAGTGACAGCTACAAACCATAAAGACTTTGGCAAACTAGTTGGCGCTGCTTTGAGAGTTGAGCAATGTATTTCAGATTCATGGGGTTACAATGAGTAAATGACAGCTAGAGGTAGTGGTGGTCATACAGGGACATGGACTTCTAGGGGCACGTCATCACAGAAGATAAACGTGGGCTTTGGCCAGGTGTTGCCAATACCGACAGTTTCAAGACCAAGTCTGGGGGGCTAGAGTTCTGGGTCAATCAAAGTTCAATTCAGCTGCGAGCACATCGCCGTTCTCATACTCGGGGTTCTTCCCAGAGACTAGTTACTTCTACACAAGGTGAAAGTTTCAGTCATATTAGGTTTCCACAGTGTTAGTTGTATGGGAGATTTTATTTGGGTGAGTGCCTCAGGAGAACTTGTGTAGCGACTATTTTTTTTCTTTTTTAATCTTAAAGAAATAAAATTTAACTTCCAGTGTCGCTACGAACTTTCTAGTATGTTTTAAAATATTTTAGTACCATTTATTTTTGCACGTGCTTGCTTTATACATTATGTGACGAACATAAAATTTTATTAATATTCGAGACTAACTAAATTTCTTAACCTGGCTTTTTTCTTAAGTTATTTCGGATTAACTTTAAATCAACGGGTTAAATTTAAAAATTAAAAAAAAAAAATCAACATCTTCTAGACCTATTATTTCAGTCAATTTAATTAGCTTAGTGTTGATCCTTTTTCTACCTATTTATTCTCTTATACTTAGCCCAAAACCCGATTTACCTAACTGCTAGAAAAGTACCCCCAAACAGTCCCTTATACCTTGCCAAATAACCACCCCAAACAGTCCCCAAAATCTGTAGAAACTGCCCATTTTCCTCCCATTTCTCAGCCCATTTTCCTCCTACTTTCAACAATTTCTACCCACTTTTTTACCACTTGATCTTCAGCTAAATTACCCACTTTCTACCTACAAAAACCATCCCAGTTGTCCCACCTAGTAAAAATCGTCCCACAGGCCCACTTTTCAACCTTATTTCCTATCCATTTTCCTCACATTTCAGCCACTAACCTAACTGTTATCCCTCCCAAAGCTGCTGATTTCAATCCTCATAGTTCCTTTAATTCTCCTCTTTTAGTCCCAACTAAAGACTCTAGAAACTCCTCCTTAATTCCAAATTTTCGGCCCCCCAAAATACTTCTCAACTCCACTTAGTTCAATTATTAATTTCCACTTCCAACAACCATTTTTCTAACACTATTTCTCCTTTATTTTTAGCCTTTGAAGTCCCTTATTTTTCATCAAGTTTTCCAAGTATAAAAATCACATCAATCCCTCATTTTCTCATTCCCTTTTTTGGCTAATCAGTATATCACAACAACCATTGCTTTGGTCCAATTTTCCTCATTCTTCCTTCAACTGTTTCAGCCTCAACTGCCTTTTTGCTTCAACTTTACTCCCATTTTCAGCCTTCATTTTTGGCCTCTACAGTAATCGAATTGAGATCTCTTTTTTATCAACTCCATTTCAAAAAAATTCCAGCATTTTGGTTCTATTTTTCTCCTCTTTTGTCGACTAGTAATCCTTTTGTTTTCTCAGCTTTTATACCCCGCACTATAACACTAGATTTTGGAAAACAAAAAGGCAAATGCACGGAATTAATTTGAGGAAATGTGCAATAGTTCTTTTTACACAAATCAAATCAACTCAATGGAATTTTATTTTCAAGGTAGTTTATTATTCTACAAATTTTATAAATTCTATTTTTGAGAAATGATACATAAATTTTATGTCATGCTTAATGATTAAAGATGGAATATGATGATAGTGATTGAAGGTAATCACTTTTGTATGTTGTAATTGAAGGTAATCACTTATAATTTCATTTAGTGCCGGTTACCAAAATTATGTTGTTCCTATGTATGTTTAAGTGAATGGCATGTTGTATATTAATTTTGTATAATTTCTCTTATGTTAGTATAATTTGATACTGAGTATTTCATATCACTTCAAAATGATTAAATCTCCAGATTAATTTGGTTGGTGTTGGTACGACGTCATATAGTAGCGACCGTGAAGAAATGGCGTAGTTTAATTTTACTTATGTTTGGCGTCGATATAATCGAGTCATTTATGATGTAAAATTAAATACAATATTAAATTTTTTTTTCTTTAATATTTTAAAGTGGTGGAAAACCAAATTTATAATTTAGTTGCCATTTAGAAATTTGAAGAAGTCTGAAATTTCCAACTTTCTGGCCTTGATGTTGAAATATCATAACTTATTGTGTACTTTGAATTTTTTTAGTCAAATTATTGGCGTTTGATAGATATATGAATTGTCTAATAGAAAAAATGGAATAACCCAGAAAACACATTGTATGAATTTATTACGATTGTTTTACTGGGCAACGTCAGTTGTACTCGGGACATCTTTTTAAGCAACTTTGGCTACATTTTTATCATATCGAACGACATGGCTAAGGCATAAGTTTTTGATATATTGTAGCCTAAGATGCCATGTACATGCAGTTTAAATATTATAATATTTGGAGCACATTTACATAGTCAAATAATTTATGGTGACACCTAATGTAGTTCAGTAAAACCTTAATGCCTTGAAAATTTATTTCAATTTTTCTTGCGCGCTAGCTACTTTTCCGCAATAGATAAATTTTAAAACTATTTAAGGGCATACGAAAATTTATTTGGAGTCGTCAAATGTTATTTCAAGATTTAGTGACCCTTTGGGTTAAGAAATTATGGAGCGTTACAGATGTTGTTTGCTATTAGTGTGGTAAGGCTGAGCACATGAAGAGAGATTGTCTAGATTGACCACATGGGATTTGTGCACCACAAATGATGTATTCTCCAGCCAGGTGTCAGTGGTTCCAGACAGAATCAAAATCAAAATCAGGAAACATGGACAAGTAAATCTGGTATGTCTAGTGTAGCACAATCAAACATCGCTAGCAGTAGTGATGTTCGATAGAAGAGCCATGTAGGATATCCCAGGATCCACGGCCGAGTTGTTGCAGTAACTCAGTAGGATGTTGAAGAGTCACTAGTTGTAGTTACAGATACATTATAGATTTTTAGTAAAAAAAACACGTTCTTTAATTGATTCATGAGCTACACATTCATTTATTTCTTATGCACTTGTTATTCATGCGCATCGTATGTTGGAGCCATTAGACACTGACTTAGTTGTGAAGACCTAAGTAGAAGATTCACTTTTAGCTAACAGTGTGTATTAAGGACAGCGTGATTAGAGTGAACGGTCAGGATTTGAAGGCTAATCTCATTCTTCTTGATATTCATGATATTATTTTGGACATGGACTTCTTAGTTGCACATCGTGCTTGAGTCCACTATTTTTGAGAAGTTGTGTGCCGAAGGCCAGGAGAGCCTAAAATTATTTTTAGTGGTGAACGAAGAATCTTACTGTCTTGTATAATACCTGCAATTAATGCTAGAAAATCAATTAAAAAGGGGTGTAATTTATATTTAGCTCATGTGATTGACAGTCGAATCACTAAGTTGAAAATGGATGATATTCCCAATGTACTGAAATTTCATGATATATTTCCAGAAGAACTTCTACGACTACCGTCAGATAGAGAAATTGAGTTCACTATTGATTTGGTTTCAGGGATAACTCCTATGTGTCAGGCAGCTTACAAAATGGCTCGAGTAGAGCTGAAATAATTGAAAGTGCAGTTACAAGAATTAGTGGATAAGGGTTTTATTAGAACTATTGTATCTCTAATGGGAGCACCAGTCTTATTTTTGAAGAAGAAAGATGGCACAATGAGATTATGTATTGACTAGAGACAGTTGAACAAAGTGACAATATGTAATAAGTATCCTATGCATTGCATTATTAACTTGTTTGATCAACTTTGGGGTGCCACCGTATTTCCTAAAATTGACTTGCGTTCAAGGTATAATCAGCTCAAAATTAGAGGTGTCGATGTACCAAAGACTGCTTTTAGGTCTCGATATGGCCATTATTAGTTTCTTGTGATGCTATTTAGGCTAACTAATGCCCCAGTAGCATTTTATAGATTTGATGAACAAAGCGTTTAATCCATATTTAGACAGATTTTGGATTGTCTTTATCGATGATATATTAGTTTATTCTCGCAGTCGCAAGGAACATGTTGAGCACTTGAAAATTATTTTACAAACTTTGCGAGATAATATGCTAAGTTCAACAAATGTGAATTCAGACTTGACAACGTAGTATTTCTAGGTCATGTTATATCAACCGAATGCATTTTTGTAGATCCCATCAAGACTGAAGCAGTGATGAAATGGGAGTACAGGGTTTTCTTAGGTTAGCAAGTTACTACCTTTGGTTTGTATAGGGTTTCTCTAGAATTGCTCTTTTGACTAGTTTGACGTGGAAAACCTCTAAATTTGTGTAGACTGACAAATGTGAGAAGAATTTTCAAGTGTTGAAGAATAGATTATCTTCTACTCCTGTATTACTATTCCATCTCTAGGTGAAGAGTTTGTGATTTATAGAGTTGCTTCTCGTCAAGGCTTGGGTTGTGTTCTGATGCAGAATGTGAAGATTATAGCTTATGCTACAAGAAAATTGAAGAAGCATTAATTAAACTACCAAACACATGACTTAGACTTGGCTGCGATAGTGTTGACATTGAAGATTTTGAGAAATTACCTATATGGTGACAGACCACAAAAGTTTGAAGTAGATTTTTGACCAGAAGTAACTAAATTTGAGGCAAATGAGATGATTAGAGTTGATAAATGATTATGATTACAGAATTAATTATCATCCAGAAAAAGCTAATATAGTTGCACATGTCCTTAGTAGAAAGACTAGTAGTTTTTGTCTCAATCCAGTGTAGTATGTGCTTCATTATTTTGTGAGTTCAAAAAATTACATGCTCAGTTGTTAGCTACTACTTCTGAACAAGTATTAGCTCATTTTCAGGTGAGACCTACTTTGAGTGACAGGGTTAGAGAAGCTTAATCTCAAGATCTGACACTGAGATTATTAAACGTAGAATGTAGCAATAGTTTATGAACAAATTATGCAATTAGAGACGACGGTGCGTTAGTTATGGGAAACAGATTGTGTGTTCCTAATATTCCAGAATTGAAGAAAGAGATTTTAAAAGAGGCACACAATTCATTTTATATGATGCACCTAGGTAGTACTAAAATGTATCATTTATTGAAAGAGCATTATTGGTGGCTACGTATGGAAAGATAGAGATAGCAGAGTTCGTATCCCAATGTCTTATCTGTCAGCAAGTGAAGCCAATTCGTCAGATTACAACCGGACTTTTACAACCATTTCCTATTCTTGAATGAAAATGGAATCGTATTACCATGAACTTTTTGTTTGGTCTCTCTCATACTCAGAATGGTCATGATGTTGTTTGGGTCATTGTTGACCAATTGACCATGACTGCGAGATTTTTAACGATCAAAGCTTCATTGTATATGGATGAGATAGTCAGCTTATATGGTGCTCCAATATCTATCGTGTCAAATATAGATCATTAGTTTAAATCTAAATTCTGGCCTACTTTGCAAAAAACTATGGGCACTAAGCTACATTTCAGCACAGGTTTTCAACCGCAGACGGACGGACAATCAGAGAGAACCATACAAACTCTAGTGGATATGCTACGAGCTTGTGTTCTATATTTCAATGGTAACTGAGAAACTCATTTGTCTTTAATGAAGTTGCTTATAATAATAGTTACAATTCCAGTATTGAGGTGGCTCCTTTTGAAGCTCTATATGGTAGAAAGTACAAAATACCGATTTGATGGGATGAAGTTGGAGAAAGAAAGTTAGTAGGTCCTAAATTTGTTCAAGTTTTTTCAGAGACTGCGGAAGTAATTAAAGAAAAGTTAAAGGCAACACAAGAGAGGCAGAAAAGCTATGCAGGCAGATGCAGAAGAGATCTTAAATTTGAAGTTGGGGATAAAGTGTTCCTGAAATTATCGC
The DNA here is from genome assembly GCA_030279155.1 of Forsythia viridissima. Lineage (NCBI taxonomy): Eukaryota > Viridiplantae > Streptophyta > Magnoliopsida > Lamiales > Oleaceae > Forsythia > Forsythia viridissima. The sequence goes on from CM059037.1 coordinate 27,087,838, forward strand.
CATGGAATGGTGTTTTGAGATTTAGCGAGTGAGGAAAATTGAGTCCCCAATATATTGGGTCATACGAAATTATTGAGCGAATTGGTCCATCTGCTTATCGATTAGCCTTGCCAGCTGAGTTGCCTAGGATTTATGATGTATTCCATGTTTCTATGTTTCGGAAGTATATTCCAGGCCCCTCTCATATTTTAGAATCTCATCTAGTAGAATTGAAAGACAATTTAACTTATGAAAAAGAGCCAATTGAAATCTTAGACAAAAAATTGAGTAAGTCTAGCAAAAAAGGATAGTTTCACTAGTTAAAATCCTATAGAAGAATTATACAATAGAAGAGGCTATGTGGGAGTGTGATGATTAGATGCGTGCTCAATTCTCTCATTTATTTCAAGCATAGCCGATTGAATTTCGATGACGAAATTCTTTGAAGGAGGTAAGATTGTTATAACCTATTTTAAATTAGTCAAAGTCATTAAATTATTTGTCAAGTCCAAGTCAAATAAGAACTTAAATCCAGTAAATGAATTTTCATGGGCCTATTTTGTAAAATATAACTACTTAAGAATTGAAATGACACAATACTTAAAGATTGAAATGACACAATATAGAAGTTGGTAACTAAAATTGCAAATTGGTAAATATGAAATTGAAATTGGAATTGGGACCATTTTTCAGGTGCAAAATCGACAGAGGCAAAGAGGGAGAAATCGGGGAAAAGGAAAGGAAAGAAAGAAAGGAAAAAAAGAAAAGAAAAGGAGTTGTCGGTCGACTAGCAAGGTTGTCGAGAAAGTCAACTACATAAGCTAAAGTTTCTTGCCACACTAATTTTTACCTTTAATAAGGTAAGAAATGGTGATTTTAGCAAACCCTATAATTTTTAATTGGGTCTTTTAAGTAAATGTAGTTACATAAATGAGTGAGTCACTATAAAGAAGATTAAAAATGATTGAAAATATTAAGAATAATTATATGGTATTGGGTTCATGGGAATGGATTTCTAGTTTGGTGATTGTACTATGAAATTGAAGAAAATTATATTTGTTTGTTTGTAATTGATAGAGATTAACATAGCAAAAAGAGAAGTGATGAATTAGAATGAGGATTAGACCAAAATGAGTAAATAAATTTTGGAAGTTTTGCTAAAGTACATGTAGATTAAGCATAGTTTTGTCTATTTTTGATTATTAGTAGTACTTGATATGGTTAATTATTTATTCGAGCAATTATATTTTATTTCAGAAGGTGACGAGGAGGTTGGAGTAGTGTAGCGACCCAACTAGTTGCAGTTAAAAGCTCTATGAGTGGATAATTTTATTTTTCAGAAAATAAGTATTTAATTATATTATATTAGTTCATAAAGTTATATGAATTGTTAAATTATTTCAGTGTTTCTAGTAAATTACATAAATTGTAAAAATTAATTATTTTCAAAATAATTAGTAGATAAGCATAATTTTTAGTACAAACAAGCTTTTATAAATAAGTAATTCTTTTAAAATTTAAATTCAGTTGTTAAATCTTTAATGAATATATTATATCATTATTAAACGTTTCAGTAAATGTAAAGATAATTTTTAAAAGAAAAATTTGTACTTTTGGTCCCCAACCTTTGTAATTTGTTACTAATCTACCATCAACCAATTTTTATACTATCAGACATCCCCAACCTTTGTAATTTGTTGCAAATCACACCCCATTGATAGATTTTGACAGATTTTCTCTCATCTTTAAATAAATAAAAATAGAAAAAAAGCTAAAAAAAATGAAAATGAAGTCTCATAACTTTTAAAAAGTACAAAGTAACTCCATCTTTTCTTCCACCTTTACCAACGCCCGACCCTTCTAGAGACCCACTTCTCCCACTCGTGTCGAGTCGAGATAAACTATGTGTTCAGCCGGTCAGAAGAAAACATGTATGTGCTCACCCACCAAACATCTCGGTTCGTTCCGTTATAGCTTACACAAAGGATTCGGGAACCAAAATTATGTTCATACTCAAACATCATCATCTCATACACGGTGGAACATGAGGCGTTCTGCCATGACGAATTCTTTGGTAAGGATATGGACTACGGAAGGAGATTTAGTGAAGAGAGCTTTCGCGGCGTTGATCCGTCCCTCCTCCCATCACCAGCGCCGCTGCGTAGGGTTTCAGATAGGATCTGAAACCTTGTCACGAGTAATTAATTTTCGTGTATATATACGTTCTCATACATATAATTAATTGCGTAATTAATTTCCCAAATCGAGGTTAATCAAAATTCCAAATCGCTTCAGATTCTTAATTTCACAGTAATTCTTGGATTAACAATTCCCATTATGGATTGGATTGGATTATTTGTAGCTATTTAAATAATAATTCTACTTCTATGATTTTTTATTTTGATTGGGCATTTTTTTGGGTGGTGGTGATTTGTCCATGGGTTGGGGTAGGTTTTTGGGGAAGATGAAGTTACTTTGTATTTTTTAAAAGTTATGGGACTTCATTTGTATTTGTATTTTTCTTTTTGTTGTTTTTCTTTTTTCTTTTTGTTTATTTAAAAAAGAGGACAAATTCGTCAAAATCAGTCTATGGGGATGTGATTTACAATTAAATGAAATGTTGGAGATGTCTGGTGCTATAAAAATTGGTTGATGGTAGATTAGTAACAAACTGCAATGGTTGGAGACCAAAAGTGTAAATTTCTATTTTTAAAACCGTAAAGAATTTTACTCGCTCTGCACTGGTGTGAATGTGTTTCCACAATATATGACCAGATTATTAAAGGTCTTTGAGACCCACTCTCGTACACAAAGTCTTTATGTCGTGCACTCAGGTTCTTAGCCCATTGGGACAGCTCTGTAGTCGTATGACTAGATTATTAGATTTGAAAAGCTTTTCCTTGTACATCGAGAGTACTTTGTACAGGTGTAATGTTATTCATTGGTGTACCATTTTGGTGTAGTATATTTTAGAATAACCAGTATATAGATTATAGATTTCAAATCATGCAGTTTCGGACTTTAAATTTGAGCTTATAGTCTAATAAGATGATAATTTATTTGTGAACTACAGTCCTTCTAGCATTTCTCAGTTTTTCTATACTTTATAGTTGCTTTACTTACATCAAGTATAAGGAATTTCGTAATCTTTATTACTTATAATTTTCAAAGTTATTATTATAATTTATAACTGCTTAAATGTATGATAGAAAAAATCAGAATTTCAGTAAATATGTATAAGTTGGAAAAAGTATACTTATTTGTGAAATATCCACTTACTGAGTTACAAATTCATATATTTTGTCACACTTTTTCTTATTAGGACGTAGTTGAGATTTTGAGCAGCTTTTGGGAGAAATTGTAGCTACAAGAGTTAGAGCCACCTGATGTAGTAGATTGTATGATTCTATTTTGTTACACAAATAATTACCATTCGTGTATCACATGTTTACAAGTTTTTGTATATATTGTTTGTATTACTTGTGGCATGTAGACGTTAAATGGGTTGCGCCTTTTAAGGTAGATTATGCATATTTTGGTTATTTTGTAAAGGATATTAAAATGGTTGAGTTGACTAAACTTTATTTTTTACTGGTACATATTAGAAGGGCATATGGTGCCCAGTTGATATTGTATATACTTGTGTTTGAGAATTTTGTTGCTTTTCATGTTGGTTTAGTCCAATGTATAGGAAAACTCTGCCAAATTTTCGTACAATCCTTATAGTCAAAGGTAGGTTAAAATTTGTCTTGGTGGTGGGTCTGACACTTCGCTAGCATCTATTATCGGCCCACGTCACGTTCCGGGTCCACTAAGGTGATTCAAAATGGGTCGTGTGATAGAGTATGTTTGTCAGTGTTTATAAGTACTTATAAACTGATCGAACATCTCTTTTATCCACACATTTCATCAGGCACACAACTTTTATGCAATTTTTATCCACACATTCTGTAGGACCTACTGTTTATAATCTAGAAAAATATTTACTAAACATAACCTAGATCAAATCACTTACTGGGTGTACCTCTTCATCATTCTCTAGTTATGCAGTGCGACAATCAAGGCACCGTCGGCTTAGCCGCCAATTTGGCATTCCACGTAAGAAACAAACATATTGAGATTGATGTTCACTTAATCAGTGACAAAGTCCTTCGGCGAAACTCTCCATTAGTTTTGTTTCCTCTGTTGACTGAAAATATATTCACAAAGTCCCAGAGTCCACCACGAGTTCACAAACTTAAATGAAAACTCAAGGTGGCAACATCCTCGTTTCGTTTGCAGGGATATTCAGATAATTTAGGCTCATGATATTTAGGACAATTAAATCAAGGGTGGTTTTATTCACACAACATTTTATTAATAATGCACTATATTTTAATTGCATAAAAATTTCTTAATTTTTATTTATTGTCTCATTTATGTCATTAATTTTTTTTCATCGAATTTTTATATTTAACATTCTATTAATTAACATATCTTGTTCCTACTAACGATTTTCGTCTAAAAATTCTATTAGTGTGCTTTAAAATGAGGGACACATATTTAATTGAAATTTTATATATATATATATATATATATATATATATATATATATATATATATATATATATATATATATATATATATATATATATATTTACTTATTTAAAAAGACGAAGGAAAAATGAGTCTTTTTGTTCCTTCTTAATGAAAATTTTGGACGAAAACTATTATCAGAGATAACATGTGCTAATTAATATAAGGTTGATGATAAGAATACGATGAAAAAACATAAATATAATAATAAGTAAATGTTATAGATATTTGATACAATTTAAATATAGCGCACTTATAAAAAAAATGTAGTGTGAATATATTTAGCCTTAAATCAAATCTATTATTCTCACATAACAATTATACTGGTACCCTTAGTGCCTAGATAATATTAGTAGACATAGTGCCTAGTTAATATTCAATGTGCAAAAGTGTAAAAAGGTGGATTGTATTACAAAATCTTAAGCATAAATACATCAACACAGAACCCAATATTCTCATAAAACTCCAAAGTCATTATTCTTCATTTGTCTAACTTTTCAAATCCTAAGTGTATACTTGTAAAGATTTTTGTAGATTATAAGTAGTTGGTCTTATGAAATGTGTGGATAAAAATGATGTTTGACCAATTTATAAGTACTTATAAACCTACTACTCTACATTACTAAAACATACGGCAGATGGTTCCCATCTTGAACATGTGCAACCTACTTAAGCCCCCTACCATGGCCTATGATAGCTTCGAAAATTTGTTTCAAAAAATATTCATCACTTTCATACTACTTCATAATTGGTAAGGCCCCAATACCTTGATCATAAACTTGCTTCAAAGCAAGTGGTCTTGTACTGCCTGTTATACCAGTCTTTTTCACGATACTAAACATATGCGGTCCAATCACAATTCTATAATAAGAACAAGATATTTTTCTCGATCAATCCCTTTGCCCTCATTCTTCGTATTCCGTTTCCATAGCTATGTCTGCCTCCCTAGATATGTGTACTAATTCGTCCGCCAATTCCAATTCTTTAAGTATGTTTCCATCCATTGCAGTTATTGTTAGAAATATAATCTTTATATCTTTAATTACATATACATAATTAAAGACACCATTTATCATGCTAAAATTACCAAGTATGATTAATTCAGCAGAATACATGTCTCTATTGGTGTTGAAATTGAGAGAGTTGGATCTTTCGCAGTCTAATCACCTCAATAGTGCTCAATGGAATCTCTGTCTATAATGGTGTAGAAGAGAAGAGCAAAAGTTGTGATTGACTCGGGGACCATAACCCTATTCATTATATTCTGTATATCCTAGTTCAATTAGAAGTCCATCAATCCTAATTGGACTAGGATTCGGTCTCTACACATTACAGAGTTCATACTCAGTTTAGATGTTTCGATGGCCCAATCAACAGATCACTTAATGACCATATTAATTAGATAGCACATATAATTGCAATACAATATGTAGCCCATTATAGAAATAAAAAATCCAATAGTTATGTCACACGTGAGGTTACCCTGATTAACTCCACCACCATCTCTAGCATGATCCAGAATCTTGCGAGTCAGCTTGTACCTTTTTCGTGTAACAAGGAATTAATAACAGAGTTGGGTTGGGTAATATGCTTCAAAATAAAATTCTGAAATTCCAGCCTTGGAAGGTACTGCTTTAGTTTTAGCAATTACTTCAGCATAATTCATTAGATTTGTTTCCTTGATTAGTGCAACTCGATTTAAGCAAGTTATCATCAACATTGTTCTGACTTGACATCCCATCAATAGTCAAAATTTCTGCTCAAGTACTAACCTGTGTCCATAGAATCTTATTGCTGACAATGTCACAATCCAAATCTGCTCGTTGAGTTAGAGAATCCCTAGTTCCCTACTTTTCAGAGGTTGAATGGTTAGTATTCTATGCAACCCTACAGTATCCGCCAACAACTACATTTGTCTTTAGAGTGAATAAAGATGCCCTTTGTTCCAGAGGTATGCCAGTAGTGCCATTAAGTACCCATGTTTGAACATTGGTTGCACTGTTTGCTGCCGCACCAGCCACCAAGTTCACTTGTGCCCCATACAGTATCTTTTCATTGTGGTTCGTATGAAAAATAGGTGAACCATCGTTACCCTCGTTTGAATTAACATTTATCCACTTCTCATAATTGAAAGAAACAAAAAAGTTATCGTTGTCATCAGAGTCCTCCTCGTTGAATTCACGACAAATGCGTACTCGTGTTCAAATAGTAACCAATCTATGTGCTGTGTCAATACCTCGATATGTTGATACTTGATACGATTGCTTTATTTGTTTTATTTACGTTAGCATATGCACTCGTCGACTGAGGTGTGCAACTCATTGCGTTGCATATGATTTCTTCCATTGTGGCATCGAGAACTTCAAAACATAGCTAATGTTACGATCCATTCTTAGTCAAAGTCAATAAATTATTTGGTCAACTCTCTAAGTCATAAAGGTCAAATAAGGACTTAAATAAATTAGTGGAGTTTTAACCAAAGGACTAGAAAGCAATATTAGCAAGTTTAGGGCTTGGGTTGTAATTATTAATAAGTGAAATTGATTTTGGGACCATTTTGAGAAGAGAGACCAGAGACAGATGCAGAGACGGGAATCGATGAAGAAAGAAAAGAAAAGAAAAAAAAAAAAAAAGGTGCCTGCCAAACCTAGTGGTGAGGAAGAGAAGGAGAGAACTTTCATTCAGGTCTTGCGTTCTTCATTTCTTCATCTTTTCAAAAGGTAAGTTCTAGAAACACTAAATAGCTTATTTTAGTTTAATAAGTGAAAAATGAGCTAAATTTCTTAAGGCTTTGTTTGTGAAAACTATTTGTTATAATTATTTCATTTTGGGCATCGATTTTGTGTAACTTATTGGGTTTGAGCTCTTTGAATGGTAATGGCAATATCAAATTTTAAATTATTGGAATGTTGAACTATTGGAATTTAATTGGTGGATGGTGAGGCTTAATTCTCTATTTTGTATTTATTTATTTACGAGCTAGTTGAAATGAAGTAAGTTTTTTGATAGGGATTATAAACTATGAAATGGTTTATTTGTATTTGGCCAATTGTCTCACATCTGACATTTGATTTAATTTGGATCACATTTACCGTTTTCTCCTTGGACTCACATTGATGAAAATCAGCCGCAATATTTGACAATTCAACCGTGATAGATGATAAGTACAATTTTGTATTTATCTGAGTTCACAAAAAAGGGACAATTATTAGTACTCATAATTGTTTTCAGTTTAATGGCACATTGTTTTTTTTATTATTTTAGAAAATAATCAAATTCAAGTGTCGATCTGACGAAATGAGAACAAACAAAAGAAAATGAGACTTAATTGCTATGGCAAAGATATTTGAGGAGCTTGGCATGTAAATATCAAAGAAAGAAAATCAGGAACTGCAGTTAAGGTAACCATGCGATTGCATAGTTATCCAAACCTGCGATCGCAAGGCCATCTTTTTAGCTGCAGAACATAAAAGGCTTATACCATGCGATCGCATGGCTTTCCGGAGCAGTTAGTTGGCAGTTTCCTAATATAAATGAAACTCTACAACTCCAAGATAAAACAAAGACCAAAGACACGTTTTGAAGAGTTCAGAGAGTAGTATAAAAGCCAGAGAAGAGACATATCGCGGGAGACGAATTTTTGAGAAGAAGATATACAAGAAAGAATTGAAGATCAAGAATGGATTGAAGATTCTTCGACCAAAAATACAGGTTTTATTTACTTTATCTTTTTCTTTCTCTGGAACATGATGAATTCAATAATTGTAATAATTAACGAAATCATGTCCGGCTAATTTACTTATTGCTAGGATGAACGATGAAACCTCATGTTTTTAATTAATTAGAAGTTTTTCCGTTTTAGTAATTAATTGTTTTTGGGTTGATTATTTTTTATCCATTATTTCTATTATCTTAATGCTTGATCACCGTTAGAATATATTATGATCTGTATTGAAGTCGAGAGATTCAATATAGATTAAGTACGTGGTATTGAATAACATAATGTCCAATAATATATAGAGATTACTATTATGCTTTATGAAATCCAACTAGCTGTTCTTGAGATATTAATGCATGTGTTTATGTTTGAAGCTTCATTAGAGATAATTAAGTTCGTATATCGATATAGAATTGATTGACCATCGAGAGAGGCTTTTGATTATTATAGGATCACCGATTTTCAATCCAAGGTAATTATAAATTAAAGCGATTAAACGGATAATTGATTAAGAAACGTGTAGGTGGATTCGCGAATCCTAGTGTTAGTAAAGCTTGAAATCGTCATCAACAATTTATTTTAATTGCATGATAAATTAGATTTATTTAAACATAATTAGAATAGTTTTATATTTAAAATCAAATACGAATCTATGTTCTTTACATTGTTAAAATTCGAATTATAAATTAATTGGTTAAATTGGTAGTTAGTCCTCGTGGGTTCGACACTCTAAACATCATTATATTACTTGTTAACGATTCGTCCACTTACGGGATTAAAATCGACAAAAAGTTTTTGGCGCCGTTGTCGGGGACTAGTTTTATTAATTACTAAGTTAATTGACAATTTAGTTTTTAACAATTCTTTTTATTATTATTTATTTTATTTTTAATTTTATTTTTATTCTCAGTTCTTCGTGTTTTGAATTCCAAGTATTTTCTAAAATTTCAGGTGTCAAGTGTGTATGCGCTGTACAAAAGATTTTGATCTATTTGATTTAGATCCAGAAATCGAACGGAGCTTTCGCCAACGACAACGTGAGCGAAGAGAAAAGAAACAACAGTAAAAAGACACAATGGAAGATAACCGGATCTAGAATCCATTACCTGCCGATGTGAGAAATAATATTGCACCAGTGGCTCGACCAGTTGAAGTTAATGAACGAGATATTTTTATAGTTGAGTATATGATGCCACCGATTGTTGAGAATCGGTCCAACATAATCTATCCACCTTATGGACACGACAACTTCTAGTTGGGGCCAGATGTGATTAATTTGTTCTCGAACAATATGCCGTTATATGAGAGAACAGATAAAAATCCTCATTACCATATTTCTCGTTTCGATGAATACTGTGGAAATTTCAAATACCACAGTGTTAATGAAGAGGCACTTAAGATGAGGCTCTTCCCACACACACTGAAGGATAAAGCTAGAGAATGGTTAGATTCTCTATCGTCTGGGAGCATCACTACTTGGACAGATTTGATCCAGAAATCCACGCTGAAATATTTCCCTCTAGCCAGAGTGAACAGACTGAAGTATGAAATATCCAATTTCCAACAATCTGAGTTGGAAAACTTTCAGGAGGCATGTGAAAGATTTAAAGAACTGCTCCGAAAGTGTCCAAGTCATGGTTTTTCTTTGGCAGCTCAGAATCATTATTTTTACTCTGGATTAGCTCCAACCAGTCGTTCTTCAGTAGATTCTATAGCAGATGGCTCTATCCAAAATAGATCTGTTGGTGACCTTCACGACCATTATGAAATCATGAGTGAACAGTTCGTTATATGGACAGATATAGAAGTGTCAAGACGGGCTGGCCGGTCGAACTCGCATCGGCCCACTCGCCTTGACCCAGAACCGCGGGCCGGCCTGTAAATCGGGCAGGCTGTTCACGGGCCAAGAAGGCCGAACCGCGGGCCGAAGAGGTCGAACCACGGGCCGGCCCGTGAACCGCTTTGATTTTTTTTTTTTAAAAAAAAGGGTAGAAAATTCAAACTTTCATATTTGAAATGATATTTTTAAAAAAAAAATTTAAAAATGGCAAAAAACCGTTTAAAGTGAAAGATGTAACATATGCGTAATGTTTTAGTCTTTAAATATATAAATAAAAAATAGAAATTGAATTAAAAAATTAACAAATGTGAATTTATCATTGTTATTTATTTTTTATTTAGTAATTTAACTCATTTTTTTTAATTACAATAAGTAACTAAATTTTTTTAGTAATTTCAAAAAAAATTAATTTTTTATTCATACGGGCTCGAACCGGGTTGAACCGCGGCCCACATGGGCTCGACCTGGATGGGTCGATGGGTGGGCCGGGCTCGTGTTCAATTTTTATGGGCTGGGTTGACCCGGCCGCAACCCGTCATGATGCGGGCTTTTTATAATACGGGTCGTCACCGAGTTTCATCGGTCGACCCACCTGACCCAGATTGACACCTCTAGACAGACAGAAGATTTCAGAAGAAAGCAACAAGAAGGCACGAAGTGGAAATCAATTCTCTTGTACTGGCGAAAATCGATGCATTGGCAAAGCAAGTGGAATCAATGAAATATTCTCACTCAGCCAATATGGTTCAGATGTCCCCACCAATCTATGTAACATGCGGGGCAAACCATTAATAATCAGAATGCCCTTTAACCAAAGTTGATATGTCATCACCGGAACAAGCTGCATATGCTTAGAACTTTCAGCGACAGCAGAATAATCTATACTCACAGACCTACAATTCTGGATGGAGAAATCATCCAAATTTCTCATAAGGTAATACTCAAAACATTCAAAATCTGCCAAATCAGGAAAAACCCCAGGAAAGAGAATAAAGATTAGAAGAAACAGTCGCTAAATTGTCAAAACGGGTAGATATGGGACTCAAAGAAGTGCAAAAAAGACAAGATGTTGCAATAAAGAATATAGAAAATCAGATTGGGCAGTTGGCTAAGCTGTTAACCGAGCGACAACCAGGAACATGGCCAAACAATACTGAGGTAAATCCAAAAGAGCAAGTAAATACAATTACCACGAGAAGCGGAGTTGAATTGCCAGAAATTCATGTAAAAAGACCAGGTGTAGAAAATGAAACTGTGTCCAGTAAAGAGAAAAAAAAAATCAGCTGCAGAAGTTGAACAAGAAAAATGAAACTCTCCACCAGATTATATTCCACCACCGGCTTACGTCCCTCCAATTCCATTTCCTCAAAAGCTGCGAAAACATAAGCTAGACCAGCAATTCTAGAAATTCTTCGATGTATTCAAGAAACTCCAAATCAACATACATTTTGCTGACGTTTTAGCTCAAATGCCAAGCTGTGCAAAATTTATGAAGGAAATTCTTGTAAACAAAAAGAAGTTGGAAGAGCACGAAACAGTCATGCTTACCGAGGAATGCTGTGCTATATTGTAAAACAAGCTACCTCCGAAATTAAAAGATCCAGAGAGTTTTACTATTCTTTGCACTATTGGTAGTTTATTTTTTGACAAAGCTCTATGTGATTTGGGTGCTAGTGTGAATTTAATGCTTTATTCTATTTTTAAGCAGCTCGGTTTGAGAGAAGCAAAGCCAACAACAGTATCGTTGAAGCTTGCAGATAGGACCATCAAACGTCAAAGAGGGATCGTTGAAGACATATTAGTGAAAGTGGACAAGTTCATATTCCCTGCTAATTTTATTATTCTGGATATGTGTGAAGACATGGATGTACCACTTATTTTGGGTCGACCTTTCTTAGCTACTGGTCGGGTATTGATTGATGTGCAAAAATGGTAATTAAAGCTGAGGTTGAATGATGAAGATATTACATTCAATGTGTCATTAACCAGAAGGCCAGGAATTTAGATGATAGAGCTGTCACCCAACATCAGGATGAACCAATTAGAGAAGAAGAGTATGTGGAGAAAGAGAAGTTCCATCCGTCTTCTGTGATCAAAGTTGATGAGGAAGCTAAAATCTTCATAGTTGAGTTCGAGCAGTGTGGCAAAATAGAGTCATATCAGTGTGATAAGAAAAAAATGAAACTCTGGAAGGTGAACAAAATTGCTGCAAAGACAATCGATGCAAGCAAATCAAGTCCTCCAAAGATCTATTCAAAGTGTCTTGAGTGATCAACACGACAAAGTCAAGCTAATAGCTTTAAAGAAGCGCTCAATGGGAAGCAACCCATTTCTTCTACCATTTTATTTAAATTTACGCATCATTTAAGTTTTAGGAGTTCAATTCACGTTTTGCACGTTTTATGTTTTTAGGACATAACGTAGGCACTTTCAATTCTTAAGTACTTAGAAGCTTTGATCATCGTCATTATGTACGAGCACACACTTAATTTTTCTTAATTCACATTTATAATAATTTTGAAACAAAGTGCTTACTATGCGATCGCATGGTTACACCATCTGCGATCGCATAGACTGGACAAAAAACATTCTGCCCAGAAATTGGTAGCCTTGCGATCACAGGAATTTACTTCCTTGCGATCACAAGTGCTACTAGAAAGAATAAAACCGGGAATGAGGTCTCATTTTCAAAAACACACCTTTCAAACTTTAAAAGTATACCTCTCTTCAATCCTTGATTTCCAAACTACAAACGAGCATCACAAGCATTCATTTCCTAAAAATCATTCATCCATAAGCATCAAACTCCACAAATTCAAAGGTAAGATTCAATCTTTATGGTGAAATTTTTTTATTTTGTCTTTCAATTCCATTTACATTCGTTTACATTGATTTATTTGAAGAATGATGGATTAGTTTAGGCTTGAATCGAAAGGGAAATATGTTATTGATTGGGTTTAGATGATTAAGTTGAGAAAATTTTTGGTTTTGCTTAATTTACCCATTTGTCTTTTCCTACCAAGAACAAACCCTTGCTTGCAAAGTTGTTAATAAAACGATCCAACCAAAATTTTTGCCAAATTTGGGGAAAATGTGACCTTAGGCTAGTCTATTTACCCAACACTAACATTTAGGATCATTCAACTAGGTTTGGGTACACTTATATCACCAAAATCCAAGACATGATCGTTTAGGACAACTGGCTGCCCACATCCAGCCACATTAGCCTCCCTCCGTTAGCACTTTCATCCCCTATCCGTTTGGCCCATATGACCTCGAAATCTTATGAAATTTGAACACGTGGTGGACCAAAACATTCTCTTCCATACCATCCTTTGCCATTTCAATTTTGAACAATTCTGTATAATTTTCTTGGGATCCGAAGTGGCTTAGTCGAACACATTTTTTTCGAGAAACCTTACTTAAAGTTCGGGATAGTTTGGTGGTGACAACTTAAACCATATATGTTATTTGTCATATCTAACTTGTTTTCATACATTTTACAGACCATGGCTCCAAAACGATCCCCAACTGTCGTAGAAAAGAGAAAGAAAAAGGCAATTGGAGACACATCCAAAAGAGTCTGAGTGGAAATCACCGACTCTCGCCACTATCTATCTGAGGAGCACGAAGAAAGATATACAAAGTTCATTAGCCATTAGACCATATGGGGGGAGCAGATGTTATAATTGGAGGATTTTCCTCACTCCGAGTTATACAATCTAATCGACGTGTGCGGCTGGTCAAAAATTGCATAAACACCACACAAGATATACTCCCAGCTCGTCTATGAGTTCTACACCAACTTCAACCACGAAATAGACATACATGGGACAGAGCACTACGGACAGACATGGGTGAGGGATAAATGGTTTATGTTTACCTCGAGGGCAATTAACAAGTACTACGGGATTATTTCTGAAGATGTTCACCTGCTGCCCACTATTCAGGATATGGGTGAAGTGGTTCGATTTCTACATGGTCGAGACGATGCATGGCCACTACCCGGGAGAGACTTAGAGCACAGCAAATTGATGGACTCCATACTTATCCTGAATGTGTTCGTGGGCCACAATATCGACCCGACTGCACACCGCACTGCACTACTAACAATGATGCAAGGGCTCGATTATTATACCATCTCGTTCACAAGAGGAAAATAGACTTGGGAAGTTACATCTACACCCTGATCAGTACTCTGGGCTTCCAAACAGACAAGAGGCACACTGCCATCTTTCCAGCTCTGATTAGTGGCATTTGTGAAGAAGCGGGGGTTCAGATTTCTACAACAGAACAAGTATTGAAATCCAAGGGACCAATCAACCACCTTGCCTTGGAAAACGCCAAATAGCATACTACACGAGCTGCAAGAGCAGCCCTAGCTGCAGAAGAACAACCTCAAGAAGAGCAGCTAGCCGCATCTCCTAGAGACATAGCATCCATGCCATGTAAACTACTAGAAAGTCAGGCTTAGTAGACATGACTCATTGTCGCGACACAGAATGAATTGTGCACGGTGTAGTAGGAGTTGACGATGCTGCGATCTCGCGTGGATGCAGTCTAACAAATTCAAATGAATATCGAAAACAGTCAGCTACAAGCTGGCCTGGAGTAGAGTCGAATTCAATCCGACTACGACCAGGTCAAGAGGCGGTTAGACAGATGTACAGGCAAGCTAGATGATATTCATGACCAGATTTGCAGACCGACACCTAGCCAAGTCCCTCTACCAGTAGATCCGTCCACACTCCTTCTTCTAGCACCATCCGATCCACCTCCAGGAAGTCTCTGAATTTTTCTTATATTATATTTCTTTTTCAATTGTTACATTGGGGACAATGTATATTTCAAGTTTGGGGTGGGTGGATTAAAATGAAAAATTTGCTTGATTCGATGATGATAATTGATATTTGATTTTTAACTAAAAAAAAGAAATATTTTTTATGTTTGTTTGTATGTTTATGTGATATGAATAGCCTTGCCGGCAAATGATGTAATCTTTTATTTAAGTTTAGCTTCAATCATGACTTGTGAACAGATTATTACTTTGTTTAAATGTGAGGCTATTTAACCATGTCTGATAACGTGTTGTGTTGGCCAGTTATGATGAATTTTAGCTATGTTGGTGCACTTAAGTTAAAAACAATAGGATACCTTCTTAAAACTAAGAATCATTTGTAACTCGACAAGTAACCAATAGAGTGAATAAGTGTGATAGTTAAGCTGTGATGGTGGCTATATAGGCTTGTGTTGATTCTATATTTGTTGAAAAATTGAGTGGAGCACTTTAGCTCAGTTAGAGGAAGCTAGGTAATGATCGAATATTAGGAATCTAATCTCCGAGCATGAACTTATTGCACGCAAGGAACAAGGCTATTACTATTATATAACTCTTTTCGTAGTCTTTTTGACTAGAGTGATAAAGCCCATCAGCCTAAAGCTCGTTACATGAGTCATTTAGAAAACTTAATGGACTTGGTTTTGCACATTATTAATATCTTATAACTCTTTTCGTAGTCTTTTTGACTTGAGTGAAAAGGCCCGTAGGGGTTTTCAAAAGTCGATGCCCTAAGGTTCAAAAGACCTAGGAGTTATCGATCTAAAGTTTGTTATATGAGTCATCTAAAAATCTTAAGGGATTGAGTTTTGTACATAGATTTATATTTTAAAAAAAAAATTCCTTTGCAAAGTAAACATGAGGATTAGATAACTAATGGGTTTGACTTACTTAGTAGACACTTCCTGGTTAAGAGCGCTCAGAAATTGGAGAATCTTTATAAACCTAGGTTGTCACTATTATTAGCTTTCTCAACCAGCCTCGAGTAAGAAAAGAATGAGTGAACTATAACCTTAGACCCAAAATCTTGGAAATTAAAAGAAAATATTATTTTGGGAGAAAGTGTACTTTATGAGAGGGAAATGAAAAGATGACCAAATGGTTGGGTATTCACCACTATAGAAATTAAGTGCATTGGATTAACTGCTCTCACACACATCAAATATAGTTTGAGTAGAATCACGTTGGCAATAGTAACACCTGAACACTCGTATGAATTATAAGTTTTTTTTTTATGCAAAAGTTGAAACAAGAACGGCAAGTTATTTATATTGTGACTGTTATTATTATTATTTTTGTCATTATGTGTGTTGACCTCCAAAAATGACTGCCAACAGGAACCCCAGGCCTCCTCTTTTTATGTGTATTTCTCCTCTTACTTGGACTGCCACGTGGTTTATTCAACCACGCAGATACGCTTAGGACCGGGTGTGTAGGTAACAAAAGATAAAGAGAGACACACTATGGTAGAGATAATAGCTTGAGGGCTCCTAAGTAACGATTTTTCAGGTGATTATGACACTTGAAGAATAATTAGTATAGAGGACTTGATATTTATTGTGAGAGTAATATT
This sequence comes from Forsythia viridissima, assembly GCA_030279155.1. Taxonomy (NCBI): domain Eukaryota; kingdom Viridiplantae; phylum Streptophyta; class Magnoliopsida; order Lamiales; family Oleaceae; genus Forsythia; species Forsythia viridissima. Next base: position 27,104,360 of record CM059037.1, read on the forward strand.
TCAACATCCTTTTTTTGAGAAAATGAGCTTAGTATTTATAGGCAAATTTTACAAGAATGGTTCCCTTCGACGGGTGACACATGGCTCCATCTGAATGGTTATTGAGTCACATCTTTGGTGTTACATCATTAGCATTAATAAGGAAGTCACTTTCAGTCGCAAACTAAGGGGCTATGACTGTGAGAAGCCGTCTTGGCAGGCAGTCCCTTCAGTCTTGTCATGGTCAAAAGATGGATTTGTTAGGAGAAAAACTTCTTGGACACTCAACCGCCCTAGCCCGAGGAACGGCTATCTCTAGCAAACCGCCTTGGACATGAGGAAAACAGCCTCGGACGGAGTGTGGCGGGTACCTAGTGTTGACCTTGACTTTTCTCGAATACTCCACGTAGGATTAGGGCGTAACAATAGTCCCCCAAGCCCAGGCTCCATTATTTATGAGGGGTGCTGGACTTGGTACAGAGGTGGTTTGCTCTTGAAAGACAGTTAGTTAGTCCCCCAAGGTCAAGACCTTTCTCATTTATGTGAGGTATTGACCTTGGAGGAAGAGGATCGATTTGGCGAGTTTCTAGTTGGGATAGAGGCTTGGATAGCCGAGTCCCAAGTTGGGAGAGGTTGAATAGCCCAGTCCCAAGTTGGGTGAGGCCAAATAGCCGAGTCCCAAGTTGGGCGAGGCTGAATAGCCTAGTCCCAAGTTGGGCGAGGCTGAATGCCGAGTCCCAAGTTGAGAGAGGCTACATAGTCGAGTCCCAAGTTGAGAGATACCTAGATAGTCGAGTCCCAAGTTGGGAGAGGCCTGGATGTCGAGTCTCAAGTTGGGCGAGGCTGAATAGCCTAGTCCTAAGTTGGACGAGGCTGAATAACCGAGTCCTAAGTTGGGAGAGGCTGCATAGTCGAGTCCCAAGTTAGGAGATGCCTGGATAGACGTGTCCTAAGTTAGGAGAGGCCTGGATAGCCGAGTCTCAGGTTGGGAGAGGCCTGGATAGCCGAGTCCCAAGTTGGGAGAGGCTGCATAGCCGATTCCCAGGCTGGGAGAGGCCTGGATAGCTGAGTCCCAAGTTGGGAGATGCCTGGATAGCTGAATCCCAAGTTGGGAGATGCCTGGATAGCCGAATCCCAAGTTGAGCGAGGCTGAATAGCCAAGTCCCAGGTTGGGAGAGGCCTGGATAGCCGAATCCCAAGTTGGGAGAGGCTGCATAGCCGAGTCCTAAGTTGAGAGAGGCTGAATAGCTGAGTCCCAAGTTGGGAGATGCCTAGATAGCCGACTCCCAAGTTGGGCGAAACTAAATAGCCGAGTCCCAGGTTGAGAGATGCTTGAATAGTCGAGTCCCAAGTTGGGAGAGGTCTAGATAGCCGAGTCCCAGGCTGGGAGAGGCTGAATAGCCGAGTCCCAGGCTGGGAGAGGTTGAATAGCCGAGTCCCAGGTTGGGAGAGGCCTGGATAGCTGAGTCCCAGGTTGGGAGTCGAGTCCCACGTTGGGAGAGGCTGAATAGCCGAGTCCCAGGTTGGGAGAGGCTTGGAAAGTTGAGTCCCAAGTTGGGAGAGGCTGCATAGCCGTGTCCCAGGTTGGGAGAGGCCTGGATAGCCGAGTTCCAAGTTGGGAGAGGCTGCATAGCCGAGTCCCAAGTTGGGAGAGGCCTGGATAGCCGAGTCCCAAGTTGGGAGATGTTGAAAAGACGAAGCTGCCTATTGTAGCAGTAATGGCGTGTCCACGGAGAACTTGATGATTGGAATTCCCGCCGCACGTCTCTTCGGACACGATGAAAGGACAGCTGGAGGTAATGATGATTCCTGCAATTAATTTTGGAGGTGTTGAATTTGCCAAGGAGGTAATGAGTTACGCGCTCGTGAGTATCACGCAGGCATCGTAGCCCTTACCTTGCTTAACCGTTGGTATTGTTTGGATTTGAAGGGCATGGATGTTTTCAGAGGTTTGTACGGTGTGGATAGATCTTAATGAGATCCGACAGTGGACATTTACCCCTCATTGTTTATATATACAGTATTTGTTTGTAAACTTTACTTCTTGCGTGATATTTTGAGAGAGATCTATTGTGAAGAATTCTGAGAATCTCCCTCCTTCAAGCGATTTTTATCTGGCGTTTAATTCTCCGGCATCATTCCCGTCGAAGGCCTAGTGTTAGGTAAACATCTTTCTTAAATCCTTTTTTGATTTATCCTTTTCTTGTGTCTAGTAATGTCTGCGAACCCTGTTGAGAGAGACGACCTTGGACGATGTGAGGCCGAAGCCTCACCCTCCGTATCTTCATCAATGGCTGATGTGATGCCTATTTGGAGAGTGGATATTACCACAGGCGAGGTGCTGGCTATCACTTCGACTTCAATGCCGACCCATAGTGGGAATCCCTTTGATGCCACTCCCATCAGATGGGCAGCAATGGACGTTCCCTCGATAATACTGGAATTAGACTTGGTTTCTTTGAGGGGGGCATATGGGGTTCCTGGTGACATTGAGCTAATTCTACCGGGACCAGATAAAAGGGCCTACTTTTCGAGGAGGGACTGCACTGCGTTGCATCTTCATGCATTTGTCGCTGGTCTTCGGCTCCCTTTGCACCCCTTTTTTCAGAAGATCTTGAGGGCTTACGGGTTAGCTCCTACTCAAGTATCTCCGAACGAGTGGAGCCAGATGGTGGGGGGCCTGTACTTGTGGTTTTGGCATTCGTTTGGTTTGGAGATGCCCCTACACGTCTTCCAGACTGTGTACCAGCCTAAAAAGATGCCAAAGAAGAAAGGAAAAGAGAAGGAGCCAGGGTGGTACTATTTCTGTCCATGGGGGACCCATAAACCACTTGTCACTGAGTGCCACTCCTCCATCAAGAAGTGGAAGGAGTCTTGGTTCTGGGTAAAGGGGAATTGGCAGAGGGTGGTCGACGATTTGGAGCCCGACCTGGATGTTCCCAGTGTTTACGGAATAGCAAGTGAGTAGGATGGGAAGAGGGGTGTTATGATATGTTTTTCCAAGCCTTTTCGCCTTACTTATGTTTATCTCTTCTTTTTTGCAGACGCTCTTCCCCGGTGCGAACTGAGTTCTGAGCAGCTGGACATGCTCCGCTCCATATACCAGACTAATCCGACAAACAGGAGGCACGATTTTCTCTTAAATAGGCATCGTTTTCTGGTTGAGCTCGGATTGATGGCTTCCAGAGGTAAGCAACTTTGCCGGTGTTTGGTAGCCTTCTGTCGCAATCCTTGTAATGCTCTCTTTTTCTCTTTTTTTTGATAGCTGACTTTGAACAAGGCAAACGGCCGAGGCCGTCTCTGGCGAAACTGGCGAGCAACAGACCGAGGCATTTAGCACTGGGTTCTTCGGAGGATGGCTGACAAAAGAAAGCCATAGAAGAGGTCAGTCGGGAGGCAGCTCGAGAAGAGGCTGAGAAAGCTGTCGTGGCTGAGGCTGCTGAGGCGGAGGTGCCTCTAATCAAAAAGAGGAAATTATCCGCCCGTGAGCGTCCAAGGGCTAAGCTAACAAGTACTGGACCTCCTGCTGAGTCGAGGAAGAAGGTTATTGAAATTGAGGATGACGTCCTATGCAACCCTCCTTCTACTCAGAGGATGCTGACTGTCACACCATCTGGAGAAGTGGTGTTGGACGCACCTCCTTCAAAGCCTCAGACGGGAGAGGCCCATTATGATTCGAAGAAAAAACTTCGAGACCTTATTGGGGCTTTCGGTCGGCGTCTTCCTGACGATGCTGTTAGTGGTCTCCCCCTCTATCCTGCCTTGGGGGCTCAGGCCTTCAAGAAATACTTCACACCCCAGTGGGGAGATTTTGCCTCAAATGGAGAGGTGGATGACATGATGGAGGCCAGCCTCGCGGCGGCCGTGAGGGCGGCAGGGGTGCAGATGCAGGCTTTAGGCCAGTTTCAGTAGCAATCGGAACAGTATAAGAAATGGAAGGCTGAAGCTTCCAAGTCCGAAGAACATAAAGAGGCAATGGACGGCCTTCAAGCGGCATTGGAGAGCATGCGCACAGCCTACGAGCAACTCCAAGCCGACTTGAAGGAGTCTGACTCCAATGTCTTGCTCCTGACGAAGAAGTTGGATAATGCCAATGCTGCCCAGTTAGTAGCCTCCGAAGCCCTTGGAGTGGCAAATGAAGAGGGAAGGAAGTTAAAGGCCGAGAACACTTCTTTCCTAGCAGAGATGTCATGTCTGCGCGAGGAGAACGAGGCGCTCAAATCTGAGGTGGAGGGTTTCAAGGATGAATCTAAGGCCTCCGAGGCAGAGAAGAAGGAATTGTCGGCTAAGTTGGAAGAATTAAGGATGAAGTTGGAGAACGCTGAAGCAGATTTTGTTGCCAACTTTCACAACACTGATGCTTATACCAACTTTTCCGATTATTTTGTCAGGATCGGCCATCAGGAAGTCCTAACCGTGCTCCAATCTGAACATCCTGACTTGGATGTTAGATCTTTAGAAGCTAGGTTTCCCCCACCCGATGTCGAGGGTGAGGAGGACAATTAAGATTTGTAATAGGTAGAACATTCTATAAAGAACCTTGTTTTCGAAGCATATTATCTTGTTACGCATTATTTATGAAAAATATTTCTAAGTACCTTTGTATTTCATACAAACAACGAGCCTCGCTTTGGTCACATAAGCTCGGTTTTCGCTTTATTATGAACGATGCTGTAATTTAAAACAAATAACTCGAAAGCACGACAAAATAGAGAATTTGTTAAGCACAACCGAGTTGCTTGAACAAGAGATTTTTGAAGTTAAGACACGACGAACCTCTATTCTGTCCTATTGGTAATACCGACACAAATGTTCAGCGTTCCATGGATGGGGTTGTATTTTGGCATTCATGTCCTCAATACCATATGTGTCGGGGCGTATTTCTTTATTGATTCGATAAGGCCCTTCCCAATTCGGGCCTAGGGTCTCGACCCCTGGCTCTTTAGTGGGTTGGAACACCCTCTTTAGGACTAAGTCACCTAGGCGGAAGGACCTTCTCTTCACTTTCTTATTGAAGTATCTGGCCATCTTCTTTGGTAAGAGGCCAGCTTTATTTGGGAGCTGTCCCTTCGTTCCTCTAGGAGGTCCAAGCCAGCCCTTTTGAGGTCCTCATTGTCTGCTTCACTGAAGAGCAGTCTTCGAGGCAATGGCACGCCCACTTCTACTGGGCTCATTACCTCGGATCCATATGTCATTGCGAATGGGGTCTCTCCTGTTGGAGTTTTAGCTGTGGTTCTTATCGCCCAGAGGACATGGAGGAGCTCATCGACCCATGCCCCTTTTGAAGCCTCGAGCTTTCGCTTAAGCATGTATTTGATAGTTTTGTTAACAGCCTCTACCTGACCGTTGGCCTAAGGGTGATGGGGACTAGAAAAGTGTTTAGCGACTCCTAGCTCCTCGCACAGGTTCCTAACTCTCTTGTTGTCGAATTGCTTTCCATTATCGGATACCAAAGATTGAGGAATTCCGAACCGGCATATGATATTCTTCCATATGAATTTCGAGGTGTTGGCCTCGGTTATTTTTGCCATTGGCTCCGCCTCCACCCATTTCGTGAAGTAATCGATGGCAACTAAGGCATGGCATGCGTTGCCTCTACCCCTAGGCATGGGGCCTATGAAATCTATCTCCCATTTGGCAAAGGGCCATGGGCTGGATACTGTTGTCAGCTCTTGGTGGGCTGGCGCGGTATTGTAGCGTATCGCTGGCATTTGTCACATTTCTTGGCATGTAGCAAGGAGTCCCTCTTCAAAGTGGGCCAGAAGTAACCCTGCTTGAGAATTTTTTGTGCTAACGCCAGTTCTCCAGTGTGATTGTCGCATATCCCTTCGTGGATTTTCTTGAGGATATAATCTGCCTCGCTGGCCTCGACACACCTGAGGAGGGGTAAGGAGTAGCCCCGTTTGTAGAGGACATCATCTGATAGCACAAAGTGTGCCACTCTTCTCCTCAACTTCTTAGCCTCCTCCTTATTTTCAGGGAGAATTTGATTTTTCAAAAAGGCAAGGATGGGGTCCATCCATGTGGAAATTTCCTCGATCCACATTACCTTAGCAATGGCTTCGATGGAAGGCCGGACGAGGTGTTCAATGGGAACTATTTTTAGTAGCTCCGAATCTTTGCTACTAGCCAGTTTAGCCAAAGCGTCGGCATTGGCGTTATCGGCCCTGGGTACCTGGAGAAGCTCGAATTTGTTGAAGCAAGGGATGAGGTCCTTGACCAATTTTAGATATGAGGCCATCCCCATTTCCCTGGCGATGAAGCTCCTGTTCACTTGGCTTACTATTAGCTGAGAGTCGCTCGAAACCTATAGCTTTTGTACATTCATCTCCCTAGCTAGGCGCAAGCCAGATAATAGAGCCTCATACTCCTCGACATTGTTCGATGCTTTGAACCGGAATCTAACTGCACACTTAACTTGTGGCCCTCGGGACTGGTGAGAACAACTCCTGCGCCTGAACCAGCATCCACTGAAGACTTGTCGACAAATAAAAGCCATGTGGGTGGTTCTGCTGGTGTCATTGGGACCTACACATCGGGGGTGTTGGCGAATTCTGCCACAAAGTCTGCCAGGGATTTTCTTTTGATGGCCGCCCGGGGTTTATAGACGATGTCGAACTGGCTCAGTTCTACAGCCTATTTCAGTAGTCTTCCCGAGGCGTCGGGTTTCTGCATAACTTGCCTCAGAGGAAAGTTAGTGAGGACATGGATGCTGTGGGACAAAAAATATGGCCTAAGTTTTCTTGAGGCAGTGACGAGCGACAATGCCAACTTCTCCATGTCTGGGTAGCTTGTTTCCGCTCCTATGAGGGCTTTGCTTACGTAGTAAACAGGCATTTGATACTTTTCTTCTCGGATTAGTACCGAGCTGACGGATTCAGCAGCTACTGCTAGGTACAGTAACAGGGCCTCTCCGGCTCTTGGTTTTGACAATAAGGGAGCCCGGCCGATGTGATCTTTCAAGGCTTGGAATGCGACCTCACATTCCGTCGTCCATTCGAATCTATTCTCCCTTTTTAATATTTTAAAAAAGGAGAGGCACTTATCAGTGGCTTTAGATACAAACCTGCTAAGGGCCGCCATCCTTCCGATGAGGCATTGTACATCTTTTGGTTTCTTGGGTGATTTCATTTCTATCAGGGCCTTAATTTTCTCAGGGTTCGCCTCTATTCTCCTTTGATTTACCATGTAGCCGAGGAATTTTCCTGAGGCGACACCAAAAGTACATTTCAAAGGATTAAGCTTCATTCTGTATGTACGTAATACCTGGAACGTCTTCTCCAGGTGTCGGGTATGATCTTCGGCCTTCAGACTCTTTACCAGCATGTCATCCACGTATACCTCCATCGTCAAACCAAGCTGGTCTGTGAACATCTTGTTGACAAGCCTCCGGTATGTTGCCCCGGTATTTTTTAGGCCAAAGGGCATGACTTTATAGCAGTACAGGCATTTGTCCGTTACAAAAGAGGTGTGCTCCTCGTCCGAAGGATTCATGGAAATTTGGTTGTAGCCTGAATATGCGTCCATGAAACTTAAAAGTTCATGTCCGGCGGTGGAGTCCGGGATAAGGAAAAGCTGTCTTTAGGACATGCCTGGTTGAGGTCGGAGAAATCTATGCAAATCCTCATTTTCCTCTTGGGCTTTTTGACCAAGACCGGGTTGGAGACCCACTTTGGGTAGTGGGCTTCTCGGATAAAGCCGCCACGGAGTAGTTTTCCTACCTCTTCTTTCAAGACCTCGTACTTCTCGGGGTTCAATGGCCTCCATTTTTGTCGATGGGATGGAAACTTCGGATCGAGATTGAGGCGGTGACAGCTTTTCTTTGGATCAATCCTGGCTATATCCTCGTGTTTCTAGGCGAAAACGTCCAGGTTACGGCTGAGGAACCTTGTCAGGCTTTCCTTGGATTCTTCCGCGAGGTCCTTTGCTACCTGGAGCCTCTTTGTCATGTCATTGGGATCTGCTGCAAAGCTTTCCAGCTCCTCGACGGACGAAGTCTGTGAGTCGACTCCCGTTGCCTGAGGATATATATCCTCTGTGGGAATCGCTTCTTCCATCCAGATATCCTTTGGCGTATTTATCGAGGCGTCCGTCATTTCTACGTCTAGAAATGTCATATTTATCTCTTTTTTCTCAGCCTTTCTCAAGGCGTTTCTATAGCATTTCCGGGTTTCAGGCTGGTTGCCTCGCACTGTCGCTCTGCTCCCTTTTGTTGGGAATTTCATACATAGGTGGTGAATCGACGTTATGGCCCAAAGTTCTTTTAGGACGGGCCGGCTAAGGACCCCATGGTATGCTGACCTTCTGTCCACCACCAAAAATTCTATGAAAGTGTTGGTGGTGAGAGGCTCCTCTCCCATAGTGATGGCGAGGCGCACTATCCCTTTCGGGGTTACACAATCGCTAGTAAATCTGTAGAGAGGCTCGGTCGATGGTTCCAACGGGACATCCACGTTCATCTGCTCATAAGTGCTTAAGAAGATGACGTTGACAGAGTTGCCGTTGTCCACGAGCATCCTCCTTAGTCCGTTCCGAGCCACTACTGCCCTTACTACAAGGGCATCACAGTGAGGGTAATGTACGCTCTTCATGTCTTCCTCTGTGAAGACGATAGGGCCTACCTTTTTTGATCCCGCAGGCCGGCTATTGATGAGCCAGTTTGTCATTTGGATCTCCTCGGCCTCTTTGGCATAGCTCTTCTGGGCATTCCGGGTTTGTCCTCTAATATAAGGTCCTCCGTGGATAGTGTCTATCTCTCGAATCGGAGCCTTTTCAGGACCCTTGATTAGACGGGGTTCTGGGTTGTGCTCCAACCGAGGCTGTCTGGCCGGGCTTTTTGAATTACGCCTCGCTCGTTGCTCTTGGCCTGGAGGCCTCCTATCCCATGGCTGGGAGCGCCTATCTTGGAAATGTGTTCCACGCCCTCTCATCGGGGCCTGATCTCCTCGTCTGGTGTTTATTCCACGTCTGTGCCCTGAGTTGGCTATCCTTTTATTGGCAAGATCTTCCACCTCTCGACATTTGTCCGTGCTATGTCCATAGCTTCGGTGGACGCAACAGTATTTCGAGGGGGCCACTTGAGGGGGAAGAATCACAGGAGGTGTGTTGGTCCCGACTTCATAATAAGTGGTTAGAGACATACCGTAGTTGTAAAGTCCAGCCGTCGGGCCCGGTGCCATTGGGGCAGTATAAGGGGGGAGCAGCACCTCTTGTGCAGAGGCCACATAACTCATCCCAACATTTGGGTCGGACGGGTAGTTTCTCCGCTGCGAATTGTGTTGGAGAGTAGGTCTACTAGGATTTTGGACATACCCGACTTTGGAGGCTGGGTTAGTTCCCAATCCATCTCGATTCCTATGGAGGATCATGTTCTCGTTGGTTATCTCCTCAGTGATCATCTCCACCAGCTGGTCAAAGGTGGTCGGGTTTTTGTTGCGGACATCCCTCCAGAACGGAAGGTTCATGTCTAGTCCTGCCTTTAGGGCAGACAAGGACTCGACGTCTGTTTTTCTTTCACAGAACAACATCTCTTCGTTGAAGCGGCCCAGGTAACTCTGTAGTGGCTCGCTTGGAGCCTGCCTTACGTCATGGAGGCGTTGGACCATGGCCGATGCAGGCTTCTGTGATGAGAAGTAATTTATGAACGTCTTTTTCAGTTCTGGCCAGCTGGAAATGCTTCCTGCGACTAGCTTGTTGTACCATCGCTTCGCCCCTCCCGCTAGGGTGAGGTGGAAAGCTCTGCACTTCAGGGCCGGGGTAGCCCTCCTGAGGCTCATTTCCGTCTTATACGTGTTTACGTGGTCCAAGGGATCACCCTGCCGGTGTAGGGAGGACGGATGCATTTCGGATCCCGGCCGAAAATGAGAGGTTCTCGTCGTCGTCGTCTATCTCATATGATCTTGCCGGCCCCGAGTCTCCTTCCCCAACGTTCGCTTCTGGAGGGTACTGTGGGAGGCGTTGTGCCTGCTGTTCTTCTCCATTGTGTTGGGGTTGTGGATGCGTTGCCTGTTGGAAGCCCGATTCTCCCTTGGCTTCTGCCTCTCTTGCCCTCATTTCCCGCCTATTTCTAGGGGGGCTCAGAGGTTGTTCTTTTCTTGATTCATTTTTCCGAGGCCATTCCCTATTTCTAGGTTCGACTAGCCTTTCGAATACGCTGGCAGACATCGTCGGTTGGGGCCTCCTGTCGGCGACTGGAGAGTCGGCTGCTTCCACGTATGTCCCAAGGTGTGAAGCTTCTCCCCGGATTTGAAGGCCATGGAGGTGATCGCTATCGACTTCTTGCTCCTCATCTGGATCGGGCGAACCCAATTCTTGACGGCGGTTCCCACCTTGCCCTTGCATCATCTGGATATATCCTTGCATTTGGGCCTAGTGTTGGGCCAGCTGTCTCATGCTGGCAGCCATCGTCCTCGTTTCTCGTTCTAGGGTGGTGGGGGGTCTCCTTCCACGCCTCCTCCGAGAAGCCTCTTCAGCCCTTGCTCCCGCCACGGTTTCTCCGTCCGTTGCGGGCTGGTTCTCCTTGAATTTTCATCTTCGTTGCTTCCGCTCATTTTGTGGACCGGTTAATCCCTTACTCAGGGAGATTCCTTTGTTCAAGGAAGCCAAAGCTTTTTGTTACAGATTCCCATAGATGGCGCCAATCTGTTGACCTCCAAAAATGGCTGCCAACAGGAACCACATGCCTCCTCTTCCTATGTGTATTTCTCCTCTTACTTGAACTGCCATGTGGTTTATTCAACCACGCAGAGATAATAGCTTGAGGGCCCTTAACTATCGATTTCCCAGGTGGTTATGACACTTGAAGAATAATTAGTATAGAGGACTTGATATTTATTGTGAGAGTAATATTTCAACATCCCTTTTTTGTGGAAATGAGCTTAGTATTTATAGGCAACTTTTACAAGAATGGTTCCCTTCGATGTGCGACACGTGGCTCCATCTGAAGGGTTATTGAGTCACATCTTTGGTGTTACGTCATTAGCATTAATGAGGAAGTCACTTTTAGCTGCAAACTAAGGGGCTATGACTGTGACAAGTCGTCTTGGCAGGCAGTCCCTTCAGTCTTCTCATGGTCAAAAGATGGGTTTGTCAGGAGAAAAACTTCTTGGACACTCAATCGCCCTAGCCCGAGGAACAGCTATCTCTAGCAAACCACCCGGACATGAGGGAAACAGCCTCGAACGGAGTGTGGCGGGTTCCTAGTGTTGACCTTGACTTTTGTCGAATACTCCACGTAGGATTGGGGCGTAACAATGTGCATGATTGTCTTTAGTTAGTTTATTCAAGAACGAATAAAAGTTCAAGTTTGGGGTGTTTGATAAGTTAAATTTTGTACTTATCCAAGCTCACAAAAAGAGACAATTATTAGTACTCTTAATTGTTTTTAGTTTAATGGCACGTTGTTTTCTTATTATTTTAGGAAATAATAAAATTCAAGTGTCGATCTGACGAAAAGAGAGCAAACAAAAGAAAATGGGACTTAATTTCTAAGACAAAGATATTTGAGGAGCTTGGCATGCAAATATCAAAGAAAGAAAATCAGAAACTACAGTTAAGGTAACCATGCGATCACATGGTTATCCAAACCTGCGATCGTAAAGCCATCTTTTTAGCTGCAGAACATAAAAGGCTTATACCATGTGATCGCAAGGCATAAGCCCGTGCGATAGCATGGCTTTCCAAAGCAGTTAGTTGGTAGTTTCCTAATAGGAATGAAACTCTACAACTCTAAGATAAAACAAAGACCAAAGACACGTTTTGAAGAGTTCAGAGAGCAGTATAAAAGCCAGAGAAAAGACATATCGCGGGAGATAAATTTTTGGGAAGAAGATATACAAGGAAGAATTGAAGATCAAGAATGGATTGAAGATTATTCGACCAAAAACAAGGGTTTTTTTTACTTTTTCTTTCTCTGGAACATGATGAATTCAATAATTGGAAATTGTCATTCATTTGCAACAAGAATTACACTGCCTCAAACATTGAGCAATATGATCTCAAAGTTGGTCGCATTCTGTGTTCGGATTATCAGGCGCAAATCTATCAGCCGCTATTTCCTCTGGCTCATCTGGCAAATCAATCTCTGCTACACATATTGAAATCACATGCTGCTAATATATTTTGAGATGGATATCCCTTCCTGCCTATGAAGTGGAGTCGCTTGTGTTTTGGTAGCACCGCTTTCACGTGTGTGCCATCAATTGTCCCAATACAATCCTAACAACAATAGAACATTGTTATTACTGTGATTGTAGGACATGAATCATAACACACCACATTTGCTTTCCACTAATGTACTAACGTACTCAATAGCAACTAAAATGTACCTGAAAATATGGGTGCCTGGAGGGTTCGGGTCTGTGATACGGCGGACTATCATTATAGTTAAGTTTTGGTTTAATTATCTTAGTGTCCAGTCGAGCAATTGCTCTCAACACAACCCCAAATTAATGGTAAATTGTCTGCAGAGAGTGTCCAAATGCTGTATGTACTTGTCTGTAACTTTTTCCATGTGCCAGTATGAACAAAAACATTCCAACTTGTTCGTATACGTCAACGTCGAGCCAGCTATGAAGTTCATATGTGTAAAGTTCACAAACATTGGTGGATACATTCGAAACTCACAGAACACATTATATGGATCATCATCTAGTGTCTGAATTATAAATACATTCGAAACTCACAGAACTTCATATCGTACCCGACGTTGACGTATATGAACAAGTTGGAATGTTTTTTTTCATACTTGCACATGGAAAAAGTTACAGACAAGTACGTACAATAATTGGTCACTCTTTGCAGACAATTCACCATTACTTCGGAGTTGTGTTGCAAGCAGTTGTTCGACTGGCACTAAGATAATTAAACCAAAACCTAACTATAACGATAGTCCACTGGATCACAGACCCGAACCCTCCAGGCACCTGTATTTCCAGGTACATTTTAGTTGCTATCGAGTACGTTAGTACATTAGTGGAAAGAAAATGTGGTGTGTTATGATTCGTATCCTACAATCGTAGTAATAACAATGTTCTATTGTTGTTAGGATCGTATTGGGGCAATCGATGGCACACATGTGAAAGCAGTGCTACGAGCACACGAGCGACTCAACTTCATAGGCAGGAAGGGATATCCATCTCAAAATGTATTAGCAACATGTGATTTCAATATGTGCAGCAGAGATTGATTTTCCAGATGAGCCAGATGAAACAACGGCTGATAGATTTGCGCTTGATAATTCGAATACAGAATGGGACGAACTTCGGGATCATATTGCTCAATTTTGAGGTAGTGTAATTCTTGTTGCAAACAAATGACGATTTCCAATGCAATGGCTGTACATAGTAAATTTTATTTTTATATTTATAATGGTTTCAATTTCGTCAAATGTTTTGACATGGGGTTTTCGTAATAGCAAATACCCATTTGTCAAATAATTTCACGTATTGTTAAAAAAATCTATTGTGTGAATTATTTATTGTACCAAGTGAAACATACAACTAGTTAGTGTTCAAATTGAAAGAAGGGCCCACTTCCACTTCAATTGTTGGCCAACTTCAAAGTTTATCATGTTTGAATTGTCAAATATTGCGGTTGATTTTCATCAATGTGAGTCCAGGGAGAAAACGGTAAATGTGACCCAAATTAAATCAAATGTCAGATGTGGGCCAATTGGTCAAAGACAAATAAACCATTTCCTAGTTTATAATCCCTATCAAACAACTACTTAGTCTTTAAATGGGTTAAAAAATATTAACCAAAATATAATTGCCAATTGAAATTATAAACTATTATCATTTTCTTTTTAAAAATAGTTGTTGAAATTAGAAGCCCACTTATACTAAAACCCCACAGTTAACCCACTAATATTATACCCCCCAAATTACTCACCACTATCCATGAAATTGGAGAAACGCCTGCCTCTCTCTCTCTCTCTCTCTCTCTCTCTCTCTCTCTCTCTCGCGAATCACGATAGAGTTTCTCCTCCACTGGTTCAAAAATATAAATGTACATTTGTCTTCATCTTCATTCTTAAAATTGATTTTTCTCCATCATATCTCATATGTTCTTTAAATTCAATCCCTCCTAATCAAATTCTCAAATCCACATTCTTCTTCATATCCTACATCATGCTCAAAATTTATTTTTCTCAATCATATCTTCTCTATTTTTCAAATTTCTTTTCCTCAAATCAAATTCTCAAATTCACATTCTTCTTCATCTGCTACATATTTGAATTGCTATTGAATTTAAATTGTAACTTACGATCGAATCCACTGCAGAAAAGCAGTATATACTAGTATAAACAATCAAATTCTCCACTCCTTCTCTTTTGCCCGTCTCCACTTGTGTATCCCTCTACTCTTGCCCCTTCACAACTGAATCTGTTGGGTATTGATGACTTGTTTTTCAGGTATGCAAAATTTCGGTTGTTTTCAATTAATGGTCCAATTGAAAGTTTGTTGTTTTCAATTAATCTAAAATCTGATTTGGCATGTAAAATTTTGAGAAAATCCCATCCAAAATTGAGGGATCAAATGTTTAAATCTTTTAATAAAGATATGTGATTTTTAGTTGAGGGATCAAATGTTAATTTTCATACACTCACACAAAATCAGCATATATGTTCTTAAAAAAAAATCACTTAGTTCTCCAAATCTCTCATTCTCTATTATTCTTATCTTCCTCCTTGTCAATATTCTTCAACAAATATACTAGTCTTGTGCGTGCAACTCAGGCAAAAATTGTTCTCCTAAAATCTACCCAATTTGAAAAAGTGTGCAAAGTGGCGACTCTAGCAACCTCGGACCGGTATCGCAAACGAATGCCCAAAGAGTGCTGTCGAGATCAGCAATCTGCAATGGAAATTTCACCGGCTGTCCCGAATTCTTCATCAGCTTCCTCGAACGCCCGTAATCGTCGGAGCCTATTTCGGTATTGTCACTGCAGCTGCTTCAGGCGCTGCTGCCGCTGCTTTTGCTGCTTCTATTCCTACCCTTAAAATTGTAATAGAGACTTTATTTTCAAAATTTTATTTTTTCTTCCTTTTTTACCAAAACGTATTTTTTCTATCCAGTAGTTGTAATTATATATGTCTAAAGTAAAAACCATTTTGTATTTTGTGAATAAATGTCCACGCGTGAGTTCAGTTGATTATCATTTTTCAGCATTTCATATGTTTAAAGATATTCAAGTTTTTGCAACTTAGCAGCAATTATGTTTGTGCATCCGTAGATGTCGCTTAAAAAAATTGTCATTTTTTTAATTTCTTCAGCCGCCCCCCCCCCCCCCCCCCCCCCCCCCCCCCCCCCCCCCCCCGATATGGGCTTTGTTAATTACGATTTCTAACAGAAATTGAGTTCAAGGGAGTGATAATTTGTTATTTGTATGGAAGATTGGCGTACTCTATTTATTTATATATGTCTTAGTACATGTGTATATAATTTTGTTTTAGCCTACTTGGGAATTTTGGAGATTGATTTATTGCTATGCTTGAATACTTTTGCGAGTACGAAAGATTGGGAAAGGGCTCGTAAACTCTGAAAACATCTGAAGGATTTTTATGTATACGAAAGATGTGTTTTTATTTAATCCGAAAATTAGAAATGGGGGAAAACCAATTTTGATGTATATGAAAGATGTGGTTTTTATTTAAACCCGAATTTAGAAATGGAGGGAAAACCACGGGCTAGTGGCCATATTTATCAATAAATTGTATGAGCTGAAGGACTAAAGTGGCTGATGAAGATTTTTGAGATTTCAGTGTGAAAGAGTGGAACTTCGAGGAATTCGAATTGATGTGGGGCTTCTGCTAAGCCATTACTTCTCATGGTAATGAATGTGTACATCAAGTGAACATTTTGTTAAGAGCAAGTTCTAGAAGAATTCGATAATGGTTTTGAGAAGTTGGTTAAGTGAACATTGCTTACATCCATCAAACTGAGTTGTATTCGTCAAAGCAAGCACTGGAGGATTTCAACGAACATATGGAGAATCGGAGATGTAGGTACTCAAGGTTTACATGTTCATCTCTTTGATGGTAAAGGATTGGATATGAAGGTATCTTACAATTTGCAGGCGTCTGATTTGGCAAGATGAATGCATTTGAATAAGAAAATTCCTCCTTATAGTTCAGAGCTATGGTATAAGGTGTGTGCAATTTGGGCTTGATGAATTTCCACGAGTTGGGATGTGATGGTTCTTCCGGACTATCCATACCTACAAGCTGGTCCGCTTGGAATCATTGTTTCTGTTAAATAGGCTGATGATCTCATTTTAGTTAGGACACATATCTCTACTTGTTTTCCAAATTAATTTTGCTGATGCATACAATTCAGATGAATATGTGACTGATCTGTGCACAGAATTTCCACCAGAAAAAGTCAAAATGATATGGAGACGGGAAGTCTTGAAGCTTATGGCATGCTGCAAAATGGTGTTGAAGTTGGTGTTCATATCCAGAACTACCGATAACAGCGGTCTTCTTTTCCCATCGAGGTTCGCCCCTTTATCCACACTCTGTTGTTGCATACTTGCATATGTTCATATCTTTTCTGCTCGATGCCTGTGCAAACTTTTGATAGTTTTGCTTTCAGTTGTTACATGTAATCTTTCCATTTGAGACTTGGAAAATTCACAAATTAGGACAAATTTACAGCGAGTTCTTTTTGCTTGGCGCATGAAAGTGACCATAAATATGCTCATATGTTTTTAGAGATGTTATTAAATGGATTTTCTGTTGATATACGCCAAGTAGATGATATATTGACCAGGATTAAAATGTCTTTAACTTAAAGACTTGCTGACTATATTTCCAAGTCTATTTTTCTTTGCGTTTTGTATTTGGGACTTGATATATCGAATGTGTCTAATGTGATTTGTTCACCAGCATCATGAGAACATTAGGAATACTTTTGCTCTCTCATCCCAATCTAAGACAAGTTAAATGAATGTTCCATTCAGTTCCTGCTCCACTGTCCAAGATTTTTGTCAGTAAAATCCATAAAAACTTGCCTCATAAACTGCTATCTTTTGACGAATGGTGCCACATAAAATGGAAATTGCTCTTCGTTAATACATTTGCAAACAAGTCTCATGTTTTATGGGTGACAAAATTTTCCACTTTCAAGTGTTTTTAGATGGATTATGAATCTGATTATTGGGTGTCAAAAGATCCTTTTTTGGCGTTACATTTTGTGCTAGTTAAGAAAGAGCTTTTCACTATCAGTGATTTATCAATTTCTTTCATTTAGGCTCACACAACTTTGGTTCCTCAAGATCATCTTCCTTTTCTGATCTTTTTGTTGGACTGAGCCTAATCATATTGCCACTTATTCCTAGGGCTGAACAACGAAATCGTCCAACCTCAAAACCGGTTTTTGAAACCGTTGATTTGGGCCCACGTGGATCCGTCAACATTTGGTTTTAAACCAAATCGTTTCGAATTAGTTTGGTTTAGGTTTTAAACTGTTTCAAACTGCCAAACCATTTAAAAAAAATAAAAAAAAATAAATAATCAAAATTAAATTAATTTAAGTTTTATTCAACCCAATTAAAACTAAAACCATCCATTATCCATATTAGATCCAACCAAATTAAACTAAATACCCAAACCAACTAAAATCAGCATTCAATTAGGTAATTACCCCATCTCAATTAAAGCTTACCCATTACCCATCATAATTTGAAGGTAAAATCAAAACCCTACACTTATTTTGACAACTAAAATAGTTTATTATTTAATTATATTATTTTGTTCGTTTAGGTGAAAATTCGAGTGTAAAGTCAATGATTAAATTGAAAGTATATTTATTTTGACCACTAAAATTGCACTTATTTTGGCTAATAAAATCAAAGATTTTGAGGACCAAAGTTTGAAGATGTATAAAGTTGAAGGACCTAAGATGCAATTTTTAGAGGACTGAACTGAGAGATAATTAAAAATTTGGAGACCAAAGGTAAAGATATAAAAAATTGAAGGACCTAAGATACAATTTTTGGAGGACTTAACTGAAAGATAATTAAAAATTTGGTGACCAAAGTGTAAAGATGTAAAAGATTAAGGACCTAAGGTGCAAATTTTGAAAAATTTAATTGAAATATAAGGACTAAAGTGAATATTATATAAAGTACATGGACTACATTCAACAAATAAATGCCACATCATCATGACATATCACCATTTTAAATTAGAAATTTAATGGCGTGACCATTAGTGAAATGATTTCTAACTTTAGTGACCACCACTGAAACTTTTAAACTTCAGTGACCATTTTGTAATTTGAAGGTAACTTCAGTGACCGTTGGTGAAATTAACCCATTAATGAATACATTTGATATATGCTTATGTTTATGCAAAGAATGAATCATGTGTTACAACTGGAGATGTTGCGTCAATTAATATTGACTAAGAAGTTACTCTAACTATTGCTAACGTGTTGTTGCATTATAATTATTAATTATTAGAAGTGAAAGTGTAGAACTTTGGTTTGTAATATCTTGTTTTGATTGACAGTGATGCTAATACACTTTTTGTCTTGTATTGATATTCATATTTATGTTTTATCGTGAGATTTTAAACTAATATTTATGATTTAACTTGTTCGATATATGATTTTTTTTTTTTTTGCAAAACCGTGGCTTTAAACTGAATCATACCGCAAAAAGTGGTTTGGTTTGGAAAAATTCCAAACTGCTTTAAATGGTTTGGTTTGAAATTATACCACAAACCGCCTAAATCGAACCGTGTTCACTCCTACTTATCCCCTCGATCCCAGAGTGAACTCTGTTATTACTCGATTATATTCGAGTATTTATCACCGACCGCAAGGGAGGTTTTTACCCCCACTCACAAAAATCAGCATTTACGTCTGTCCCCCCCCCACCCCCACCCCCACCCCAAAAAAAAAAAAAAAAAAAAACCACCATCTCCTCAAATCTCTCTTCTCAATTATTCTCTTCACCATTCTTCAAATTTTCTTCACAATCTTTCCTGCTCAGTATTCTTCAACGAACAAGGTTCAACAGTCGAATTTCACCGCAATGAAGAGGTATACTAGTAAGTATTTTTCTGTTTGATAAAAATTTGTGATTTAGTTGAAATAGAGCAAATAAAAAAATGAAGTCTAAGAATTGAGGTGCACGTTCTGATGTTTTTTGTTTTATGAATATTTTCATTGTTTTATTGTGTAAAGATATGATTTTGGCTGAATAAGTAGATTGTATTTATTCTTTTGAAGAAGGTGAAGAAATTTAGACGTGAATTCTTATGTCTCGGTTCTGTTTTATGTTTTAACAAATAATTGGTTTGGACCTAATCATTTCTTTATTTCTTTTGTAATAGAAACAAACAAATTTGCAAATGTCTATTCTTATATAATATGAAGAGACTACAGGGACGGCACAAACTGTTAAATAAATAATAATTTACAAAGGTGTAATGTATGGTGGACAGTTTTGAGACCCTTTTCTTTTTGGATAGGCTAGTTTTACAATTTTCTAGTTTACGTGAATCAATCAAAACAAAAAATAGCTTGCTTCAAATTAATTAGGTTTAGAAATAATGAGATTGCCGTAGTCTCTAAAAGTTGTCAAACAACTATTCTAGCAATCGGCTAGTTTGGGGTTGATATTGAAATTAATATTATGCCTCAATGTTCTTAGTCATATGATATAAAGCATCTTTTCACACTTTAATTTTTAGTGTTAATATTCTTTAATGTTCTTAGTCAGGCATCTTTAATATTATGTCTTAATGTTCTCAGTCATATGATATTGAGATTTTTGTGTCATCACTTCCAAAGTGATGCGTTGAAGGTTACTACTATTTAATTACACAAATTTTCTCTCCACTTTTTAAGTTTAAAAAAAGGGTTTTAAGCATACTGATTTTGTGATATGTTTACCAAGTAAGAAAATTCTACGTTTACTTAGAATTGTAGTTGGAAGTGAACTCTTTTTATTAAAAACTAGCATCAGGTTCTCTGTTTAATGATATGATAGGCAAATAAATGATCAAAATTATTTAATTATTTTGATTCAATTGAATTTTAGCTTTATTACACACCAATTGTTAAGGAGTGTTCACTGGTTTTCATGCTTTATTACAAACACCATATGTTTCTTCACTTGTATTTTTTTTTTTTATTTACAGAGAAAAGAAAAAGAGGCAGTTTTCTATCTCTTGACATGTTCTCATTTGGCCTACTAAAATTGTGTATATTTTCAAAGTATATCTTTGGGATTAAGAATATCACAACTTATTAGAATGTAGATTGTGAGAATTAGGGTAGCTTATCACAAGGTAATGAAAAGATTTTTATTTTAAAATCTGATCTTATTTCTAATTGTGTATATTCTCCAATTGATGATTTTGTATTTTTAATTTTTTTAAATTGTTGACAGTTTCGGGCAATCAATGGTTTGAAGTTTTTTTTTTTTTTTCACAAAAAGATCTGAAGTAAACAAATAAAATCGTTCATAAAAATAATGTGTAACTACTCAAGTGTTCAAATCTTTTGCACGTGTTGAGGAAATGGTAAGTAATTGTGAGTAATCTTACTACTTTTTTAATAAATTATATACATCAAAGTTTAATAGTATTTGCTCTCAACAGAGAAATGAAGCAACAAAATATCTATCAGGTTAGATTGATTTTTTTTTTTTTTTTTTTGACATACATTTTAACAATGGAAAATGGTGGACAACCCAAGAAGTGGAGAATTATCACGTAAGTATTTTCATTCTTTTCAAAAAATTATAATCAAAGTTCGATAATTTCTTTTTTATATGTCAATAAGAAAATGTTTGACATTCGTATTTCCATGCAAAATTCTCCACTAGAAGCGAACAAGATTCTTTGCCTTTAACATATAATCGAATATGCAATCAAGTACTTGGTAAAAGATTTGGCTACTCTAAATTGCATAAAACATGTCTAGGAAAATGAGTTTGGGGGATGATGTTGCTTCTTCTTCGAAAAATATTGCCTTACGAACCGGAGTTAAAGATTTTAAAGATCAGCTGAAAAAGTTGGCAAATGTTTTAAGCTACATCCCTCGACATATCTTACTTCCTGTGCAAAGTGATAATTCGCGAGCATCGGGTTCAAATGGAGATCTTTAGATGTTATTTCTTGTTTTATAGATTAGTTGCATTTTATTATTATTAGTGACTATTTTTAAATTTTAGAACATTGAAGCTATGTTTGTTATGTTTTTTAATAGATATTTATCTTAAGAATGTTATTATGTGTCAATTTATTTAGGCTTATTTGCACAAATGGTCCCTGACTTTTGCACTTACTGCGGGTTGAGGACCTATCTTTTTATTTTTGGCAGTTTAGCCCCTATTTCAAATGTTTTTGGCGTCAATGATCCTTTTCATGATTTACGGTAGAAATTTTTTAATTTAAAAAAGGCTTATTTGCACAAATGGTCCCTGACTTTTGTAAAGGAAAATTTGCAGCAAAAGTCCCTAATCTTTTAGAAAGTGTTAAAAAGTCCCATAACTTTTTAATCCTAACACATATGACCCCAAACTCTTTTGACAATTTTACTCCTAACTTAAATAAATTAAAAACAACTCATAAATCTTTTCAAAAATACAAATAAGTCCTAAATCTTTTTATTTTTTACAGATTTACATTTAAAATAATAAAAAGTATGTCATCAAGTCTCAAAATTTTTAATTTTGTTCAACAAAATGACATTTAAAATGTGTTTAATTAAAATCAGATTTTTTTAGTAAAAAGTTGTTGAAATGTGTGGTTGAAAAGTTGTGGGACCATAAAATGTGTGGTTAAAATTAATTGTTGACTTTGACTTTATTTTTTTAACGAAATCAAAATTGAAAACAAACGAGTTCTTAGAGTCTCTACAGATTTTGTCCAGTGGTCCATTAATTAACAAAAAAATTATACCCATGATCAAAATTTGACCATTTAAAATTTTAATTTATTTTTCATACCAATTTTAAAAAAAAGGTGGTGGTGGGCTGAAGATTGTGAAGAATTTTTTTTTTAATTATTATTTAGTAATTGGTAGAGCTGGCAAATGGGCTAGATGGACTGGCCCAACCCGAAATTAGACGGGTCATTTAAAAGATTGGATTGGGCTAATCATGACCCAATTTTACATGGGCTGTTATTTGCTGGACCAGCCCAACTTATATTTTTAACTTATTTTTTCAAAATAATTACTTATAATTTTGTAAAAAAAAACAAAACAAAACAAAATAAAAGCTCGCCTAGTTTTTATTTGATCAATTTTTGAAGTGTTTGAAGTGTGGGGCAGGGACTTGGGCAAAAAAAATTTATCAAGCCAGTCCGATTGGCTAGTTGTACCGAACTAAATTGACCTAATTTTTATTTGATCAATTTTTTATTGGACCAGCCCAGCCCAGAGACCGGGCTATCTGGGCTAGCCCATTGAGCTGGCCCATTTTGCCACCTCTAGTAATTGATATGAAAAATAAATTAAAATTTTAAATTGGTAAAATTTTGATCATAGGTATAATTTTTTTGTTAATTAATGGACCACTGGACAAAATCTGTAGAGACTCTAAGAGCCCATTTGTTTTCAATTTTGATTTTGCTAAAAAGTTAAAGTCAAAATCAATAATTAATTTTAACAACACATTTTATGGTCCCACAACTTTTCAACCACACATTTCAACAACTTTTACTAAAAAAATTTGATTTTAATCAAACACATTTTAAATGTCATTTTGGTGAACAAAATTAAAAATTTTGGGACTTGATGACACACTTTTTATTATATTAAGTGTAAATTTGTAAAAAAATAAAAAGATTTAGGACTTATTTGTATTTTTGAAAAGGTTTATGAGTTATTTTTAATTTATTTAAGTTATGGGTAAAATTGTCAAAAATATTTGAGGTCATATGTGTTAGGATTAAAAAGTTATAGAACTTTTCAACATTCTTTGAAAGATTAGGGACTTTTGCTGCAAATTTTCCTTTACAAAAGTTAGGGACCATTTGTGCAAAGAAGCCCCTTTTAAATAAAAAAATTTATACCGTCAATTTTCACGGTGATATGGATGGAAAATCATGAAAAGGACCATTGACGCCAAAAACATTTGAAATAGGGGCTAAACTGCCAAAAATAAAAAGATAGGTCCTCAACCCGCAGTAAGTGCAAAAATCAGGAACCATTTGTACAAATAAGCCATTTATTTAACTGCTACGAAAAAAATAATATTATATAATGTATTGAATACAACAATATTATCTACAAGAAAAAGAAGTCATTATAAAAAGTTGTTTTAATAATAAATTAGTGTACTTACAACGACCAAAAATAAAACTTTTATTGTTAAAAATATTATTTCACAAAAAACCATATATTTTAACAGACTTAAAATTTTGTCTTTAAAAATATTTTTAACAATAAAGATTTTCATAGTAGTTTCATTGGATTTAACAACAAAGTTAATCCAAAATTTTTGTTGTAAATAAATTATTCTACGACCAATAGTTTGTTCGTTGAAAATAACTCTGACAAATTTGGTTGTTTTTGTTTTTTAATGATGATACAAATTTATATTGCAACAAATTATCTCGTGTTGCATTTATAAATCAATGACAAATTTATTACAAAAAGTTGTTTTTAATAAAACTATTCAACGACCAATGGTTTGTTCATAGAAAATAATTCCAATAAAATTGGGAAATTGGTGCAAATGGTCCTAACATTTGCCTTTATTGTGTAAATGGTCTTTAACATTTGTTTTTTGGCGCAGCAGTCCATAACCTATGTATTTTGGTGCGTAATTGGTCCTTATTTGATAAAAAAGATAAATATTCTCTTATTTTTAATTAGAAATTTTTTCAATTGGATTCCTAACTTCTGCAAAAAGTACAAATGAGTTCGATATTTTTATTTTTTTAAAAAAATTAAAAGAAACTAACAAATTGATAATATACTAAATTATTTTGTATATTTTAAGAACTATTATAAAATAACTAAAATTTAAGCTCATAATTATTAACAAACGTGTAAATTAAAAATATTTTATTATTATTAACTAATCATAAAAATTTAAACTTTAATTTTATCATTACAACATAAAAAAAACTAACTTTGTCACAAACTTGATGCTCAAATATTATTATTTAATTGAGCTATTCGTTTATTAACTACAAATATTATAGCTCAAATTGTATTCTTCATATTTTAATATATCGTTTTATTTTCGTTTAAAAATAAAAAACACAAATTGTGTAAATTAATTTTTGTTAGTATTTTTATGTTCAAAATATAATAAAATTGGTTCAATGTCATAAAATTATATAGGTCATTTTGTTATTTATTTAAGTTAATTTTTTATTTAAATTTTTCACATCACATAACAATTACATATACCTAAAGCGCGATAAGTTTATATTTTTATTTTATGAAATATTTAATTGACACAACTATAGTGATATATTTAATATGTTAAATTAAAATTATTTAATACATGTATCAAACTTATTTGCACACTTTGCAAATGTTAGAAATTCAATTGCAATTTTCTAATTAAAAATAATGATATATTTGTCTTTTGGGATAATTGCATCAAAGGTCTCCCAACGTTTTAAAATCGTTAGGGATATGCTCCTAACCTAAATTAATAGTACCAAACGTCCCAACGTATGATGAAATAGGCATCGGAGGTCCCTTTTCACACTTTCCATCTATTTTTTTCGTAAAAACTCCAAAATTGGACTCCACGCACTTTCTCTCCAAATTAAGCGATTGGAGATTTTCCCAAATTGGCAACAGGAGATAAGAATCAGCATCCATTTTTGTTCTGTAAGAATGTGGCCAAGAATATGGAATCCAAAAAATATGGAGATAAGAATCAGCATCCCCAACCTTAATCATTGTTTCTTAGATGGTAATAATGATAAACTTATTTTGAGCTCGAGAAATATGGAATCTCCTACATTCAGGTCGGGCTCGCATTCTTCCATTTTGGACTCAAAACAACTTGGTTCATCAACTTCCAGCTATTTCAAACTCAGATCTCACTCCACCACTGCCGTCTTCTCCAGCCAACTGCTCGGACGAGCTGGTCACCTTCTCTCTATATCTTCCCTATATTACTGATTTTCCCAATAACATCACGGAAATCCCTCTGCTTCAATGCTGCGACCACGTCTCCATGGCCTTCGCCTCCGAATCCGCCCTTTGCCTCTGCTTTTTCTTTCACCGGCATAGAATTCTCAGATTTTCGATTAACTCTACTAAGCTGATGTTTTTCACTTCTGTCTATCTGTCTGTCTGGAAAAGCGTCATGGATCCAGCTAATTTCTCTCTCGAGTCTCTCTGCTCAGGTTCAAAAATACACATATATACATAAAAAGTTGAATACATTTATATTTTTCGTTCAATTCGAGCTTGAGTAGACTCAACTGCAGATAAACAGATAAATGTTCTGTTAGATTCTTCATGGGTAAAGCTTCACCAATCCTATCTATACACATATTATACACACATGAATATATATACACAAAATCAAGGAAAAAAATATCGATACCTAAATGCTGAATCTGGATGGTTTTACAAGGGTGAAAGCCCACATTGTACAATTCTTTGGATTCAAGAAATCTACTATATATTGATGTATATATATGTGTGGGGAACTTTTTGGGAAATTTTTTGGATTCATGAAATCTTTGGATTCAGTCGCCTTTTTTGGAAAATTATAGCGCGTGAAGTCCAATTTTGGGGTTTTAACGGAGAAAATGGGCTGAAAGTGTGAAGAGAGACGTACAATGCCTATTTCTTCATACGTTGGGGATGTGTGGTGCTATTTTTTTAGGTTGGGCATATCCCAAATGATTTTGAAACGTTAGGGACCTTTGATGCAATTATTCCTTGTCTTTTTTATCAAATAAGGACCGATTTCACACCAAAATACATAGGTTAGGGACTGTTACACCAAAAAACAAAGATTAGGGACCATTTGTGCAATAAGGGCAAAGGTTGGGGGACTATTTGTGCCAATTTTCCAATAAAATATGGTTGTTTAAACAATATCATACGATACCGTTTTATTATCATACTGATATTGCTTTAATATGATATTGTTTTATATTTGATACTGTTTAATATTTGATACTGTTTCAATTTATGATATTATTTTATTTGAGATATTGTTATATATGATACTGTTTCTATGATATTGTTTAATTAAGATACTAATAAATTATGATACTTTTGATATTGATAATAAGTGCTTTCGATACTTTGTAAAATTAAAGAAATATAGAAGAGATCAAGGAGATAAGCAGAAGGATAAGCGATTTAGAAGATGAACTATAAAAGGCAAGAGCTTCACACGCAACGGTTTTGGAAGAAAGCATAAGACTACCGAAGAACTTAAAATGCTATAGAAAACTATGGATTCTCTTGCAAGGGAGAACAGATCAGTGGAAAAAGAGAATACATCACTTGTAAATGAACTGTCTAAGATGGTGGTACATGAAGTCACTCAAGCGTTGACTGAGGAAGAGGCTCAAAAAACGAAGGATGCTGTGAAGAAAGTTTCAATGGTGAAAGGGATAAAAGAAAAAAGAGAGAAAAAATAAAGAATGAAGATGATTTCACCTATTCCACTCTGGAAAAAAAAGGATCGTATGGGGTAAAAATGATAAATTTCAGGTGCAAGAAGGAGATGTTGATCTATCATCAACATTACCTTTCCGAAATCAATGTGAAATGGTTGACAACAAAACAATTTCTCACTTCATCAGGAATTTCGTTGTAGACGAATGAATACATTTTAGATGGATGCATTTTTAGACGAACAGATTTTATAGTTGCAAATTTGTGTTTGATACTGTATAATCTATTTGCAGTTTTGTTTGATACTAAATACATATTTTAGTTGCAATTATGTAGTTTCAATTTTTAATGGCATTTCAAATGTTGCAGTTGAACTTTAAAATGTTCAACATAATAGAATAGTAGTATCTTAATACCAGGAATTATAATTATTTGTGATATTGTATTACAACATATTGTTCTTAATAAGATACTGTTTGTGATACTGTATTATTATTAAGATAAATATTTTATTAAGATACTGTTTTGTGAAATAAATATTGTTTTTATTAATTCTACCAACAAATGATTATAACACAATTGTGTTCCTATATATTGACAAAACAATAGCTCTCTATAAAAATAAATAAATAATAATATTATCATTCACGGGAACAAGCTCGTAGGCCAATGACTCTTTGCAAGTCTTCTTATTGTGATTGCCCAACTTTCTACACCTTCCACATTGTATCATCGGCACTTATTCGCCCCTTGATTTAATTCGTCTATTTTTAAGTCTTCCAGAAGGTCTCTTTGTAGGTGTAGGCAAAATGTCAAACTCAACAGAATTTTCAAAATCTAACCTCATTGACATGAAAATAATGTCAAGCTCATAGGAAGGCTGCAACATGAAAATAATAATCAACAAATTCATCAAAGCGCCTTCCAAACCTATTAATTCCAGTGGCTGGATGCACGCATGGAAATCCATTCAGCTGCCACTGGAGAACAAGAACATGTGCTTTTGTGGATATCCACACAACCGATTCGTCTGAAAAGACTTCAAAAATGGTTTCAGAAGACCTTTTGATATTCCATGATCGACATTTATCTACATATCCCTACAACTTCTATATTATCTTCAGGTAGACAGCTCTGGTCCAGTCACTTGCATCATTCAAAATTTAAACAAAATCAATATATTATAATTGAACAGTTTCATACAGCAAATAATAGTATCACAAAGAAAAAAAAGTAGTGTCATAGAGCAATAGAACAATATCATATAGCAAACAAAAACAGTATCATAAAAGCAAAAAGAACAGTATTATAACATTATCGGCATTAGTTCTTCTCGTAACAAGATTGTTCATCAACATGAAAAGTTGATTATACTAACCATGAATTCGAAAGAGAATGTGAAAATGACTGAGGTAGCAATACAAAATGCAGAGAGCTCAATATCTCCAAGATGGGCAACAAACATGGTGGTGATAGAATTCGTTTCAAACTAGCAAATAATTTGAAAGGCTATGGGGTCTCCAATTCCCCACAGATTAACTATCTCTATACAGAAAATCTTCCACCATGGCTTGAGCCCTTTAACCTATCGGTAGTCTCCGTTGTCTTCGATCAACTGGAGTTCGCCGAAGTTGTTCCATGTGAAATATGCCTCTAGAAATTACAACAATTCAACTAAAATATTAAAAAGAATTTGCACTTTTAAAAAAGTTAAAGACCCCAACTGCGAGGAGATATTTATCTGTTTTTTCCTCAAATATGTGCCCTCAGAAAAGCTCATGTTTGGCTAAACCTTAAAAAAAATTATAAAATTATTTATTTTACAAGTTACACATATTTTACTATCCAATTTAGTAATAGTTTTACATACAAGTAATACCATTTGGATCCATCTTCCTCATGAAGAGCTCTTCTCTCTTGTCTTTTGACAAGCTAATCCTTATCTTTTAAAATCCCCTCATTCTGGATCTATCCTCTTGGTGTCTACAATATGGCTCTTGAAGATTTTTATGCGAAACTAACAATAGAAGAGGAAGAACAAGGTGTTGAAGTGTAGGGAGGTGATGCTACGGAGGAAATTGCAGAATATCGCTATTGTTTGGTTGGTAGATTCCTTACAGATTGTGTTATCCACTTTGTTTCAATGAGGAGCACTATGGCATCTATTTGGCGACCGAAGGAAGGGGTTTGCACCAAGGACTTGGGGGCTGGAACCTATGTGTTTCAATTCTACCATCCCATTAACATGAATTGTATTCTTGAAAATGGCCCTTAGACATTCAATAATCATCTTCTCCTTCTAAAACATCTCAAAGAGGACGAAAACCCTAGAAAAGTTGATCTATTCGAAACAAGCATATGGGTACAAATACATGAAGTTCCTGTCGGATTTCGTTCGGACTGAGTTCTTGTTCAGATGGGAAATTACATTGGCACTTATCTTTCTTCTGATCCCAATAACTTCTCTGAAGGCTGGAAAACTTTTCTACGAATTAGGGTTCTCATAGATGTGCAAATCCTGCTGAAAAGGAGAATGAAACTTAAAAAACCTGGAGGCGGAATCTGCGTAATCTTCAAGTACGAACGAGTGCCGGCATTTTGTTTCATCTGTGGTAAGATCGGACATTCTGATTCGAATTGTGAGAAATTTTATGAAGCTAAAGGAGAAGAGATTGAACGACCATATGGCTCGTTCCTTCGAGTTCCACCTCGGAAAAATCCTAGTCTTGTCGGCGAGAGGTGGCTCTGGAGATCGTCGGTGGAAAATTCATATTCTAAATTTGGAAAAAATGCGGTTTACGACATGGAAGAAGAACTTGCCATGCAAGGTGGCGAAAATCACTCCT
Organism: Forsythia viridissima; assembly: GCA_030279155.1. NCBI lineage: Eukaryota > Viridiplantae > Streptophyta > Magnoliopsida > Lamiales > Oleaceae > Forsythia > Forsythia viridissima. Next base: position 27,133,758 of record CM059037.1, read on the forward strand.
TAGCTAATAAAGGAAAATGCGTGTTTCAAGGATCCATTCAAATCAATTCTATCCCTGGTGACCCGCCACCTTTGCTGCCAAATATGAAGGAAAATCCATTATTTAAGGAAGGATCTTCTGGTGATTTACAAATCAAGGAAAAGAATGATAATCTGCGCATTACCATAATGGACCAAAAGATGAGCTTGATGGATAATTATATAGAAGTGAATTTGAACAACCCGGCTATTGACTATGAACCCATGCATGAGGATCTAAAAAATGGAGCAATTGTGGGCCCTGCCTTGCAGGCCCACCGATCAACATGAGCGTCCTAAGCTGGAACTGTCGTGGGCTGGGCAACCCACGAGCAGTTCAGGTCCTTGTCGACCTCGTTACTTATAATAAGCCCGACTTTATTTTTCTTATTGAGACTTTGGCTTGTAATCAAAAAAATTATCTATTAAAAATAAGTTAAACTATGAATGATGTATTGTTGTTGATTGTATAGGCCATAGTCGCAGTCTTGCCCTCTTGTGGAAGAAGCAGAATATGGCCTCTCTCATTAGCCTATCCCGCTTCCATATTGATGTAGAAGTAACCTTATTCGGCCAATCAAAGTGGCGTCTCACAGGCTATTATGGTAACCCGGGCCGTAGCAAGCGCTGTGAGAGTTGGGATCAATTGAGACTCCTTGCATCGTCATCTTCGCTCACAAGGGTTTGTCTTGGAGACTTTAATGATCTCCTATTCCAACACGAAAAGATGGGACAACATGAACATCCGAATTGGCTTCTCAATGGCTTCAAGAAAACGATAGAAGATTGTCACCTTTATGACTTAGTAATGGAGGGCTATCAATACACGTGGTTCAAGAGTAGGGGCTTGACAGGATGGGTTGAGGAAAGACTAGACCGGGCTCTTGCTTTCCCAACATGGACTGATATTTTTCAAAGAGCTCGGGTCCATAACTTGGGACAATATTCATCTGATCACGCCCCTATTTTCCTGCAATCAGAAGTACAAGAAGCAGCTTTACCACGGCCAGCTTACAGAAAATTCTGATTTGAAAACATGTGGCTACAAGAAGATGGATGCAGGGATGTTATACGCTCAAGCTGGGAATGGATTGCAGGTGAACCTATTCTCAACCGTATCAAATGCTGTGGTGATGACCTCCTTCGATGGAGAGATTCTGGACCTAGGAAACTGTATTCCAAGATTAAGCAATGCAGATTTGATATGAATCAGCTATAAAGAAGAACGGATGCTGCTGAGATCTGGGATTTGGGATTTGGGAATTTCGCAAGGCCCAATCCAATTACTTTAAAGCTTTACACCAGAAAGAAATCTATTGGAAGCCAACACAAAATATTTCCATAAGGCAGCTTCATCTCGTAGACGGTTGAATGCGATTCAGCACCTCAAAGATAAAGAGGGTAATTGGTTCTCGAAAAAGTTGGTTGTCCATGGGATTATTTGAGTATTTCCATGATCTATTCAACTCATCAACTCAAAGTGATGATTTGGGTCCAGTTGTTAAGGGTATTAATGCTCGTATCTCTGATTCTCATCATACATTATTGGCAGCACCGTTTACAGCTCAAGAAATTCACAAAGCCACCTTTGATATGCACCCCGATAAAGCTCCGGGGCCGGACGACATGAACCCGGCTTTCTATCAAATTTTTTGGGATGTTGTCGATAAGGATGTTATTTCTTTGTGTTTACATTGCTTGAATAAATGCACTTTCCCCATAGGATGGAATGATACCTCAATTGTTCTCATTCCAAAAAAAGACAACCCCCCCTCCCCCGAGATTATGCAAGATTTTAGACCAATATCTCTTTGCAATGTGATGTACAAGATAGTGGCTAAAACTCTTGCTAATCACCTCAAGCTTATATTGTCGGATGTTATTTCGGAGATGCAATGTGCATTTGTACCCGGCCGATCCATAAATGATAATATCATGTTGGCCTTTGAGGCTCTTCATCATATAAAGAAGAAGAATCGTGGAAAACGTGGCATGGCTGCTCTCAAGATTAACATTAGTAAGGCATATGATCGACTTGAATGGGGTTTTTTGAAGCAAGTGATGATTCAAATGGGCTTTCCGCAAAACTGGATTGACTTGATCGTCTTATGTGTCTCTACGGTCCGATCTAATGTTGTTCATGGGGGTTTCGATATTGGACCCATTATTCTAGAGCGGGGATTGCGTCAAGGCTTCATTCTTTACGCGGAAGGATTATCATCACTTATTCGTTCCAAAGAGGACTCATGCACTATTCACGGTTGTAGAATTGCAAGAAATGCCCCTTCCCTTACTCATCTTTTCTTCGTAGATGATAGCTTGTTGTTTTTTCAAGCGAACACAATGGAATGCGATGAAATTAAGGAGCTTCTACATAAATATGAAGTGGAATCTGGCCAATCCATTAATTATCATAAATCCACTTTATATTTCAGTAGCAATGTTGATCCTGAGAGGCAGGTTGCTATTCGTGTAAATCTGGGTATCCAGGCATTCCAAGGACATGAAAAATACCTTGGCTTGCCATCAATTATTAAGAGGAAAAAAGGAGTTTGTCTAGAGCCATCAATTTTGTCTAGGAAAAAAATACCTTGGCTTGCCATCAATTATCTCTTTCATTAAAGATCGGGTTTGGCAACGAGTGCAAGGATGGAAAGAAAAGTGTTTATCTAGAGCGGAAAAAGAGATCCTTATTAAGACCGCCGCTCAAGCTATCCCTAATTTCATCATGAGTGTGTTTTTTATTCCTATTCAGCTTTGTGAAGAACTCGAGAGAATTATGAACAAATTTTGGTGGCAATCTAATCAAGGGAAAAACAGAAGCATCGATTGGACTGCGTGGGATAAACTTTGTCTTCCAAAATCTAAAGGTGGTGTGGGCTTCAAGAAGTTGCATAAAACTAATATAGCTCTTCTCGGTAAGCTTGGTTGGAAGTTAATAACACAGCCTGCATCTTTGGTTGCTCGAATTTATAGGGCACGCTACTTCTCTTCAACAACATTCTTGGAAGCCAAAATTGGCTATAGGCCAAGTTATATCTGGCGTAGTATACTTGCTGCTCAATCCCTTTTGAGAGATGGTTGCAGAATTCGAGTGGGGAATGGTTCTTCGATTAGAATCTGGCATAACCCTTGGCTTCCTAACCCCATCAAGGCTTTGTAACCTCAAAACCAAACCCAGGGAGTGAAGATTCCACGGTTGATCAACTTATCATAACAGATGAGAACAATTGGGATTATAATCTTCTTGTTGATATTTTCAATGAGGAAGACCGTCGCCAGATAATGAAAATTCCCCTAACAGGCCTTGGGAGGGAAGATCGAATGTACTGGATTCATGACAAGAAGGGTGATTACTCGGTTAAAATTAGATATAAGCTATTGATAGTGGATTCTTTTGTACACTCTCACACTATGATGGAGAGTTTTTGGAGTAATCTATGGAGATATAAAATTCCGGCGAAGGTTCGAAATTTACTTTGGAGGGCATCGCTGAATGTTTTTCCAACTGCTGATCTATTGAGGGCTAAAAGAGTTGACATGGATAACCATTGCCCCGTTTGTTTAATGCATGAAGAATCTGTTCTCCATGTCCTTGTTTCTTGTGAACTTGCCCAAAAAGTTTGGGAGGCAGTGGGAGTAACCAGTGCACCCCACTTGGTTGCTAATTTCAAAGAGTGGCTCATAACCATCTTCAAAAATCATCAACAAGAACAAGAGATTATCGCTATGATTGTTGGGCCATCTGGACGAACCGTAATGAAACCGTTTGGAAAGCTAAGTCTTTTACAGTGCTTAAGGTGGTGAATAGTGCAAAAAATTTCCTCCAGCAATGGCGCGATGCTAATCAGCCACTACCATAGCCCACGGCTAGCTCCCACAGACCGAAGATTGATAGGTGGAAACCACCTCCAACGGGTTCCTTCAAATTAAATACTGATGCAGCTATCTTTGAAAATCAAGGGAAGACTGTGCTTTGCCTTGTGATTCGAGACAATTTGGGATCATTTGTTGATGCTAGAGTTGTCCATGTACAAGGTATTGTTGATCCACTTATCGCCAAAGCTTTGGGAGTTCGTGAGGCCCTTTCTTGGATTAAATCTAAATTCCCCGAGATCCAAACCATTGAAATGGATACTCTCTTGGTTTATAGTGCTCTTCAGAATGATGGAGTTGACAATTCTTACTTTGGTATCCTAATTGAAGAGTGCCGTCTTCCCGCTGGAGAATTACCGAACCTCAAGTCTAACTGGGTTAGGCGATCGGCTAACCAAGTAGATCACACACTAGCTAAGGCCGCTAGTTCATTACATGGTATTACTGTTGGTCTTATTTTCCGCCTTTATTTATTGCAAATGTACTCCTTGCCAATTTGATGAATGAATAACTTTATTTTCTTCAAAAAAAAGAAGAAGAAGAAGACCCCAACTGCAATTTTTTCATTAATTTTTCTATTTTTTCTATTTTAATTTATTTAAGCCAAGGGCAAAATTGTCAAAACGTCATTTGGAGACCATTTACGCGAATTAATAAAAGGATGGGAACGATATCTGCGAATAAAATTGAATGGAGATGATATTATTACAAAGCTGAAAGAACGGGGTCTGTGAATGTAATTTATCCAAAAATGTATTAGCATCACTGCCAACCAAAACAAGATATTACAAACCAGTGTTCTACACTTTCAATTCTAATCATTATAATGCAACAACATGACAACAATAGTTTAGAGTAACCTCTTAGTCAATATTAATTGGTGCAACATCTCCAGTTGTAACACATAAAAGGAAGATGCTTTTTATTCAAACATTTGCATGCCGATACCGAAAAATGATATTTGCTTAATGGCTATTCTTGCTTAATGGCTATTCCAAAACTCAGTAACGCGACCAGTAAATCAACGGGCATTGAGGCTATTGAAGGAACTTTGGCAAACTCTATAATGAAAGCATGACTGTGGAAAGATAGCTTGGTTGTTTTTTTCTTTTCCCTTATTAGAAGATAGTAAAGAAGTCATAGTGATCCCTTGACCTGGAAACGAAGATGCTTTTTATTCGAAGCTCTCTTGTGAGTTCAAATATTTTCTGTGGTGATGTTGGCCTTGTTTGGGATCGCTTTCCCTTCTGACTATGCTTTCCGGGGTTCTTTTGTGTTAGCCTTCCTTCTCGCCAAAGCAAAAGAAAATGTTAATTAATTCTCTGCATAAAAATAAGAATATAGCAAATGTATTCATTAATTATAATTAAATGATATAAATCTAGTAATAAAAGAAAATAAATAGAAATATCAAATACAACAATACATTCAGTAGCTTTCTCTGAATTATTTAATGTCTCTACATCTAAATATTGACGAATCACTATATGTTCCTTGTTGCTATGCAACCAATTGTATAAACAAATTATAAAACAATTATGATGGAAAAATTTTAACAATAAAATATAGCAAACAATTATTTAAAAAAAAAAAAAGTTTGAACTAACCAGGAAATTGAGTCGAAATCAGAGAAATTATTAGTAGGAGAAAAAGAAATGGTGGAAGACTATGGGTGATTTGTTTGGCTGATGAAAATAAACTTCACGTCTTCACCCTTCAGCAGTCGTTCAACAATTATAGCCAAGGGTCTTGATTCTGTCTTCACAATTATGATACGTGTTGGGTAGGGTTTAATTGATTTGGGTAATTGCCTAATTGAGTATTGCTTTTAATTGACTTGGGTATTTGGTTTAATTATGTTGAGTCTAATATGGATAATGGGTTGATTTAGTTTTCATTGAGTTGAATAAAATTTAAATTAATTTATTTTCGATTTTATATTTTTATATTTTATAAACAGTTTGAAAAAATTGAAATCCAAGCCAACCACTTATAAGCAGTTTGGCTCGATTCAAAACCAAAATGATGACGGATCCGATTTCAAAAAAGCGATTTTGGTTCAATTTTACAGTTTGACAGTTTCGTTGTTCAACCTAATAGTCACTTATCTCAAGTAGTGTCCTTGAAGCCTTAATATAGTTTTGGAAGGGAATATATACTGATCATAGACACGCTTTTATTGAACTAGATGTCTCACCTTTTGTATTCCAACTCAAAAAAAGATGCTGCCCACGGATGTACAAATTATTTTCATCAATTAAGATAATATAAAAAGTTCTATAAATAGGAAAATTGGGCTGAACTCCTCCAACCTTTCATCTAGTGTGGTTATAAGTTCCAATCTATTTAAATTTATGTATCTAAATCTTCACGTGACGAAAACCGCCAATTTATAGGTTAACTCACACACGACTTTTACGACTTTTAACAAAAACATAATTTTTAGTAGTTTGATGTTTTTCCATCTCCAACTTTAAATAACGTGAAAGTTGCATATGGTTTTAACGTCTGTAATGATAGTATCCGTAACGTAAAAATCCAAATTTACAGATTTAAATAAGTTAGAAATCCAGAACCTTATGGCCTGTTCTCTCTGTCATTTTCAACCCATTTTTCGTTGTGTTTTTAAAATAGTGAAAACGTGTTCTAGTTGCCATTTTCCAAAATACATTTTTCAAAACACTAAAAAAATTTACAAAGGAAATAGAAAACAAGGATTTTATCATTTTGGATGTTTTGTTAACAAAACACGAAAATGGCCAAAACGGCCAAAATGCATGTTTTGGCACGAAATGGCCAAAACGGCCAAAATGCATGTTTTAGCCGTTTAGGTCACCGTTTCAATTCCTTGTTCTGCCTTTTTTTTTAACACTGGACAAAAAATTGATAATTTAAGCATTTTCCGCTTTTTAAGACAAAACACGGCTCCTTACCCAAATGCTTAGGCGTGCGGATTTGATTGTGGAGGTCCAAGGTTCAATTCCCAACTGCTTTCCTTCTTTTATGGAATTGTGTTTAAATGTTTTAAATGGTTTTTAAATGTTTTTAATTCCATAATTAAATATTTTTAATGTTTTTTAAATGTTTTTAATTGTGTTTAAATGTTTTTTATTGTTTTTCAATATTTTAATTCCATAATTAAATATTTTTAATTATTTTTAAATGTTTTAAATATTTTTAATTCCATAAATTAATATTTTTAATTGTGTTCAAATGTTTTTAATTCTAAGTTTAAATTGTTTTTAATTCCAAATCCAAATTTCTAAATTTTTTTAAATAAACGAGTTTTCAAATTTTCTGTTTTCAGAAATGATTTTCAAAAATTCCAAAAAGAACGCATTTTCAAAAGTCTCAAAACAAACACTCAAAACACAACTCAAACGCAAAAAAAACACCACCTTACTTTTTTGAAATTGTAGACATATAACCACACCATGTAAATAGTTGGAAAATCCAACTCTAATTCTCCTTAAAAATAATCTTTTAGAGTTCAAGTCATCAGGAATAGTTCATAAATATTTGAGCTAATTAAACATTCACTTTATCAAATAGCAACAATTAATTTATTTTACTCAGATAATTAAACATTCAAACCATATTTGTTAAAATTAAGAGATATGCAAGGAGATAAAATTTATCATTTCTCCTACTAGAAGCATATTTGGGAGCATGCTAATTTACTTTAAGTTAGTCTCCATTTTTTTTAATTTTGTAACAATATTATTCACATTCGCATTTATCGTACACATCCTTTTAATTAGCACAAATAGTCCCTAAATAATTTTTTTGACAATTTTACTCTTGATTTAAATAAATTAAAATAACATAAAAAAGAAAATACAATGAAAAAATTGCAATTTAGAACCTAACCTTTTCAAAAATACAAATAAATTATAAACCTCTTTTTTTTTTTCAAATTTTTACTTAAAATAATAAAAAATATACCATCAACTCCCCTTCTAATTATTTTCACCGAAAGGACCTTTGGAGTTTGGTCTGATTTCGTCATCGAACATGATATTATTACAAAGCTAAAAGAATGTAAACTATGAATGTAATTAACCCTTTATTTTACTTGTAAGGAGGGAGAGAGTATCTAGACGTACTTTTTTTCCCCTTACTTTCAAGTAAAATGAGAATGCTCCCAAACATGCTCTAAATTATGTTCAATCTATCGTATCAAATATATCATTAGTGCGTATTTTGACAATAAAAATACAATAAAGAAAACAACCCACTTGAGAGGGAACAGGCTCACTCAGCTGATTCGACTTGGTGAAGGACTGGAGCAGACTCAAAATTGCATTAAAACTCAAAAGGTCTCACAAATATTAGTATAAATGACATGTACAGGAGTCTTAACACCAATTCTGCCCCAGTGAAATTCATCAAAACAAGACCCGATAGTTATTTTATTTTATTTTATTTTATTTTTTTTTGGTGGGGGGGGGGGGGGGGGGGGGGGAACAAAATTGAGTAATTAGTGTTGACAAGAAGGCCACTTATTTTCACTTTGTCTAACAATATCTCAGTTCTCTGTATGTGACGAATTCTTTGAAGAATTTCTCCTCCTGAAATTGTATTCTCTAAATGGAATCCCCTGACCAGCATTCTTGAGAAGAGAGAAGGAAAATCGTAAGCTAGAAGCCAAGTAGACTGAGAAATTAGACCTCGTAGGAAGGCACATGGAGAACCATGTCATGTGAAAGAATAACAAATAATGGCACACCTATCAAATTTAGAACTTTAAGGCGTGGATCATTAATCCATTTCGCATTTTTCGTCACACATGCGCACAGACATTCTTTTTCACTTAAATGCAGAATGGATGAACGTTTCCAACCTTCAAGCTCTAAAGTTGATAAACTGCATGTGTAAAAGTTTGCCTTCCCTTCTAAAGAAAAGAAAGCAAAAAGCAAATGCAGAATCCAATCACGTGTTACTTACATTTTTCTTCACATTATAGAATTTTGTCCACAACTATCAATTGAATTCTGAAAACGAGATGATATCTAATTCGTCCATGAATTTCCAAAGAGGATATACATTCTTCACTAATGATGCAAGTATGCATAATGCATAACCATACCATACAGTTCTAGAATCATATGCGTAATTTAACAAATAAACTTGTTTGAATCATCCTTAGTGGAACACACAGCAAAAATCCCCCCACATAATTAAAATATGAAGTTAATCAACATCTTTCTTGAGACCATTATGCCTTGCAGTGGTTCAATTCAGTAACATAGTTTAGCCATCTTTTGATTTTCATCAAAATTGATAATGTGTGCTAAATAGATCCAGGTGACATGAGCATCAATCAGAAACGTGGATCAAATGGCAAAAAAACACAACTATTTGGACACGTTCAGAATGAAATGTTTCCCACCCATCACCATTGAAGCAGATGACTCATTGGGATATAAACCAATATGGTGAAGACTGATTAAAATCTTAAAATTTCTTGTAAAAAATAATTCCCAAGGGCGAAAAATATGTTTTCAGTACAGCAGCTACTAGATGAAGCCTGATCAGAACTCTCTATCTTTTCAATGTCCATAGCTTTGTTCCTTATCAGCCTTCTGGAAGGCTTCGTTGGGTGGGTTGGTGTAGATGGTTAGAGTGGGACTTTTTGAGGTGCGATGGCATTCATACTATCACTAGAATCACAAGAAAATAGATGGGCTACACGAGAGCTCTATTCCGATCCAACTCCCCAATTGGAATTGGCAAGGGGGTTTTTGTTAAAGAAAAAGAATAGAAGTAGATCACCTGTCAAAAAGTAATTAAAATTGCCACTTTGATGAAAAGGGAGGCAAACCAGAGAAATGTTAAGACAATAAAAAGGTTTGCTTCCTCAGCATAAGATGCTGGAATTTATCATGGCCTATGTATGCCTTGCAGCCAATTCAACAACCTAACATGCATGAGATCCAACAGTTGAAGCTACTGGTATTCCCGTCCAATTGCTATATCTCCCAACCCATTGGATCATTCAACTCTTAAACTGCCTTACAAAATTTGTAGGAATAATTTTTACTCAAACCTGGTTGAATTATATTAGTGAAAGAAAACCAAACCATTCAACCCCTGGGCTCATTTAAAAGCCTAGGATTATAAAAATTCCAAATTAGCACGAGCACAGAGTAATCGTAATCACTGATGACCTGGGGTTGAAGGGGAAGGGGGAGAAATTGATAAGAAGTTAAAGCACCCGACTCATACTTAGAGCTTACAAATATTAACACTAAATATTAATTATCCAAGGCAAAGGTTAGCTTGGCTCATTTGTTGCTTGAGACCGAGGAGATTATATCATTCATAATAAAGAATATATTTCTTCAGTCAAATGCATGTCAAAAGTAACATAAACACCAGTAGTAAAAATATCACCCACATCTACTTTAAACAAGTTCATAGATATCAAAATCTTACCAGGACTCAAGGTCACTCATGGCAGGCCAGTGTCTGTAGGGTAACTCCCCAGCACCCTCAAGAATGTTGCGAACTCCTGCCAAAAAGCATACGCTTTGATGACGGAACAAGCATAAACAAACAAATAATAATAGAAGTTGAAAGAACAAAAGAATAATATACGAAAATATCATGTTATTCCTAAGATTGGTTATTGATTGCACTTGATTTGTAATAAACAGTCTTATTCAATAACCAGAGTTTTTTGCATATACTTCTGCTTGAAGAGAAATAGAGTGGCTCAGGAACATTTTAGCACTATGGCTTTCAACAACAGAGCTCAAAGTAAATACTAGAGATTTAGTGCTTTAGACTTGACCTCAGCAAGTCAGAATTTTCTGGACTGAAATAAACTTCTTCAATTGATATTTTCGTTGAAACAATGTGGTCTACTTATAGGATCTATAAACCTAAGGACTCAGAAACCTACTAACTAGGGAAATGTAAATAAATAGAAAAGGACCAAAACCTACCGTAACTAGGAAAGTTTAAAGCACTCGGAGAACTCCAAAACCTTCTATAATTTTATGCTTCAGTGAAAATTGTTGAGCAAAAGAACTCCAAACAAAAAACTGATATGACAAATAATGTGCCAATGGTGCAGAGCTCAAATTAAGGCATAAAATTCCACATCATGTGCTCATCCTTGTCATAACTGTGAATTATTATGGCATCAAGACAAACAACCACCAAAACTCTATATCAGAATATAATCAACATTTTTAATTTCTAAAAGGTAGCATGAGCACCCTTATCATTCCCTATAATCCTACCATACTACATATGGAAAACTCCAGTCCCTAATTATCTTCTCAAATTTATGAGGTTTGAGAAACGACTAGCCTTTAGGTTATAAAATTATTGATCTTGTGAATCCTCTTTGAAATGATGTGATGTCAGCTTCTTGATATCTTTGTGAAATATAGTTTTATCGATTGGTACAGTGGTCCATATCACGATCATGCAAATATGGTTGTCCTAGTAAGATGATATGCGTTCATGCTTAGGACATCACAACAAACTTCATCTTGGTAACCATACTCATCAAAAAAACCTCTGAGCAACAGGAATTTTCAGTGGCTTGACTACTGCCTTAGATATTATATTTTCTGAAGTGTCATCGTAAATGATCACACCACAGACCTTTCCTTCAGAGTTGACCTGGGTACAAAAAATACTTCATCATCTTCAATCTTCCTTTCTTCCGGCTACAAAAACTCACTGAACCACCAGACTTTCTCCTTGTATCGGCAACAGATCAATTTCATCTTCCTTCTTTTTCGACACCCTTCAAACAGTTAAGTCTTGCCTTTGGACGGTCAGTACCTTTATTTTCTCTTCTCTCCTTAGAGAATTTGTAATAACTAAGTCGACAAAGAATTAACTTGATGAGCATAAGCACGACCTACCTCGCGAGAATTGATACGTCGAATGGTAGATTGTGTAGATTTTTTTTGTCAACGTATTGATTCCTTTTCTTTTTCACCTATATTCGACCCTTCAACAACTTCGGTTGTATGCCCAATTTTTGTGCATGCCTGGTCCAATTTAGATGTTTCTGAAATAAGAATCTTCAGTTTTCCTGTTCACCGCTCTTTCAGCCATTTTCATCATAGTAGGAAAACTCCCTTTAGTTTCAGTTTCGCAAAGAGTATGTACTCTTCCTGCATCGACTTCCATTAGAAACACTTCTCCAAGCTTGCTTCTAATAAAGGAAGTCTAGTGCGTACATTCTTCATAGAAATCTGAAACATCAATTTAAATTCCTAAATTGGGATTAAGAGGCTTGTTAACTTGTGTCAACCTAGGAATTGTTGATGCTGCATAACCATGACAAATTATGATCGATGGCTGCTCTAGTACCAAAATGATTAGGGAACAGGCTTAAACCAACAAACTATAGAAGAGATTGAAAAAATAAAGGGGCAATAGAGGAAATCGAAGTAAATACTAGACATTTAGTGCTTTAGACTTAAATCTCAACAAACCAGAATTTCTGGGCTAAAGAATAAAGTTCTTCAATCAATGTTTTCATTGGAATTTGGCCTATTCCTAGGCTCTACAAACCTTAAGACTTCAATGTAACTCGAAAAGTTAAACCAGCAGGAAAATTCTCAAACCTACTATAATTAGGATAGCTTCGATCAGCAAGAAACTAGTTCTATTTAAAAACCTAAAAGAAAAGAAACCAAACAAAACTTAATGTAACAATACTAATCCAAGAAGGATTAGGTGAAAAAGTCTTCCTATATCACTTCATAATCACTTCAGATAGGATCTTAAGATGGTGTAAACTGTACCTTCAGATGACCAAGAGCATTTTGGGCTCTTTGGTCAGCCATGGATGCTTCAAAATCAACATAGAAAAGATACGGGAAATATCTGCCAGAATGTGATGTCTGATTAGAAATAAAATAGCCAGATGTCTAAAGATGTGATGGGTAATCAAGCTTCTATTTGAACCAAATGTGTGTCTAGTATAAGAAAATACAGTACATTCATATGTAGACATGTTTATGTGACTTCATCTACAAGATTAATAATAAAAGATTAACAATTGGCTGCATGTACTTGGGAAATCCATTGGCACTATCATCAAGTGTTGGCAAAGTCTGCTTCTGCAGTGGACGGCTTTCAATCTACATAGGCAGAAAATTAAACACTGTATTTGAGCCATGGACAATAACTGACCAGAGACGACCAACAGGATCAAAGGAAAGAAAAACTCACCTTTGTAAGGTTAACATTCCTCATGGCAAAAACAGCAAGTGCTTTGAAAAGCATCCCTGGACCTTCCTCGAGTGAGAAGACTATACTTGTCTGATAAATGAATAATATGATGAATAACTAGGTGCATATTGACTGCAAAGAGAGTATAAAAGTGAAATCGAGATGTTCATTTCTTTTCAAGTTCCTGCTATCTGCAGTAGCTAACCTTGAAAGGTTTATCAGTGCCCGGTATAATAGGTTCCCTAGCCAGCATGAGGAAGCGGGTGACATTATCAGAATCATCCTGGACAAGAACAAGGAAGACAAATGAGAAAATACACATGTTTGTGTGTATTTATGTGTGAGCCTTCACATGCTATCAATAATCAATAAATCAACTTAGAAGTCCACAAACCTACCTGAATGTCTTCAGCAAGTATATCCAAACCATAAATTCTAGCAGCAGTCTTGCTAGCAACTGCTCCAGCATCCTTGAGTTTATGGAAAGCAATGTGCTACACATTCAAAAGGCAAAAGCATGAAAAGTTAAAAATATGAGCCGGACTCAATTAGTTTTCTCAGCATAAGCATAAACCTAACCAAACTATCCATGGCATGCAAGAGAAATCAATCGTGATTTTTTCTGAAGCTAATCAGACTGGAGAATATGAAAACCTAGGCAAGACTTGAAAATGTTGGTTTCAGGTAATTAGCCCATGCAAGACTTTCTATGAGAAAGAATGTGATCACAAATGATAGAAGATCAGAGTGTAGAATGATATATCATTAGCTCTGGAAAATTGATATGCAAGAAACAAATGTTAGCTATCAAATTTTACTCACCTTGGCTGCACCAGCAGTATCATCCACAGCTTCTCTGACCAGTCGCAACCCAGTTAACGTGGTCTCACACTGTGCAAGAGCCTGGAGCATCAAAGTATACAGATTATAAGCTGCATCTCTGTTGGATGCAAGCAATTATTAAGTGAACATACCTGAGGATGGCTAAGAACCCTTTTTAGGTCTTCAACTATGACTCCATGGTTAGCCAGTAAGCAATGTCTAATTGCAAGTTTAACTTCTCCAACTATATGCAACCTGTGTCGAAGGAGTAGGTCATAGTTCCGGTGGATGCTGCCGCCCAAAGAATTTTCTATTGGTAAAACTGCTCTATCAACAAGCCACTTTTCAACAGCCTGTGGAATGTTGACCCAAAGAGAAGGCGAAAAAAGTGAGGTGAGACCACGGATCCTTCAGATTCATCAATTAGAGATGGGCAGTTTTCATTTAGTAATCTGCATTCTGCAGTTTGACTCGCCTAACATATTCATCTTACCCTTATTTGATATTTATGCAAAATATTTGTTGATAAATTGCACGTCTATATTACATATAAAAGTGCAAATGAAATAAAATGTTTTATCCCTTTTGTCAAATAGAGCATATTAAACAATGTTTTAATTTACCAGAATACAGATGAACATGGGTTCTAGAAGGGATGACCTACCATATCAATTTTAACAAATACAGAACATCTTTAAAGAATATAAGATGACAGTGAACTTTCAGCAGAATATGAATACATAGCTGTTTCTTCTCATAAGATGTCCATCAAAGAAGAACTTATTAATAGAGCAGTATGCATATTTGAAAAACTCTACATACAATTCACGTAGTACTTTCATATATTATTGATGGGGAATAAGGATAGGAAATGAAGATATCAAAGAAGATGAGAATTGAAGATATAGTTTAAATAAAATTGAAGTAGTTTATCAGATAAGATTTTATCATTTTCATAGTTGTTATTTTACTAGAAGTTGTTTTAGATTTTAGCTCTTTACTTTATAAACAGGACCTAAGATTTCATTTGCAAAAAGACTATTATTGATTGATTAAAAATTGATTGTTTCTTCCCCCCTAATTCTTCTCTATTTTCTCTCATTTCTCCTCTTTCTTTTCCCTATTCTATTTGTGTTACGTTCTACGTCAATTCTATAATATTCAAGTTCTCTCTATGCATATATCAGTAAGTATTTAACTACATTTCTTAACCAGTGATATGACAATGTCAGTATGTAAGCCTAAAGTTTAGCTTAATTTGTTCTTTCATATAGATGAGTAATGACCAGATGATAACTAGAGAAGTTCTACAATATTGGTTGACAACATTTATGTAGCATATTTTGTCCATTCTTTTTGGGGTGAGGGGTTCCATCACCTTCTTGCAAAACTAAGTGATGAACCCCCAGCCAAATAAAATCATATTCTCTCTTACTTTGTTAAAGCAACTAAAATGAGCAAGTACATAATCAGCATGTGAACATGTGTTCCATCAAATTGCATTTTCTTGTTATACAGAATCAACAAAAGTCTACACCTTTCTCCAGCAGTTTCTACGTAATATGCAAAGCAAAATGCTCCTTGCATCTTACACTTCCAGCAAATAATCATTTTGTTTGGTCGTATTGTGATTTATTATGTTTTATATTGCAATAATAGTACCAGTTCTTAATTTGAGAGGGTATCAACCAGTATTTATGAAAAGAAGATTATAACTACGGATAACAATAATTCAGTTCTGCTGGACATTAGATGGATGCAAAGTTACTGCTTAAATGTTCCAAAAGCAATCATCTGCAAAACCTAAGCAGGTCTTTAGGAATCAAATTTGTATGTAATGAATAATGCATACAGCACACATTACAAAAGAGCCAATGCATACCTATGTTGTTTGGACTTGGCGAGTGTCGAGTACAGGTATCTAGGAGTCAGGTTCTTTTTTTCTAAATTCTAGGATACGGGGATACAACAAAAAAGGATTCAAAGTTTGGTACAGAGATACGTCTTACAAACATAATTTTTTTAAAAATTTAAATACTAATAGTTTTAGCTCATGTTTGGCTAACTTAAATTATAATTTAAGCTGGTTAAACATACTTTTTATCAACACATTTCATAGGACCCACAACTTATTAGCTACTTATTATCCACACATTCTACAAAACTCACAACTTATAAGCAATTAAAAAATAATTTCAGCACTGCCAAACATTTAAATGCATTTAATGGGTCAAGTTTTCCTTAAAAACAGCAATTCATAGTTCAGAAATCGCAATCTACACTTTGGAAATTGCAATTGGTTTTCTTAAAGATAGTCATTGATGGTTTAAATCACGCTCTATAAGTTATGGGGCCATGTTTCTATAAAAACAGCAATTGATGCTGAAGAAATCGCATTTCATGCTTTGGAAATCACAATTACTTTTCTTAAAAATAGCAAGTAATGCTTTATATCACTTTTAGTACTTTAAATTAGAAGTTGTCCGTTCATGTCTTTTTGCAATTAGGATTTCCTTTCGAGCGACCTTTCTCCTCCTTTCTCTTCCTGCAACTTCGGCTTCCACCAATGGTTACCTCCCTTTGCCGTATCATCTTCAGTTTTGAAGGATCTGAGCCAGATCCCATACCCATACTTGTGTATTGTCGTGTCGACACGGGTACTTGATCCATTTTAGAAAGTCCGAGCATCAGAGATGCATATAGACTCTCGATCATTATAAGTACTGAGCAACCAGAGATTTTCACGTAGTCTACATGTTCCACATGTACTGAGCACATGCCGGCCTCACTTTATTTCCCCTTCCTCTCTCTTATTTTTCTTGAACTTTGCTAGCTTCTGATTTACGCTTCAACATATCTAGGTTACAGTACTAAAAAGCAATTGACATAGGACATGTATGTGAAACACTTGCCTAAATTGGCAGCTGAAGGTCAAATTTGGGGCTGCATACTCAGTAATTCGTGCGAATGGAGAAGTAGAGAGAATATTTGTACTGAAAGCTCCAAGGGTAACAGAAACACTGTTTGGGGCTAAAGGATGCAGAGATGGAAGTAGCAAAAATGGAGAAGGGGCAATTGGTACAGATAAATATTATCCCAGGACAGCATTTTGGCCAAATTGGGCTGTCAATAGAAGAGAACTTTACCTTCTTATGGTATTTCTGGATTACACAGCATAGTACCAAATAGCGTACCTTATTTTCATTTCAAAGTATTGTAAGTCTTTATTTTGAGACAATTTTAATTTTATTTCTTTAACGTGTTTCCTACTTAAATTAGGTTATGTTATACCCTATATAAAGAGGGTTAATGTTTTGTTTAAGGATAACTTTGACTTATGAAATAAAGACTACTTCTCTCTCCAATATTCCCAACTTCTCAGCTGCCTCTCTCGATTCCCTTCTCTTGTTCTCTTTTCTTCCTATCTTCCCCCCTTTCTTCTTCCCTCCCTCTTCTCTTCCCTCACCCCTTCTCTCTTATATAATTTAGTAATTGTTGTTGTTTGTTACAAGCTTACTGCATCAAGGACATTAAGTTGGAAGGCTGCTAGCTAATCACTTCTAAAATACATGCTAGACTTACTTAAGCCTTTCGATAAAAGTAAAAAAACAAAAATCTTGAATTAATATGGATCAGCACTACAAAAAGACAGATATATCATCAAAATATCCCCAGAAATATATGTCTCAATTTAATGATTTTTCAAATCGGGGTTCAAAATCTAATGTTTTAGGATAATTATGAAGAACAAACCTTTTGGATCCAAATTCA
Source organism: Forsythia viridissima (assembly GCA_030279155.1). Classification (NCBI taxonomy): domain Eukaryota; kingdom Viridiplantae; phylum Streptophyta; class Magnoliopsida; order Lamiales; family Oleaceae; genus Forsythia; species Forsythia viridissima. Next base: position 27,151,451 of record CM059037.1, read on the forward strand.
TAAATTTCTACAGTCGAGGAACATTAATTTAAACTTATCTTGAACAAAGTTCCAATAGTATATTGACAGACAAAAAAAGGGGTTTGAAATAAGAAATCAAAACAGTTATAGCAATTTACAATGTTATCTAAAAAACACATCTTTTGTGAGATTGGGATAATTTAGTAGGAACTGAAATGTGTAAAAGCTATGCTCAGATCTTAGAATTGTATTGTTTACCTAGCAAAAGATTTCACTGCCAACAAATGGAGTCTCGAATTTTTCCTGACATGTTAAAAGGAGCTTCACATATATTTTACTGATTTCCATTCCTTTTGTTTTACGGTATATAGTCTCAAAATTGTACCTCATATTTACCTCTAAAAGCTGGACGGAAACTCTAGTATCATTAAAATCATAAGAGTTCGATATTTTCAAAAATTTTAAGGATACACATAAAAATTGATACCTTCCGTAAATTGAGAGCTTTTTAATGTTTTTTGAAACATAAGATGTAAGATTCTGGCATCCGAGCTAATTATATATTTTGGTTTTTGAATAATATTATTTTGCCATTTCTTATATTTTTGTGCTTTTTCCCCTTCTAAAACCCATGTCATGGCTCAGGGCATATGCTAGTGTGAACACACACGTATATACTTATGGATAATAAATTTAAATTATCTTTAATAACTTGCAACAATTTGGTTTCTCAATTTCTCCATTTTTATATAATAAGAAAATACATCAAATAAATTTAAATTATCTTTCAAATAATAAGAAGGTTGTATTTAACGTGAACTATGGAGATGTTTTATTATTGAAATTCTAAAAAAGATAGGACACAAAAGAAATTAATTTAATTAATTAAGGTTAAAATTGATACTTTGATTATATATAATTAGAGAAGCTAAAAGCAAACTCTAAGAAGCTACCATTTGTTGCTTCTCCAAATTTGTAGCCAGATGTTAAAAAATTTACCAAACGCATAAAATAATTTCTAATTGTTTGACAATCAGAAATTGAGCTCTAAAATCAATCACAATGGAACCCTTATTCATTGAGATTACAATATCCATTCATGGTTAGGGGGACCTAATGATTAGCAGTCCTTATCTTTTCACTTTATAAATGGATAAGATTACTAAACATAGCCTGAGTATGTTATAGTTTTAGTTGATCTGACTACAACATGATTAAAGCATAACTTACAATGTTAGAAGAGTACTAGTTTAAAAGTTTTAGGTTAAGTAGATAAGAGAACATCCAACGTCATTTTTATAACATTAGGAATAAAAATAATAATGAGGTCACTATAGAGGATCATGATGTCCCAAAATCGATTATTTCAATATTAAGTTTTGCTATGAACAAGGAAGCAGAAATTGAAGAGGGCGTAGAGCATATAATCAAAACTAAATGGATGAATAGAGATGTTCTCAAAGAATTGTGTGATATGAAGATTATGTCTATAATATAATTATTGGAATTGCAATACTTTAGGATGGGTTTGTGTTCATACTAAAATGAATAAGATCAGATATAAGAATATACTCTAACAAGTGGTTGTGGCACCGATCGAGGATAAAATGAGAGAAAGACGACTCAAGTGGTTGACGTTAAAATGCTTAAACCTAAAGAGACTTTCATTCATAAGAGTGTTGCGACCTTATTAAGCACATATTTAGGAATGCTTAAATTATAATTTCAACAGGTCAAACATACTTTTTATCTACACATTTCATAGGTCCACAACTTACAATCTACTTTGTATCCATACATTCACCAACAACTTATAATTTCAGCACTACCAAACATGCGCTAAAATAAGTTACAAGAAGGGTAGATCAAACCAAACATGCTTCTCGAGAATCTAGTTGTTTGAATCTTCTAGTAGACATAGTTTAAAAATGCTTAATCAAATAGCGAGGCGTTTTATCTTTGTGAGGCGAGACTTAATCGGGTACCGAGACATTTTATCAATATGAGGTGAGACATAAGCTTTGAAGCGCTTTGACGCATAAGCCTCAAAACAAACTAACAAAATATTTAAAATAATATAAAAATAGAAATATACACTCATAATAAATCATAAACCATTTTAAAAAATACAAAATAAAACAAAAAATTTAAGTCTAACTCAAAAACAAATACAAAATAGATTAAAAAAGTATCAAATAATAAGTTTTAATAATAATAAAAAAAAGGCTAATAATCACGGAAAAAAAAAAATTATAATAGGATCTTTAAAAGAATCATCAGCATAATCATGCTATTAGTTTCTTCTCATTCTATGTAAATATCCTCCATTAATTATTGTGTATTATCCTTCTCCTTCTCCTTCTCCTTCTCCTTCGTGCAAAGACAGAAAAAAGACAATTAAATACCCTCACAAAATGTAATACATTATAAAGAACTAGCCAAAAATGCTAAGGCCAATAACAAAATATCTACAAAACACAAGACAAACTCGCAAACATTTTAGTCCCTTGAGGCTTAAGCCTCAATAAATTGAGGTGTAAGCCTCACAAATGTGTCTTAAGGTGTAAGCTTTGAGGTGTTATATGAAAGCCTCACGTGAGTGGGATTCGAGGCATAAGCCTCAAATCACTTTTTCTAGATAGTGAGTAGACGTAGGAAAGAATTGGAACGAAGTGGAAAAAAATGATTCCCATAACATAATCAACTTAACAATCCCTATTTTGCCCAAAAATATTTTTCTTTTATTTGTTGTTGTTCATCAACCCATTTATTTCCTTATTTTGGTCATCCTTTTAGAAACCACATTCCATCATCTTAGATCCTTGCTAGTCATTATTTTTGTCCACTTTTGACCATAAATCCAACCAAATTACAATCTTCAAGGGTGTTGGCTCGACCCAATGCCAAATGAGCCCGGCTTGTGATCTACTAGGGGGCTCAGCTCATGGGCCGAGCCGGCTCGTTTTTTTTTTTTTCAAAAAATAAAAAAATAAAAATATAAAGCAAAATTTTTAAACAACTTCAAAAAATTTTGAAAAAATTCCAAAACACAAGCCGGCCGTTAAAAAGTTTGGGGCTCGTCCAGCCATTGGCCGAGCCGGTTAGTCCACGGGCCGCTCGGCCCATTTTCCACCCCTACATTCTTCCATGGCAACTACAGGAGAGATCTCCGCATACCACTACTACATCACACTATTCAAAAATGTTCCAGCAGAGATATGTAACATTAACAAGAACAGGAAAAGAACAACGAAACATTAATTAAATCATATTTATAAAAAATTAAATGCAATGGGCAAACAACACCAAATGTGCTGCTCACCACATAAAAAATCTCCCCCACCCCCAAGTTGAGTCTGGGACATGTAAAGCACATTATAAAAAACGTAGACATTGACAAACAGAATAAAATCTTTGCACCTCATAGAACTGATCAAAACTATGCTAGTTAAAAAGGTTCTGGATGGGGAATAAAGATATAAGATTTAAAAGAGAGTTTAATTGTAGTTCAATTTATATTTCAGTAGTTTTGATTATCTAGAACTTTATCATTTTGAGTTGTGATTTATTAGAAGTTCCGTTAGGTTTAAGTTGTTAAACTATAAAAGGGACCTAGAATTCCATTGAAAATTGATTATGTCTTCCCCATAAATTCTTCTCTATTTCTTCTCCTTTCTTCTCCTTCTTCTCCTTCTTCTCTCTAGTTCTCTCTTCTCTTCCCTATTTCTATTTTTTGTATTTCGTCCTACGTCAGATCTATTGTCACAAGTACACGTGATTGCATTATAATTTAGCAATAATAATAATAATATCCAAATTTCTGAGCACATTTGGGTCATCAAAATTATCAAACTAGAATTTATCTGTCATTTATTTCATGTTCACTCTTCTCTCTCTTCTCTGTTTAGTCGGGCGTGTGTTTGAAAGGTTGTGATGTAGTAATGTCACTACATTTTAAAGAGATAAGAGCAGCATCACAACAACAAATTTCCGAATGACAATTGCAATATCTAATTGAGCACGTTAACATACTTTTTGATCATACAACAACATAGAAGGCAGTTATACCAACAAATATCTAACGGAACATAAACTTTATTAGAACACAATGACAGAACTGAAGACCATCCAATTTAGCAATGATATCAAGTTCATAAACAGCATAAGAGTGGCTATCTTTCTATCAAGAAATTAAAATGTATCGGTATTTCAATCTAGACAAGCAGCCATTCCACATCTCACCTCAAATGCCGTATCAAACTGTTCACACGGAACTGGTTCACAATTTGGGTATGCCTTTTCTGCTGCAGACTCGCTATATGCACCTCGAACCCCCTTTTCAGAGAAAAGAAAAGGAAAAATTATTCAAGTTCATTCAAAAACGTGGTCAAGGCACTACGGCTGAAGCACATGGTACCACACACGTTCATAGCACCTTATGCTTCAAAGCATGTACCTTGTATGGCAAGCATAATAAAAACTTCCAAGGTTAATTAACATCAAAACCTGATAAGCAACACGGAGACGAGACCCTTCAGAGGTCAAATTAGACAATTGCGCAGAAGTTAGAGGCCCTTAAAATCCAAAATTTTAATTATTTAATCCCCAGTAAACAACAAAAATCGCAAACCCAGTAAAATAATAAAATAAAACATACTCGGAAGTGAAGTGGGAGAATCTTTGGAATCAAATTCGTAGGGGCAGTCTTGCATGAGCTTCTGAAGCTCAATTGCTTGGAATTTTTTATTATCTTTGCTATTGGTGTTTCTGTAGCAGGCGTGAAAAGGGATTTTAAGGCGTCGTTGGGAGAGTTGTGCGGCGGTGAGAGGTATTCGACTATGGAATTTGGTATCGGAATGCAGAGAGGGGATTGGGGATCGCGATGTTGTGGCTGCCATTATTGAAACTAGTGAAAAATACCTAAACACAAAAGTTCATCTTTTCGTAGCGTAGATAGCAAATATTTGAAGATGTTGTGCAAAGAGCAAAAAAATTCAAGGGTTGCTGCTATTTGGAAACCCTTCTACGCTTAAATGACGAGAAATCGAAAGTCTAACCTATACCAAGCGGTTGAAACAACCTCTAATTCAACAAAAACAACGAAAATCAAACCAAAAGAATTTGAAAATTTCAAATTGGACCGAATCCCAAGAGAAGATTTAGAAATCTTAATACGCTGAAATCACGGGCAGAAGACAACGAAAATCAAGCTAGTAGAATTTGAGAATTTCAATTTGGAACAAATCGCAAGAGGAGACCTATGAATCGAAGAGAACATTCGGAAACCCCAGTTCGCTCTCAAATCACGGGTAGAAGATATTTTCTTATTTACTGACAAAGAAAGAAAAAAAATTAGAGAACTTCAATACAATGTTGTATGGAGAACGACGAAAAAGTGAACAGTGGGCTCAAATTACACTATTTTAGATATATGTTAGATTTTGCATGAGAGAGAGAGAGAGAGAGAGAGAGCGAGAGAGAGAGAAGAGCGGGAGGGTTTGAAGATAATGATAGTCAACTGGTAGCGGTGAACTGGATCACCAATTGATTTGGTCGTAGGGTGTAAGTTGTAGGTTTAAAAAGATTTTGATTTATTTTTTAAACTAATATACCGTTTATTGGTAGAATTCGATCGTAAAAAAATAAATGAATATCGATAGAAATAACAGGTTGAGAAGGAAAGATTTGGAGAAATTGAGACGGATAAGGAGAATTGGAAAATAGAGAATTAGGGAAATTAAAAAATAAATTGGCGAAGGTGAAAATGTGGAATTTTGGGTTGGTAGAGAAAAAATTCCTTACGGTTTTGATTAAACTGATTTAGTACTTTTTTTTATAGATTATAAATAGTATATTTGGAAAATGTGTAGCAGTAGATAAAAATAATATTTAAACAATTTATAAATACTTATAAATACTGCCAAACATGTTGTTAAATAAACATAACCCAAAAAAATGGGTTCTCAAGCAAAAATTGTATATAATTTTAACGTCTAACACATATAAACCTAGATTCACATATTAAACAGATTAGAGACATCACAATTGAAAGTTGGGAATTCAAAACTACGCTTCTAAAAAGATTATAGTGTCCAATCTTAATTTTTCCAAGTCTAAACTTCGTCTTACTTGAGTAATCTTGGTCTTACACCAATGGCAATTAAATGAATGGGAAATTAGGGTTGTGTTCCCTGACCCTTTTTTTATTTTGGTAACGTTTGGTTTCTTTATTAACCTTCAAAAGTTTCATAAGTTCGAGTACGGATTCTCAATTTATTTAAATTTGTGAATCTAGATCTGTACATAAAAGAAACTTTTTAAGGAGGAATCAAAGATCGCACACGATTTTCACATTACTGTTAAAGTTGGACATTAAATTATTTTATGACATTGCCCACCATCTCCAAGTCACGTAATAATAAAGTACAATTTTAATGTCTACATATCTAATTTACCCCAAATGAATCTGATTAATTTAATTTTGAATCCAAAGGGTTTGTGATACGCGAAATGAACATAAATATCAATGAGAGGGGGTGGGGTGGATTTTGAAATTGTAGCACTTCCTTCTGACATCTCAAGTTTTAACACATTTGAAATGACTTATAATACAAGTTTTTCATAATTTGTGTCGCCAATTCTAATCGCCCATGTTTGAAAGTGCTGAAATTATTCTTTTAAGTGTTTATATTATAAGTTATTGGTGAATGTGTGGATAAAAAGTGAGTTGTAATTGGTGAGTCCTATGAAATGTGTGGATAAAAAGTATATTGGACCAATTTAACCAATTGAAATTATAATTTATGCATTACCAAACATGAGTTGATTCTCTACCAAAACTCACGAAGAACTTCTGTTTATTGATTCCAATTTGTAATCATTAAACAAAAAAGTCAAGAACAATAAAAATTGTTAATTGTTAATTGTTGTATTATGGATGGACAAACAATTAATTTCAAGTAGTAGTTCAACTAATCACAACGTTACTTCACTCAATCATAATGCCAGCCTTTTCCATCCAATGTTTAAATTAAATTAAATTTTTATTTGATTTTGTTTAAAATGTTGATAAAAATTTAAATTAAAGTTAATAATTATTTTTAATCACATGTTTTATGGGACCCACAACTTTTCTCAATTTTTAAAACACATTTGTTAAAATTTTGATTTTTAGTAAAATCAAATCGATACTAAATTGTCCATCCAAGTGAAATTGGTAACAACTGAGTGTTAATGGCCCATAATTGGCGCTATTCTCGTCAATTATTCTTGTAAGTGCCCAAAGACCGCAACTTGAGCACGAGTTCAATTCTATGTGCCACTGGCAATGTAGCACAAATGAATGTTATATAGGCAACTCCACAAGAAACAAATTTCATTGTTCAGTTTTTTGTTTTATTTTTGATCGAGTCCCGATTTCACTGGATTATATATGTGATACCACCCATCGTTGCCCACTCGTATGCAGCAGTAGATGCAGAGTCCTTTTTCGTCCTTTTTCTCCTAATTAATCTTTCCTTTAAAGATCTCGACAAGAGATCAATGTCATTACTAACTATCAGGTGCGACCTCATATTCACAGTGGAAGAAAATAATATTGCCCATATCTTAGTTGGACAAGCAACGCTATTTAAGTTGTCCACATCAGTAATTCATTTTGTCCAAATTAACTCCCTTCTCTTCTCCCGTTCTCCACGTCGCACCACCACCACCACACCGAACCTCGCACCCACGTCACACCAGCACCACGCTATGAAACCCAGGTAAGTCCTTACACTTTATGCAATTTGGGTTAAACCCGTCCTCTTGGTTCAATTTGGGTATGTATTATTCTTCAATGGAAGTTCTATTTTCACTGAATTTTGAGTGTCAATAAATGGTGGTTTGCGTGGAACTAGGTAGTTATCAATGAATGGGGTTGGGGATTATCAATGCCAGCACCATGTTGTTAAGAGAAGGGGGAAAAATACTTTTGATCTCATTGAATCTAGTAGTTAAAAGCTCATCTTCATATATGCTAGAATCTTTTATCAATGAATCTGGTAGAATTAGCTGAGAACTACATTATTTATTTGAAGATCTATACAACTGAATCTGTAAATTTATTTGAGGTAAGTTGCACAATTTTTTAAAGTTGTAGTTTTTTATTTAATATTTTGCCTATTTCTTTCATTTTTGATAGATATAGAATCACAAAGTCCAGAAAATGTATATATTCCTCAAGCTTCCATCAATCGAAAATCCAAAATTGGGCAAGAATTTGAATTAGATGAGGCCTACAGTTTTTACAATCAATATGCATTCGAATCAGGTTTTAGTGTATGAATAGCCAACATTAAAAAGAATAAGAAAATGAATGAAACATATTAGAAACTTTTTGTTTGCTCTAAGGAAGAAAAAAACATATGAGACATATCGTAGAAATCTGAAAGATGTTGTCCCACATGTTGGGGAAAGAAATTATGGACACACTAGACTTGGATGCAATACTAGATTATCTGTCGTGAAGCAACCATTGGACATTTGTAGGTCATAAACAAATTTATGGAGAAACATAACCATGGTCTTACTACAACCAGTAGAGTACATTTGTTAAGATCACATCAAAATGTCTCTGACGCAAAGAAGGCACTTATGCAATAGTTTTCAGAAGTCAATATACCCTACGTGTTAGCAATTTTGACTTCTGGATATAGATTCAGGAGGTTTCGCTTCGATTGGGAGTGTATAGAGAGATCTTAGGAACTATGAAAGGAGTATTCAAAAAGAATATAGGGTCATGATGCATAAATACTAATTGAGTTTTTTTACATTCGAGAAAGAGAAAAGCTCGAACTTCTTTTTTGATTTCGAGACTGACTTGGACAATAAGTGAGTCAGATGTTTCTATGTTGATTCCTAGTCTTCTAGACAATATGCCTTATTGGGCAATGTCGTGGTCTTCGATACAACATACAATACAAACAAATACTCAATGGTTTTTACACCATTAGTTGGTGTTAACCACCATGGTTAGACTATTGTTTTTGCATGTGGATTATTGATTGATGAGTCGACATAATTATTTGTGTGGTTGTTTTTGAAGTATGTAGAAGCCTTGCCAAACCAGGTGACCAAACTAATTATAACCGATCATGACGCTGCTATTGCAAAAGTTATATCAATCGTCCTCCGACAGACATTCCACCAGTACTGTAAATGGTACATATCAAACAAATTTTTTGAAAAAAATTAATACCATGATATACAACAAGGAGTATTATAACATGGTAAATATCATTAAAGATTGAGAATCATCTGACGAGTTCGAGACCCGTTGGAATGAAACAATGGAAGCCACAACTATAAATAGTAATGACTGGCTACATAGCATGTATGATATGCACCATCAATGGGTACCAACATATGTTATTGCGAAAATATCTAATAGCCAAAGACCAGAGAATATAGAGTAGTCCACACAATCTGTGGGGACCCCAACTTATAAGAGAAATAAGTTAAATTTTTCTAACTCATTTGACTAATAAATTACGAGATCCACAGTTGTGTGAATTTTGATGTACACAATTTATAGATTCCTCACTCCTTATAACAAAACATACTTTTTCACCTAATATGCTTTATAACTATGCTTTTAATTCTCCAATAATTTGTAAATTTAATCCAAAATTCTTATAATGATTTTAAAAAAAAAAATGGCTTGCTTTGCCACCACTATTTGCATTGGAATTGGAATTTTTAATATAATTCAACAATAAAATAAATTCGGTACATTGTTTTTCAATATATTTTTCACAACTCAGTACATCACATTTTCTTAACAAATACAAATACGTCACAATATATCAAAAAATATGCTGACGTCTTCTCATTTGCTAATAAATATGAGATGATTTGCCAAAATGTTAAAAATATACTAAGAAAACAAAAAGTTGGAGAGAGCAAATCCGATTTCAAATAACATTGGCCGGTAAGTATTTTGTGACGTCCTAAAACCTCTTCTACGAGGCTCTAGTACGTCTCTTCTATTGTTATCATTTAAAGCTCAAAAAGTGGACTACTAATGCAGAATTCTAGACGTTATTCTAAAAGTTTACCAAAGTGACTTATCAACTATTTAAAGTTGAGGTTTAGAATCTTCATTGGATTTTATTTTTTAAAAAAACTTATTGTTAACTTGAATCAATAATAAATTTACTGTCACCTAATTTATCATGCGTAAAACGAACAACCAAACGGTCACGAAAACTTATGAAATTTTAACCAAATACTCATAACCTATCTTTCTAACACATATTGAAATTTAAGAATTTTATGAAAAGATTAAGGTCTTCTAAAGAGGATGCAAAGTACATGAAAACACAAACTAGATAGTTTTTAGTACTCAAATATAAATTCGATTTTCCCAAATCAAACTACCTTGAAAAATTCTAAAATTTTCAAAGAAAAAACATACTATAATTTATTAACTCATATCCAAAATTCAAAATTTAATAAATTTCGTAAGGTCTCCAAATTAACCTCCAAAACATAAACGATAGATTCCCGAGCAGAACTGCCCATCGTTACCAAAACTTACATATCTTGTTCTACAGACATCCAAAAGAGGTAATTCCAAGTCTCAAAGGACCAAAATTAACAGGCCATCAACCCCATCAAGTTGAATTCCAAAACCTGAAGTATATCATTCTAGACATCCGATTGAAACTGGATCTACTTGCTGGAAATTCTAGACGAAACCTTTATGGTCATCATTTAACTATTTAAACATTATCTAATAAACCAAAAATTAGAAACTTCATTACATAGAGTCCTAAGCAAGTTTATGACAAATAACAATTAACATTCTTAACAAAATTCATCTCATAACATAAAAAATTCAGAATTTAAAACATAATTCAAAACTGCCATTTGTTTATCTTCTTCACAAAATCTTTTCCCATGACTTATTCTCTTCATCACTAAGTATCTATCCAGCCCTACAATAAATCTATGAAAGAAAAAATTCAATAAGAATATCAACATAATATAATGCAAATCTCAATTTAAATATTGTAAATTATGCAATAAAGTATACAAACTTCTAGCTCCGGTGAGCTCAAGGGCCGAAATTCCAAATTTTTTCTTAGGTTTAATCCCAAAAGATTTAAACAATAATCTTTCTTTCTTGAACATCCAAAATAGCATGAATTTCTTTTCTTGTTCATTTTTTTCTGGATGGCTACAAAATATAACTATTTAGCATAGAATATACACATAACTTCAATATATAAAAGGGATTAAATCAGCTTCAATATATATATATATATATATATATATATATATATATATATATTCATAACTTATTTTTCGAAATGAAAGAGGATGAAAGGATTTAAAAAATCCTCTACTTCTTTCTTCTTCTTCTTTTCTTTTCTTTTCTTTTCTTTGTAAAAATGGTGTATGTGTGTTATGGAGAGAATGGTTTTTGGTGTAAAAAAAAGGGAAAGGGGGCCGATTTTGAGGGGTGAGGAGGGGGGAGAGGAAAGGGGAAAATGAGAATTTTTAGGTTCTTTCTATCTTATTGCATGCACAACAAAGAACTTATCCATTTGGAATTTGGTAAGTCTTTGATATGGTGTAATTTACCATTTTTTCAAAACATCCAACAAATCTTGCCATTTAAAAAAATATAATTAATTACGTAATTTAATTAATTAATTAATTAATTCAAAAATCGTAGGGTATTTCTCTAGTGGACTTGTGTCGTTTATTATTAATGGACCTCGTTTGGACTTTAGACGGACATGTGGCCTAAAACACTCGCTAAGAATTTTAGTTAATTCGAAATAATTTCTAAATTTTTGGAGTGTTACATCATCTACTCCTTATGAAAATTCATTCTCGAAATTTACCTTATGAAGAAACAGGGAAGGGTACTTGGCTTTGATCTCTTCTTCTTTCTCCCAAGTGACCTCGTCCACTCCATGATTTCTCTATTGAACTTTGACTAACAGCACTTATCGATTTTTCAAAACATGAACTTTTCTGTCTAAAATACGGATTGGGGTCTCCTCATAAGTTAAGTCATTCTGCATTTCCAAAGACTAGTAGTCTACCACTTGTCCGAGGCCATGAATATATTTTCTGATCATAGACACATGGAAGAGATTATGCACTGTTGAGAGTTCTGTAGGCAAAGAGAGACAATAAGCAACATTAATGATTCTCTCAAGTATTTCAAAAGGTCCGATGAATCTAGGTCTTCATTTTCATTTCTCACCGAAACGGAGAAAGCCTTTCATTGGTGGTATTTTGAGAAAACCCTTTTCACCAACTTCGAATTTCAAAACTTTCCTCCTTTTATCTACATAACTTTTATTTCGAACCTGGTAGATTTTATTCTGGATTTTGTTGTATCGATGGCCTGAACTAATCGTTCAATAATTTCAAGGCCAACACTTTCTTTTCTCCAACTTCATCCTATTGTACATTTTTTGCCATAAAGTGCCTCGTAAAGGGCCACCCCTATTTTGGCCTGAAAGATGTTGTTGTAAGCAAACTCCATTAACGGTAAGTGAGACTCCTAGTTGCCACCTAAGTCCAAAACACATGCTCGAAGCATGTCTTCTAAAATTTGAATAGTTCGCTCAGACTCTCCATCTGTCTGAGTATGATAAGTAGTACTGAATTTAACTTTGGTGCCTAAAGTTGTATGTAATGTCTTTTAAAATTTTGATGTGAATCTCGGATCCCTATCCGATACCATTGATATGGGGGTTTCGTGCAACCTGACAACTTCTCTAAGGTATAGTTGCACTAATTGATCCATGTTGAAAGTCATCTTTACTGGTAAGAAGTGGGCCGACTTGGTTAATAGGTCCACTATTACCTAAATAGCATTGTGATCTCTTGCTGAAAACTTACTACGAAGTCTATGTTTATGTGTTCCCACTTCCATTATGGTATTTCTAATGGATTCAACGACCCTGATGGCCTTTGTGTTCTACTTTGACTTGTTGTCAAACCAGACATTTCTCCACAAACAACCATATACCTCTCTCTTCATGTTTTTCCACCAAAAGGTGTCTCGGAAGTCAAGATACATCTTTGTTCATCCAGGATGTGCTGTGTAAGAGGTTAGGTGAGCTTTCTCCAAAATTTCATTTCTCAATTTCTCATCTTTGGGTACACATAATCTTCTTTTGAACATGAGTGCATCGTCTGTATTCAAATGAAAATTCTTGCGTTTATTTGTACCAACTTCAGCCTTGATCTTTTGCAGAAAAGGGTCATTATCTTGTGCCTCTCGAATTCTATCTCTAAGAGTGGGTCGGATAATCAAGGAAGCTATTCTTGTAGCAACTTGACTCAGTGGTGCTAAAACTTCTAACTTTAATCTTTTGAAGTCCCTTACTAGTTGTTTCTACACGGTGTTGGCTTTACCAGAGTAATAATGGATCCACAGTCGTAGTCCTTTACTAAACCATCTTCGTTGTCTCATATTTAACTCATTTTGGGTGAAGAAGTACTTGAGACTCTTATAGTCCATATAATATCACACTTTCCACCATACAGATAGTGACGCCATATCTTTAAGGCGTGAACTACTACTGCCAATTCTAGATCGTGCGTTGGATAAATTTGTTCATACGGTTTTAGTTGTCTCGAAGCATAGACGATCAATTTCCCATCTTGCATAAGCACACATTCCAAACCTAGTTTGGAAGCATCACTTTAAATGACAAAATCTTCTGATCGTTCTGGTACTGCCAGTATTGGAGCTAGAGATGACAAAAATATCTAATTCACCCCGAACCCGAAGATACCCGATCCGAATGGAGCAAAAAATTTCTGATCTACAGATCAGCAGGACGGATCGGGGCATATATTTGAGATCCACCGCGGATCGGATCGGATCGCCCCGATTTGATCTGCCCCGTTTAAAAAAAGGATTAAATAGTCTAAAAATCAAAGATTTGGGGCAGGGGCTGAAATTGCAATTAAAATTGTCCTATACCTAATCGATTGATATTGTGTTCTACATTCAGAAAGTAGAAAAATAGGAAACAGCCGCCCACGGCCCACTCATTGTCCCCATCTTGAAAATGGACATCCATCACCACCACCAGAAACAACTGCCCAGTCAGTCGTGGAGTCGTCCCATCTTCAAAACAGTCGCCGGCCCGCCCACTACCACCAGCCAAAGAAGAACATTCGAGAGAAAGTAGAGAAAAGAAGGAGAAAAGAAGAAGAAAGAAAAAGAAAAAGAACAGCCGCTAGCCCATTTTCGTTCTTCTTTAACTCCTCCTCCTTTTTCTTTTTATTTCTATGTTTGTAGGTGATAGTCTTTTTTGGGGTTTATTTTTTGTATAAATCCGAAATAAAGATTCAAGAATTTTCTTTGGGGGGATTTTCTTGAATTTAGATTTAGGAAAAAATCGAGGATCTTGTGTTTTCTGAATCTCCTGTTTTAGGTACTCACTCTTATGTGATTTATCTATTTATGCCCGCGCTTTTATTTTAAGGTATTCAATCAGTTTTTTTGCACAAAAGTGATGGAAATTTTGGTGTATTAGTTTGAATGAAACTGAGCTTAAAAGTTTTGAATGAAATTGAGCAAATGGGTTCTTGAGTAACCATGAAAATAGCTAATGTCTAATAGATCAAGGATTGAAAAATTAAGAAAATCAAAATTGGAACTTGTATACCCATTTGCCGATCATCAACAGAAAAACAAAAAGAAATTGCTAGTTGCAGTCAAAGTTCAGTGAGCGTAGAGGTGGTGACTCATCTGTTTATTGGTCTAATTCCAATAGAATATATAATTTGGGCAAAAAATTGGTGCTTTCAAATGATTGTGTTTGTGTACTGGTTTTAGGTTTCTTGTACTGAAAAATCAATGTAAAAAAAAGAAAAAAAAAGAACGGATCAGTATGCTGATCAGGGATTTGATCCGCCCCGAAAAATGACGGATCAATCCACAGATTTGGATCTCCTACAATTCTTGCGGGGCGGATACGGACTAGGCCGATCTGCCCCGTTGCCATCACTAATTGGAGCTGTGACTAAACGTTGCTTAAGTTCTTGAAAGCTTCGTTTACATTTGTCATCCCACTGAAACTTTACTCATTTCCTGGATAGCTGAGTCATCGATCCAGCAATTTTAGAGAAACCTTCTACAAATCTTCGATAATAATCGACTAACCCTAAGAAATTGTGCACTTCTCCAGCATTGGTTGTTCGATTCCAATTTGTTACTGCCTCCACTTTGGCCAGGTCGACTTCAATTCATTGGACAGTAACTACGTGCCTAAGAAAACCTACTCGGTCTAGCTAAAATTCACACTTCTTGAATTTGGCATACAAGTTCTCATTTATTAATATCTCCAACACTATTTTGAGGTGTTCTTTATGTTTTTTCACGATTCTCAGAGTATGCCAAGATGACATCGATGAAAACTATGACAAACTTATCCAAATGAAACACTCTGTTCATTAGGTCCATAAACACTGCTGGGGCATTGGTTAAGCCAAAAGGTATGACCACAACTCGTAATGCCCATAACAAGTCTGAAAATCTATTTTTGGTATGTCGTTTGCCTTAATCCTCAATTGATGGTACTCGGATCCCAAGTCATTCTTAGAAAACACTTTTTATCCTCTCAGTTGATCAAACAAATCTTCAATCCTTAGAAGAGAGTACTTATTCTTTATCATCAACTGATTTGTTTCATGATAGTCAATGCACATTCTCATTGATCCATCTTTCTTCTTCATTAAAAGGCCTGGTGTACCTCACGATGATACACTTGGTCGGATAAAACCTATATCCAACAATTCTTGAAGTTGAGACTTTAATTTTTGGTACCATTCTATAAGGTTCTCTAGACATCGGTATCGCTTCGGGAACTAAGTCAATTGTGAACTCTAATTGCCTGTCCGGTAGAATTCCTGGTAGATCTTTAGTAAAAAAATTGACAAACTCCCGTATCACCTATACGTCTTCAATAGTTACCTCTGGTTGTGATTTACCTGAGGTACTGAAAGATTTTCCTTCACCTGACCTTTTCATTCCTAAGGAACGAAACACATTCTCTTCTGGTTTCTAAAGTACTACTTCTTTTTCGTGGCACTGGATAGACGCGTCCCAACCAATGCATGCCTAGGATTACGTCAAAGTCTCTCATTTCTAAGATATACAAATCTGCTTCTAGTACTTTCCCTCCAATTTCTATCTTAACTAATTTAGCTACTTGATTTGTAAAAAGCAACTTGCCTGAAGAGATGCTAACCTCTAGTGTACTAGTCGATTTATCATGTGTAAGTCTAGCCTTTGTGATAAAAGAATACGTTGTTGCATAATTGAAAAGCATGTAAGCAAAAAAATGTGACAACATAAGGGTACATGCCATCACATTGGGATTCTAGTCTGCTTCTTGTTGAGTAAAGGCGAACACTTGCCCTTTTTCATTCTTATTCTTGTTCATATCTCCCTTTTTCTTCTTTTTATCTCTTTCTTTAGGCGGTTCTAGACAATTCATGCTCATGTGACCCGATTTGCCACACCAGTAGCATACATTTTTCCCAAACAAGCACTCTCCTAGGTGAGTCTTGTTACATTTTAGGCAAGATGGAGCGGAGGCTTCTGGTTTGACGTTGTTGGATCTTGTATTTAGATTCTTTTCTTGCCATTTTCATTTTCATTTGACCTGTCCTCTCCACTTTCTCTTCCTAGAAAAATCTTTATTCTGAGGAGCATACTAATTTGAACTGGCCTTACGGTACCAAACTGTCTTGGGCCGAGCTACCATTTTTCGATAGAAGTGAAATTATGGGACAAGAGAATTAAGCTTATATCTGTACTCAATCCTTGCTCAAACATTCAGATCTTTTTAGCTTCAGTATCAACAAGGTAAGCAGCACATTTTAATAACCGTTCAAATTTCTACTCGTATTTTGGGAGTGACATGCTACCTTGCCTCAACTGTAAGAATTCAGTTTCATTGCTTTTTCTCAGTGCCTGTGGGACATATTTCTCCATCAGCTCTTCTTTAAATGGATTCCAAGTTAAAGCATCCTGCTATGCCTCACTCCTAGTGCAGGACATAGATTCTCACCAATGACTAGCATCACTGGCGAACATGAATTTCGCATACTTAACTTTCTAATCATCAGTACTTGCCAGCAATCGGAAGATGCGCTCCAACTTACGTAGCTACTCTTCAGCTACTAGGGGTCATGAAGAGCCATCAAACGTAGGAGACTTGTACCTACGAAACTATTTTATCATGGCGGCATGATTAAGAACAATTGGATGTGTTGGTTGGGTAGGAGACAAACGTGCAGATTATACCATTCGAGATGACGATGCATTAGTTATAGAAAGCAGACTATGTCTTCCAGACGACTTAAAATTAAATAAAGAAATTCTAGAAGAGGCACATTGTTCAGCTTATGCAATGTATCTGGATAGTACCAAAATGTGTCGCATACTTAAAGAACATTAATGGTAGCACGGAATGAAGAGAAAAATAGCTGAGTTTGTATCCAGATGTCTTATTTTACAACAGGTGAAACCAAATCATTAGAGAACAGCTAGACTCTTACAGACATTGCCTATTTCTGAGTGGAAATGGGTGCACATCACTATGGACTTCTTATTTGGGCTTCTTTGTACTCGGAGTGGTCATGATGGTATATGGATTGTAGTAGACAGATTGACGAAAACTACCAGATTTTTGTTGATTAAAGTTACTTATTGACTAGATAAATTGGTGAAAATATATGTGGATGAGGTAATAGTTTATATGGAGCACCAGTATCTACTATTTCAGACAGAGATCCTAGCTTCACTTCTAAATTTTGGCCTAGTTTGTAGAAAGTCATGATTACTAAACTACATTTTAGTATAGCTTTTCACCCACAGACAGATGACCAATCAGAAAGGACTATACAGAATTTAAAAGACATGTTACGGGCTTGTGTGCTTCAATTTAAAGAGAATTAGGATACTCATCTATCCTTAATGGAATTTGCATATAATACCAATTATCATTCTAGTATAGAAATGGCTCATTTTGAAGCACTATATGGTAGAAAATGCAGAACTCTAGTTTATTAGGATGAAGTTGGTGAAAGAAAACTGTTAAGCCCTGAACTTGTTCAAATTACTGATTAGATTAGAAAGTGAAACTAATCAAAGAAAAGCTAAAGACGGCTCAAGACAGACAAAAAAACTACGCAGACAAACATAAAAGAAACCTTGAATTAGAAGTTGGGGATATAGTTTTTCTATGATTATCTCCATGGAAATGTGTTCTCAGATTTGGTAAAAGGAGAAAATTGAGTCCAAGATATATCGGTCTATATGAGATTATTGAACGCATTGGCCTAGTTGCTTATCGTTTAGCCTTGTCAATTGAGTTAACTAGAATTCATGATGCGTTTCATGTTTCCATGCTCCGTAATTATATTCCAGATCGATCTCATGTGTTGGAATCGCAACCAGTTGAGTTGAAAATAAATCTTACCTATGAAGAAAAACCAGTTGGAATATTAGATATAAAAAACAAGTTCTACGACGTAAAATTATATTAGTGGTCAAGGTTTTATGGAAAAATCATGAAATAGAAGAGGCGACATGGAAAAATAAAGATCAGACGCGTTCTCAATACCACAGCTCTTCAGTGCCTAACCGATTGAATTTCGAGGACGAAATTTTTTGAAGAGGGTGAGTTTGTAATAATTCAGTCAAAACTTAAAACTTTCTTGGTCAAATATGTCAAGCCAAGTTTCAAAAAAAAAAAAGCTGAAAATTAGAAAAGTCAGGCGGTGGATTCCCACACCTTATCTTTTCATTTCTTTCACTTAGCAAGAAGGATAAACACATTAGCCTATTCATATTTCTCTCTCCACACTATAGTTTTCCAACGGGTTTTCACATTAGAAAGAAAAAAACATCGGAAAGTGGAAAAAAGTGATGAAAATCTAAGCCTGGAGGAATTACTTTTTTGCTTTGGATGCAATACGAGGTAAGAAGAGAAATTTTAATTTTATGAATTGGTTTAATTGTGTGATTATAGTGGGTTAAAAATTAGCCATTCAATTCCTAGTTTCAATTATTGGATTTTACAAAAAGGAGATTTATAAGTGCTTATTAATTAACTACAAACAGAAAGAGTAATAAGTTTAACTTCTATTTTAATTATTCTATTATTCTATGAAGTCAGCCAAGTGGAATTACATAAGTTAGTTTGAAATAATTATTGTTATGGAATTAAACTATGTTAATTAAATTATTGGGGCGAGATAAACAAATGGATGAATTTAGATAGATACCTATGCAAGGTGAAACTCGTAAGTTGTCATTTTAATAATTTTAAACTCAAAAGGATTGAATTTTGATTTGGATAATTCTATTGTTATCTCAGGAAGTGATTCAAATATCAAGATAGTCTATCAGCCGATTTAGTCCTCAATAGATAATTCTGCGAGTGGAAAAAATTAAATATTTCTAGAGAATGACAATTAATTATATTATTATGTTACGTATGATTTTACGGACTTATTTGTTATTTTACGTGATTATAATTAAATATTTATTACGTTATAGTATTTATGAAATTACAAAGATTGTAACTTGATTACTTGTAAAATAGAATGCAAGAAATACGTAATATTGAAATCTACTAGAAAAGTGCCCATGATTTTATCTATTCTAGTGCACTAAGGGGTCTTGGCCGTATTCTATATTACACTGAGGGGTCTAATTGGCCGTGTACATATAGTTCACTAAGGAGTCTCAACCATGTACTATGATGTATTATTAGAAGATTTTGGGACCCAGTTCCATACACTGATGGGGTCTTAAGCCCGTGTATGTGGGTGCCTAGCTTTGAGGGCAGTTTACACATGCATGACTACATTACATAATTTAATTAGAAGGAATATTTTGGTGAGATTTTCTATTATACTGTGATATGATGAAGTAATAGTATGTATTTTAGATTATGAATATACTATGAATATGGGATATTATAATGCGAATTGTTAAGTGATGTGAACTCGACTTTGATAATATGTATAAATAAAAAGGTATAATTATTTTTGAAATTCTCCACTCACTGAGTCTATCAACTCATGTATTTTCCAATAATAATTTTTCTTATCAGATAGCGATTGAGTTTTTGAGCAGCATTTGGAGATAAAACTTTTGAGTTCGGAGTCAAAGCCACACGACAGAGTTAGTTAGTATGACTCATTTCATAGAGCATGTAGTCATTATATTTTGGGGACACATGTTCATTTTTGAATATCAGTTTGCATAATTTGTAAATAGCTAAGTTGACTCACTATGTATTTTGTATCCATATGTATACTTCTGTTATTAAATAGTAAAAGTTTTACAATTCGACTAGTCTTTATCACATTGTTTTGTTGTGGGTATTGGAAGGGCAAATAATTCCATTTAGTTATGAATACAGTTTTTTGAGATATGTGGTATATTATTTCAGGTGGGTAAGTCCAATTTACAGGGGAGATAATGCCAAAAAAAATTTAAAAAAATTAAATAAGTCATAATGAGTTGTAATTGTAGTAGCCTTGATGGTGGGTCCAACCTTTAGTTGGTATCCACCATCAACGCACGTCACGTCTTGTATATATAAATATTGCTTGAGACAGGTCGTGTCATTTTGAGTTGCGGGTGCCATTTCCTTTAGACAAAATAAAATTCGTCCATCAGGCAACAATTATACCATTATATCTCAAATGACATAAAGGAAAGCTGGAATTTTATTACAATAATCTTCGACAAAGTATCGAAAAACCACAATTTTTTGGAGAGTAATAATAATACGAAAGTAACAAGAGTAAAATTAGATTACAACTGAAAATCTGTTTGAATGAGAATAACTCTTCTTCGACACTTGCAAATTCCCCATTTAGATAATCTTCATTATAGTGAATTAGGGGGGTAGCAAAATGTCTCGACGTCGATATGGTTTGGGTTTTCTTTCAACATTTCTTTCTTGATTATACTACACATCTCTACTCCAAATGGGGTAAATGTACGTAAAAGGTGATCGATAGCCTCGACGTTACCAATTCTATTCCCATATATTGTCGCCGCTCACCACAAATGAAGGATTTTCTCAGTGTGTTGAGGTAGGAAAAGTTCTGAATCGAAGTTCTCGTAGGCTTGTTTCGCTAAAGTTCGTAGTCTTAGGTGACGTGGTAAACCGGTAGACTTTCTGGCGGTATATTTCATTCTAGCTATTCTGTCTTAAGTCGAGTCCAACATAAGTACAAACAAAATTAAGAAACTTTCAAGCAAAATATATTG
Source organism: Forsythia viridissima (assembly GCA_030279155.1). Classification (NCBI taxonomy): domain Eukaryota; kingdom Viridiplantae; phylum Streptophyta; class Magnoliopsida; order Lamiales; family Oleaceae; genus Forsythia; species Forsythia viridissima. The sequence goes on from CM059037.1 coordinate 27,172,737, forward strand.
CATTATCTTGATTGCAAAAATAATTATATGCAAACTCAACTTCAAAAATATTAAAACTAGAAGGATTGAAATAACTATTTCTTGTCTTAAGTAATCATACACGAGGGTCTGAGGATGGTAACCTTCAGATGAAATGGGATAGCCATGAAAAACCTTTACATTTTCAACTTTTCTCAATTACCGATAAAATACAAACTTTTATGTAATTATGTAACATATTTCAGTAAATCATGAAATTATCATACATTTCTTTAAATACACATTAGGAATTTTTTTTTAAAAAGTGGTGAATAGTGCTCGCTCGAACGGGCAGAGGCTGCTCGAGGGTAATTTTTTTTAAACCTCTTTTGCTCTATTGATTTCTAATCTTTTCTTAGTTCACAGAACCGATTTAAGAACTTTAGGTTCTGATACCAAATTGTGATGTCCTAAAATTATAATTAATTACATAATTTAATTAATTAATAAATTAATTTAAAAATCGTAGGATATTTCTGGTGAATTTGCATCGTTTATTAATAATGGACCTCGTTTAAATATTAGAGGAACATGTGGCCTAAAACACTCACAAAAAATTTTATTTAGCTCGAATTAATTTCTAAATTTATGGGGTGTCCTGTATCTACCTTGTTGAATACAGAAGCCAGTTCCATTACAAGACAAAATAGGAGATTATGCATTACTTCGCACACACGTGGACTCACCCATAAAGCCCATGGTTACGAGGAGTGATTTGACAATGCAATTCCTCGACTTACAATTGCCTCAAACCGGCTGCCACGTATACTTTTCATGCATTTGCTAATTGCTATCATCAACTGGGCCAATTACCGCCCACTAAACTTATTGTGGCCCTGTCTACTCAAGTCTTGTTATTCTCCTCGGCGCGCTTTAAAAAAATTGACAATATTCTCTTTATTGTATTTGCTTAACATTATTCACATTTATTGCAATTTACCAAAACAATGCACTCTGGAAAAAAAAAATTATAAACATGAATATATGATCACGATGCAAATAATAGAAGAGAAAAAATTTGAAAAAGCAAATTCAATTTTGGTTTTAAGAATTACTTCATATAATTTAATGCTTTAAAATTAAACTTAATAAAGTTGAACAAACATGATATTCAATAAGCCCTCTATAAGAAAAGGCTTCAAAAGAATTAATAAACTCACTCTTCTTTTAATTGAGGTGAAGAAATGTCGATTATCTGAGATCCTATGAGTTTGACTTTATTCAGTAGTCACTAATCATTTTGATTCTTTGAAACAATTTTTTGAATTTAAAGAGAGATAGTAAACTTATGTTTTTAACAAACACGTCTACATCTGAATCCAAAAAGTTTAAAAATCCACAATTGAAGAAGGTCTTGTCTCCTGTGGATGGTGGTCATTCGAATCTTTAGTGTTTGAAACCATGTTACGTTCAAGTTGAAATTGTCATAAAAATCAAACTCCCATCTCAAAAATAATTTTAAAAAATGCGTAATTAGTATGCTCAACCAAATCCCATAATGAAAACGTCTCTAGAATATGAGACTGTATTAGTACTTCGTGTTATCTTGAGCGACATGACATGAGGAATGCTTTACAAGTGGGAGTAAATGGGACAAGTAAAATGTACCATATATTTTTCTTGAGTTTGAGTAAGTGTTACGACTCAAATTGTCTTATTAAGAATAAAATAAAATAAAAAGAATACAAAACATGACAGAATAATTTGAGAAAATTCATACCTAGTAAGATAATAATTATGTCATGTAATTCCTATTATGCTTCTAATGAGACAAAGTTATAGAAGCCTAACTTGAAATCTCAAGAACGGGAGGTTGAATCACTTGTCCCATTTACTTGTTTGTTGCTCGATCAAAGTACCCTTCTTTGGTCCAAAAACTCAATCACAATGGAAAGAGTTTAATAACTACAATCAAAGAATCAACTTTGAGAAAATCAAGTTTCTAACTTCATATGTCACTCTACCTAAATTTTAACTGCCATTTTCTTGGTTACATGGAGTTGTAGGAGTTACATGGAAGTTATGGGTGGTAGTGAGGTTTAATTTCAAATTTAAATCTCAACTCTTCCTTCCAAATCCATTTTCATATAGCTTGGGTCTGGTCAACCCATATGGACGATCCATTTTATTCTAACATCTCTCACTCACACATAACAGACTTGGCCTGAATCTAATATAACATTAATTAGATTTATCTCAAGATCTCAAATTCATACTGGTAAATGGATTTTGCGACCAGCGGATTTATTTAAGAGCACATAACACCATACACCTATTAGGGATATATAATAGCTCTACAAGAGGAAATACATTTCTCACTATACTCCAGACTTTTTATTTTTATTTTTAATATAATTCTAGCATTTCTGATCCCTCATATAACCAAAGAACATACTTTAATTATGCATTACATAAACACATTGTATTCACAATTGTGTCCTAAAACCCAAATGGTTGACACAATTGTCTGTCCGGTAAATACAAGTTGAAGTGTTAGTAAAATATTCTTTCTTTCTTATATGAATCCCTCAACTTTAAAATAATTGCTTTCCTAGATATGTTCCATAAGACCGAATCATTCATAATCATTGGCAACATGCTAAAGTAACAACACTAAAGATAAAGTCTTGAAACACAGTCAAAAGTCATAAATGTGTATAAGTGGAGTCATATATGCCTTAGGGTGAAGAAGCAGGGATGTATTCTTTTATTTCCCAATGGTCGTCAAAGCACACTGGGTATGAAAACACGTGTTGTGATGTTCTGTCCCCTTTTTTAGGTCATATGTCATATTTTGTAAATTAAAACATACCGTATACATCTTAGTTTAGGTATTCCTTGATACCTAACTCAAATTCTCTTTTTATTCATTCCTCGAAGCAAACTCATTCGAGAAATCGATCTGACTACTAAACAGGTCTAACGGACACTGGAATCCATTTCGACTATTTATAGTAATCTCATCTCGATATATCATCAAGGTGACAAGATCATGTACACAACATGTTCACATCTTCTCATCCCAGCACAACCTTAAATTGTTTGAGGCGTTTGCTCGTGTGAGTGAGTCAATTTTGACTTGTTCGACATACTTTATGTGTGCATATAAATCAATCATCAAGTAATCACAATAATAGATTGCACATAATAAATGAACTCAAATCATTGTTCATTAATGGACATTCAAGAGTTTGCAAGATATATAACTAAATTCTACGCAATCCTATAAATTAGACATAAGTCACAAATACATCTCTAGTTATTGGTTTAGTAAATGGATCATCTACCGTATTATGCGTAGAAATATATTGCAAAGTCACCTCTTTATTTGCTGTGATGTATCTTACAAAATTATATTTTGTATCAATGTGTATTGGTTCTATTGTGATATTGGAATCATTCGTATATGCAATACTAGCCTGACTATCACAATAAAATAACGTGGGTCCCACATCACCACAAATGACTCTTAGATGCTGAAAGAATCTCTTTAACAAAATAGCTTCGTGTATTACTAAAGCACAAGCCACACATCTTGCCTCCATTGTAGACAATGAAATACATGTATGTTTCTTGGTATTCTAAGAGATGGGACCATTATTAAGCATGAATGCTGACTATCACAATAAATCAACGTAGGTCCCACATCACCACTAAGGACTCTAAGATGTTGAAAGAACCAAACAGTTTCTTATATTGCTGAAACACAAGCTTCAAAATTTGCCTCCATTGTAGACAATGGAATGCATGTCTGTTTCTTGCTACTCCAAGAGATAGTGCCATTATTAAGCAATAATGCATATCCAGAAAGTTGACTTGCCCTCATCTAGGTCTCCACCACAGTCAGCATCTGTGCATCCTTTCATGTACAAATCATTTTCTTGATAACATAGGCAATAATCAGCACTACCCTTCAGGTATCTCAATATTCTCTTAACTAGTTTCTATCGTCCTTTTCTAAGATTAGACCGATGCCTGCTCACCAGACCAACAACATAACAATTGTCGAGATGAGTACACATCATAGCATACATCAAACTCCCAACAGTACTGGAGTATGGTACTCCAGATATTCTTCTTTTCGTTCAGGAGTCTTAGGGCACATGCGAAGACTTAGATTTTTGCCTTTAGATATAGGAGTATCAATTGAGTTGCAATTCTCTATTTTAAAACATTCAAAAACTTTCCTTATATATGAATCTTGTGATAGAGAAAGAAGTTTCTTAGAACATTCTCTTTGAATTTTAAAATCAAGTATGTAATTTGCTTCACCTATGTAATTCATTTCAAAATTTGAAGATAATCATTTGTTAACGGTTTCAACATACTCCTAATCATTCCCAACCAATAAAATATTATCTACATAAAGATATAAATTTCAAATCTTCTATTGGTCCTTTTCACATAAATATAGTGATCTTCGTCTAATATAACGAAATTATATGAGATAATAGCATTGTCAAATCTCAACTACATTAGACGAAATTATATGAGATAATAGCATTGTCAAATCTCAACTACCATTGTCTAGATGACTACTTTAGACCATAGATAAAACTCCGCAATTTACAAACTTTGTTATCTTGGTCCTTTACAACAAAACATAATGGTTTTTTCATGTATATCTCTTCATCTAAATCTTTATTGAGAAAATCAGTCTTAACGTCCATCTGATGTAATTCTAAATCTAAACGTGCCACTATATTTAGGAGTAGGTAAATAGAGGTAAATCTCACCACGGGTGAAAGTTTCATCATAATCATACTCTGTACCCCTATGTTGGGTATAACCTTTTACAACCAAACGAACTTTATACATCTCTATAGACTCATCAAACCTTCGCTTTATCTTGAAAATCCATTTGTTCCCAATACCCTTCTGACCAAACGGAAGATCAACCAAGCCCCAGACTTGATTGGATTTCATAGACTCCATCTCATATTCTATTGATTTCGTCTACTTTTCCTTCTTATGGCCTAGTATAGCTTCATGTACATATTTAGGCTTTTCATCAACTTCTGGAGATACTAGTAAAACTTGTCCTTCAATCTTGAAATGACGTTTAGGAATACTTTTTCTAGTATTCTTACAAAGTAGAAGCTCCGTCGTGACCTTGTCACTTGGAGACAATTTGCTCCATCTTGATTTTGAATGTGGAAGTGTCTATTCTTGCACCTCAACTGATTTATCGAAGACAGTTCTATCATCTAATTCAAATAAAGGTTCTCTCTTTTTAATTTCTCTCCTGTTAAGAAAATCATTCTCAAAGAATGTCATATCATGTGACTCTATCTCAGTTATAATCTCATCCCAATTTTCACCTATGTACAAATATCATTAGAAATGATCTGAGTATCTTATAAAGATACTTTTTACCTCGGGAATCTTGAATATATACAGTTGATCCCCAAGGTCTAAGACAAGTTAAATCAGGTGATTTACCTGTCCAAAGCTAATACAATGTTGTAGGTACCGATTTTGAGATAGCACTATTAAGGATGCAATTCACAGTCAACAAAATATCTCTCCAAAAGGAAATACGTAGGTTAGCTTGCACCTTCGAACTCACAATTTCTAGAAATGTCATATTCCTCTTCTTATTAACACCATTTTGTTGTGGTGTATTTGGAATAGTTAACTGCCTAATAATTGCCTTATCATTACATATTTTGTTCATATTTGAACTCTTCGAATAGAATTCACGCCCTCGATAAGTTCTTAAGACTTTCACTTTTCTATCTATTTAATTTTCTACTACATTTAAATATCGTCTAAAGCATTCCAATGCCTCCTACTTATGAGAAATCAAATAGTTATAACTATATCGTGTGAAATAATCTACAAAAGTAATAAAATAAGAGGCTCCATGACTTGTCCTCACATTTATAGGACCACATATATCTGAATGGACTAACTGCAATAGAAGTGCAATGATAACTTTACCGAATATTTTTCATGTCATTTTTCTTGTTAGGCAATGCTTACAAGTGGGCAACGAAACCATAGAGATTGAACCTAGTATGCCCTCTTTAGCTAACCTATTCATTTTTTCTTGCCCAATCTGCCATACTCTAGCCACACACATGTATATACTCTCACATCTTTAGAAGAAGAAGATATATTCATAAAAAAACAATGATCAACATAATAGTTATAAGTGTTTGGTTCACAATCCAACACTACGAAACTACCAGACAAATATCGAGATCCATAATATACATCACATTGCTGATACGAACAGAAGTACCACTAAAGTTCACACTGAAACTTAATCTTAAAAGAACAATAAGTGAAATTATGTTCCGTTGTATCTTTGGTGCAAACAGGACATCATGAAGAAGAATAGTACATCCACCACGTAAATGAAACTTGTATATACCATTTCCTTTCACCTCTACTCTATCATCGTTGCCGACGTATAACCATTTTGTACCATCTAGAAATCGGTGGAACTCCACAAATGCTTTTCGTTCCCTAGTTATATGGTATGTCATTCTTGAGTCTACAATCTACACTGGATAAAATTAAGCAAGTAAAACAGTGCTATAAATAGAAATAGAACTAAAATAAGCATTATCAAAAGCTACCTTCTTTGGATCAGGGCAATCCTGAGCAAAGTGACCCAGCACCCAACAGTTGTAGCATTTCAGCTTGCTATTGTCTTTCTTCTTTCCAAACTATTTTTTCTTTTTATTGTGTTTGGAATTGTTCTTTATAGGTCCTGTTGTCTCTTTTCATTTTCTTTTCAAGCATTTGTTCCAGTTCTTCTTATGCTTAAAGTCTGAAACTCTACCAAAACTAGACTCAGCTAAAAAAGCATGTCCTAAAGATTTAGCTGCACTAAGCCGCTCATCCTCTAGTTCAACATGGCAGCCAGCATCAGCAAAAGCCTAAACTTACTGCTCATCAGAGTGTGTGTGACCAGTCGACTTCAGCTCCCTGATCATGTTAGATATAGTCATTACATGATGTGTGATATTGTGATCAGGAGATTTCTTATAAGTGTTAAACTTAGTAATCAATTGTATGAGCCTAGTTACACTAGTACCACCATATTTCTCTCTCAGATACACCCAGATGTCATGAGCAGTCAGAAATTGCTCACACTCATGAATTAGATTGGCTACCACAGAACTTCCTAATATTTTACGTGCATTGGAAACTTTCCTTTCCATGCTTGGTAAGTTTCCTGATCTCTTCTCTGTTGAGCAGTCTAATCCACAACTGGGTCTTTCATCATGTGGTTAATGCCCTCGAGGCAATCATGTTTTTCCATCATGTACCAAAATTTATTTTCAAGTGTTATAGTTATCGTCATTCAGTTTGTCACCCTTATTTAGGTCAAAAATGAGGTTCTTAGGTGCCACGCTCAGTCAAAAATTTTGAGACAATCATATAAATATCCATCTATGCACACATGTCATTTTGCACTCATGCAAATTAAATTCTATGATAATTTTAACACTAGACATAGAGTCGAAAGTTCACTAAATTTCCAATCATCATCTATTATCTTAATATTACATTGTCACAAAATTAATCTCATAGCACAAAACAATAAGTTTTAGGTGAGAATTACATAAAGACTTCCAACTTTAGAACTCCCACTAAATAAATCGATTAAACACGTATAATGTAAACAAGACATTTTAATCATATGCAATAAATATAAAATATACAATGATCAGAAAAAATGTCATTTATATACATACAATCAAATCCAACTCTTCTAAGTATAATCACTAGGCAAATGAAGAGTATTTACAAATATGGGTCAACAACCAATTATGTCACTACTACAACTAATTTTGACATGGATAGTTGGATTAACTCAATACCCAAGTTTCTTTCTTCCATTTTCACTTTAGAATCCTGATCAAATAACTATAAGCAAGATTAGGTGACTTGTCCAAAATCTTAGTCGCAACATGGTTCCAATAACTTGGAAGTGTCCTCATTAGATAATACATTTTCTCTTCCTTACAAATATATTGTCCAAAATACACTACTTCTAAACACATTGCTTTGAGATGCTCTGTGTTGTACTAGGTTATATAGTGTATGCATTTCATAATTTTGATAAGTACATAGCTTCTCAACATGTTCTTTAACACGTACTATTTTAGCCTTCCTTCCAAAAATACTAAAAGTGTGCGTAAATAAAGTCATATCTGATTAAGTACGAGATGGTGAGAACATATTGAATGGATCACATAACTAAATTAAGACCCACACTACTTGAGAATGTACAATATTATACTGTTTAAAAACAAAAGGATTTTGATTCTAAAATCATAATTTTATGATTTAAATACGATTTATAATCAATATTATAATAGTAAATATATCTAAAAATATTTTAATCGCAATATAGGAGCACTCAAGCATATATTCTGCTTTTAGTGTAAAATTTTCAAAATTTAATTCACGCAGAAAATAATTATTGTGTAGTTATAAATGATTTTTATTTAAACATTAAATGTATAAAAAATATTTTCATAAGAAATAAATTTAAACCGCCTAATAACTCCATAATATTATGAGGGCCATTCTACAATTTTCAAAATTGCTTAAAGGTCCTTTACGCACCGAAAGATAAATTTGTTTTTTTTTTTTAAACATGGTTGCACATCGCCCAGTCCTAGCATGCGGCGCGTGAACCACACGAGCCCCCTTCTGAGCGTTTTCAGGCATCAATTTAGTTATGTTACCCTCATTTAGATCAGAATTTAGAAATTATTTACGTAGTGTGGCGGTTGGGATAACATCATAACGGACAAAGAGTGAGGAAGTAAAAAGTTAATGAATTTTTTCAAAATTAGTCTAAAACTAAAATCCTCATGATTCCTTTGTTAGAAGTTCAAATTAAGAGTTCTTTATATCGTTGGAAAACTCATGGAAAGACCTTTCTAACCATACCAATTTCACTATACAAAAAATATGAACAAAAAATGATCACGTTATGAAATTTCTGGTATTTCAACTAGGGTTTCGATTTTTCTCTTGAAATATGAAACCAAAAATCGTGAAAACATTCAGATGTGATCTATATCATGAAATTAACATATGGAATAAATTTTATGAATTTATGTTGAGTATTTCATAATATACCATTAAAGTTTATTCAAGCTTTAACAAATAGCATATATGCGGATTTCTTGCATATATATAGTATACCAAATCATTTTCGAAAAAAACATGTTATGTCTTGATACCAAAGTAACTCCTATATCATGCTTCTAATGAGACAGTTTTAGAAGTCTTATTTGAAATTCTAAGAACGAGAGGTTGAATCACTTGCCTTATGTACTTTTTTACTGCTCGATCAAATCATTCTTCTTTTGTCCAGAAACTCGATCACAATGGAAGGAGTTTATATCCACAATCCAAGAACCAACTATAAGAAATCCAAGTCCCCAACTTCATGTATGTTACTCCACTTTTTAATGGGTGAATTTTTACAACCATTTTCTTAGTTATTATGGACTTGCATGAAAATTATGGGTGGTGGGGAGGTTAAATTTCAAATTTAAAATCAACTTCTCCCTTCAAACCCGTGGAACTTCTCCCTTCAAATCCATTTCCATATAGCTTGGGTGGGATCAACCCTCATGAACGACTCGTTTTACTCCAACATATCTCATAATTTTCCCTCTCTTATTATTCATTAGTTAGAGTTTAAATACAGAATAATATAAAATATATCTACTAAAATTAGAGAGAGTTATATAACTATTCTCTTAAAAAAACTAAAATAAAACTACGCGTAACAACTCCTTAAATTTGGAAAATCTCTCATTGATTTTACAACTGTGTCTCCCACTTAAGTTATAGTTATGAGAGATAATCTTGCGAATTTTGAATAGATATGTTTGAAATTGACAGTAATGATACATCATTATGAATCCTTTGTTTAAAACTGCTCGGCTTATTAGAGTTTGTTGTCGATTTTATCCTGTAAGTGGACGAATCCTTAACAAGTAATATAATGATAAGTAAAGTGTCAAACCCATGATTACTGAATTTTCTCCATTTTATACTTTAATTTATACTAACTCTAATTAAAAAAAAAACACAATCAATTATTTAAATTCAATTCTAATTAAATAATTATCTACTAAAATAAGTAATTAGAATTATACAAAACTTGGAATTAATCAAATCATGAAAGAAACTAAAATATCGAATCCACCATTGTTAACATGCTTTAATCCTCAATTTCTTGTTTACATTCATTCTTGAATTATATTGACATTCTGTATTCCTTATATGTTAATTTGCTCTCTTGATACAAATTAAACCAATTCTCATCTATGACCCAACTATATCTCTATGATGAATTCAAATAGATAAAGAACGCAATACAAAGCTAGAATACTATCAAAGATTACACCAAACATAGAAGTATATCTCTATCTCCTATTGGACTTAACATCATTTGTTATTTGAACTAGACACATGTAGCTCCTCTCGGCATCAACATAAGTCCCAAGAACTATCCTAGAATTGGACAAATTTAAGGATAACAATTAATTCAATAACAAACAATCAATAAATTTAAGAACTTAGATGCCTAAGTTAAAAATCAATAATCCAATTTTAATCAACAACCACTCTCGATGATCAATCAATTATATACTTATATGTAAATTTAATTATCTCTAATTAAATTTTGAATACATAATCATGCATTAATCCACAAAGATCATCACATAACGATTTCATAGAATATAATAACATAGACCATCAATTATAAGACTCTTTGTTTTTTATAACCGTGTGCTAATTTATACCGAATCTCTCGAAAGCAATATAAATAAAAAATATATTTTAATAGTGATCAAGTATCAAAACGGAATTAATAAATAATAAACAATTAACCCAAAAGCAAGAATAAAAATGACCAATTTATTAGATTAAAGAGTCAATAAGGTTTCATCAAAATTCTAGCCAGAATGGTCTAGCCCATCATGTTTTGATTACAAAATACAAGATAAAAAGTGAATACATAACCTGGATAATTTAGAATAAAAGATGGAGACAACCAAATCTCTTCTACGATCTTGGACGACGCTTTCTTCTTCTTCAAAATCATCTAAAGCTCTAATGATTTCTTGTACTTTTTCTTCCAAGAATTTGATATTTTTGATATGGAGTTCCTCCAAAGATTTGTATTATTTTATGATTTGGAATTCCCTTTTAATTGACCTAAAATAAGTTTTTATATAGTGCCTGAGATGCCTTGAAAGTTGTGGCCAAGAAAAGCCCTAGTTTGACTAAAATTAAAAAACACACCTGGAACTCCTCTTTCAGCCGAGGTCGCACCTAGGTCGCACAATGCAACTTGTTGTCAATTTTAATCTCGCAAGTGGACTGATCGTTAACAAGTAATATAATGATGAGAAGAATGTTAAAACCACGAGGGCTGACAATTAAATACCAAATTAATTGTAACTTCGCTTTAACAAAATTAACACAAAGTTTGTTTATGATTTCAATTTCGAAGATTATCCTATTCTAATTCAACTAAGTCTAAATTATTACGCAAACGAAAATAGAATATTTATCAAATTCAAGTTTTACGGTCAATATGATTCACAAATCCCCCACCACGTTCACTAATCAATTATCCATTATTCGTCTTCGCTAATTATTGCCCTAGTTCGAAAATCGACGTTCCTAATATAATCAAAAATCTTTCTCGCCGGTCAATCAAATCTATTTCTCTATATGAACCTAAATATCTCTAGTTAAATTTTAAACACAAAGACATGTATTTAATCACAACGATCATCCGAAAAGATTTCATAAAGTATAATAGTAATATCTATCTATTATTGGACCCTATTTTATTTGTTACCACGTTCTCATCTAAATTGAATATCTCGAAAGCAATCTAGACCACAAAAAACATTTTAATGGCGATCAAACATCTAAAGAAAAATAATGAATAATAAATCATCAACTTGGAATCAATAAATTTACAAAAACGAATAACTTAAAATTAATAGAAAAACCTGAGGTTTCATTGTTTATCCTATATATAAAAGATTATCTGAACATAATTCCTATGAATATAGCGATAATAATGAAATAAATCATGATCCGAAAGAAAAGGAAAAAGAATAGATACAACCCTTAATCTTGAATTAATCTAAAATCTCTGATTGCACCGTGATGAATGTTGCCCAAGAATTTATCTTTTCATTGCTCTTGATCTTTGTATCTCTTCAATTGTGTAACTCCTCAAAAGACTTAGAAGAGGTCTCTTTATAGTCACTGGGATGTCTGAAAAGAGCCATAATCCCACTTAACTTTAGAAAACCACACTTAAGACATTCTTTCAGCGTAGGTTGCACCTAAGTCGTACATTGCATTCTGCTACCTAGATGTGACCTCCAGTACGTTTGCACAACTGCACCTAGGTCGCACAATGTTTTTGTGCTACCTAGTTGTGACCTTTTTCCAAAACTTACAATTTATTCACTAATTTGGCTTTTGATGTACGGTTTTGGTCATTTCTTTCTTAAATATTCTCTATTCAATACAAAAGCTTCCAAATGTATTCTAATTGGTCCTCTCCCTTCTAAAGTCTTCCAAAGTGGTCTTCCAAATATTTGAAAATATGCAAAATAGTCCCCAAACTTTTTAAAATCTGATTTTTGCTTCCAAAACTATTGAATTCACCACAATTACTTTCTAATAGCTTCAACTTATGTCTGTGCCATCCGATTAAGCGTCAATTAATCCTCAAACTCTTCTTTTTCACTCCAAACTCATTCAAATTGGATTTTGTACCCACGCACATAATAATTGAACTCATTTAAATAGAAATATGCTTATATAGTGAATATATACTAAGTTTACAATCATAAATAAGCGTGTAAAATATACTTATCAAACACCCCTAAACTTAAACCCTTTGTTCGTCCGAGCAAGATTATCTACTGAAAACACACAAAAGAAAAAAAATAGTTTAAAACTAGATTCGTCAGATAGCATGTTATATTTGCCCCAGGACTTGAAAATATACAACCAATTCATGAAAAGCTTATAAATAATGCTACAAAAACTAATTTTTAACTTATTTGATATTTGACCGGTGTGTGTGTATAATCACACCTATCGTCATAAAGCTCTAAGTTGGTTACTTCTCAACCCTTCAATGGTTAAAAAAATTTTTATCTCCTTCTCGTGAGATGCATACCTCCATACTTGATTTTTTTTTTTTAATCTCTCACCTGGAGTGTTAATTCTAAGGTTGCTCTCAAATCACTCATTATTTTTCTGCTCAAGTTTGGTTGGATCTAACCAATAGAAGCAATATCTTAGATCTATGAGTATTCTCCCTAGATTTAAGTGCTCTGACCTTCAAGCTTCCACTAGGCAATTCAAACCCATTAGTTATTTAAATCCCCATGTTAACTCCGCAAATGACCTTTCTTGCTGGCTTTGCATTTTTTTTTATTACGATCTTATGTGTAAACCTTAGTTCTTTAAGCTTTTTAGATGACCTTCGTAACGAGCTTTAGGTCGATGGCTCCCAAATTTTACAAACCTTGGGACAATGGGTTTTTAGAACCCCACGGGCTTTATCAATCAAGTCAAAAAGGCTACAAAGAGAAGTATAATATAGAGCTAGTGCCAAGTCCTTCGCATGCAAGAGTTTATATGTAAAGGCTAGATTTCTAACATCCGGTCATCGCCTAGCATCATTTTGTTAGCCACAACACTCCACACCAATATTCAACATGCATGAAATCAACATATCTTCAAATAGTTACTCTTACCAGTTTTACTATTCCCAAACAGTCTTACACACGGTCATATGATATTTTTAATTTATGTGGTATAGGATATATTTATAACTTGGCAGCCTAACTCTCACAATTACACAAATACGACAGCTCGCATAACGACGGTAGCGACTATAGTGCTCAAAGATATCTAAGTCTCACATAGATAAGTAATTAAACAATATAAGCATATGTAGCACCATCTAATCACCTATCATAAATTTATTACACTTTTCAATATAAATTTCATCATCATAGGCCAGCAAAGCTATCCAACATAACGTAAGCATGCACTAATTTTTCTTAAATCAAACAACAGTCTCCAAATAGATTAAACTTAACAGACTTGATAAGCAGATAACATTACACTACTCACAATCATTCAAAACAAAAGCAACACACATAAACAAAGTACACCCCCTAACTTAGACACTACATTGTCTCAATGTAAAGAAAGGAAACAAAATGAGAAGAACAGAAGAGTTTACTATACTTCATGTGGAGGTGTGGTGAAATTTGGCTATTTTATGCTCATATATCATTTGGAGACGGTGTAGGAGCATGTAGAATTTGGGACAAACGAACTCTGATTGACTCCAAATTTTAACCATTATCCCATTACACCATAAACTTCATAATGTCCAAGAAAAATCGAAAAAAGGGACTACAATGACCTCAATTTAAATTGATCAAAAATCCTTAGAAAAAAGAAGCTAAAAGGTCTAAAAATTTATCATAAGCTAAAAAGAAAAAAATAAACTAGTAAGTGAAAAACAAAAAGAAATGAAAATAGCTAAAGAAATGGATAGAAACTTGGATTACCACCCAATAAGCACTTCTTTAAAGTCATTATATTGACTTTACACAATAATCATTTCATGACACTTTGAATATGTCTTTGGAGGACTTACTTTGCTTACATCGATTGACTTTGCACCATTTTTCGTTTATCTTTCAGAATTTGATTTTTTCATTCTCATAAAAATAAGGTTTTAATTTACCACCCTACTCAAACTCAACTATAAAAACTTCAACTTCCTCATCGGCTTTGATCAAAATCAATTTTAGAAGAAAGATGGAAATCGGAGAATTGATTGATAGGTGCAACATTATTAGATGTCACTTTTTCATTTTGTCCATTTAGGGACAACTTTTCATTATCCACATGCTCTTCCTCTCTAGTTGGTGCTTCATTAGGTTGGATGATCGATATATTATCTAAAATCTCAGACAGTTGCTCATTACTCCTTATTTTAATGTTTGGCATGTGTTTCATCGGGTTTGACGGGTTTTCCAATGTGAAAGTATTGGTTACCTCTTGGTCAATGACTTCAATATGGAAACAGAAATCTGAAGAGCTTGGAAATTTAGTTGCTTTAAACACATTGAACGTTATATGTTCATCATTCAACCTCAGCATTAGTTGCCCTTTTTACACATCAATCAATGCCTGTCCAATAGCTAAGAATGGTCGATCCAAAATAAGTAGTACATCACAGTCTTCGCACATATCTAAAATAATAAAATCGACAGAGAATATGAACTTGTCCACTTTCACTAATATGTCTTTAACGATCTCCCGTGGATGTTTAACGGACCGATCTACAAGCTGCAATAATATTGTTGTTGGCTTTGCTTCTCCCAAACTGAGCTTCTTGAAAATAGAATAAAGCATTAAGTTAATACTAGCACCCAAATCACAAAGAGCTTTTTCAAAGAATAAACTACCAATAGTGTAGGGAATAGTGAAACTCCTTGGATCTTTTGGTTTTGGTGGTAGCTTGTTTTACAATATGGCACTGCATTCCTCAGTTAGCATCACAGTTTCATGCTCCTCTAACTTTCTCTTATTTGAAATGATCTCCTTTATGAATTTTGCATAGCTAGACATTTGAGCTAAGGCATCAGCGAACGGTATGTTTATGTGAAGTGTCTTGAATACATCCAAGAACTTCTCAAACTGCTTGTCCAGCTTATGTTTGTGCAACTGTTGGAGAAATAGAATTGGAGGAACATAAATCTTGACCAGTGGAGAAATATAATCTGGTGGAAAGTTTTCTTTTTGTTGCTCAACTGTTTCTTTTGATTCATCAGATTTGCTCACTATTTCTTTGCTGGACTCAGTTTCATTTACCACACGTGGTCTTTGGACATGAATTTATGGTAACTCAACTATGCTCCTCGTGATAATCGTGTTCACCTGTTCTTTTGGATTTACTTCAGTGTTGTTGGGTCATGTGTCTAGTTGTCGCTCAGTAAATAGCTTAGCCAACTGCCCAATTTGATTTTCCATAATCTTCATCGAGGCATCCTGTCTTTTCTGCACTTCTTTGAATTCAGATTCCATTCGTTATAATAATTTATTGAAAGCTTCTTCCCATCCTCATTTTCTTTCCTATGGACTTCCCTTATTTGGCTGATTCTGAATATTTTGGGTATTGCCATATCAGAAATTTGGATAATTTTTCCATCCGGGATTATAAGTCTGCGAGTATGGATTATTATGTTGTCGCTGAAAATACTGAGCATATGAGGCTTGTTCTGGTGATGGTGGTTTAGTAGTAGCTAAAGGGCACTTTGATGATTGATGGTTTATCCCGCAAGTTGCACATATTGGAAGGAACATCTGAACCATATCAGCTGACTGAGAATGTTTCAGTATTTTCGTCTACTTTGCAAATGAATCAATTTTTGCCACTAGCAGCGAATTGATTTCTACCCCGTGTATTCTTATTGCATTATTTTGCGGCCCTCTGTCTGACCAACACAAACTGTTTACTCATCATTTCATACAAGTCGTGAAGGTCACTGGCAGATCTATTTTGAATAGAGCCACCTGTAGCAGAATCTACTGAAGAACAACTGTTCGAAGTTATATTTTGGATAAAGCCACCATAGGTGCGATAATATTATCCAAATCTATAGGACGTGGATCATGGATCCAGTTGTTGTCACCCATTATGTATTTTTGTTGTTTTCTCTTTTCCCTTTGTTCATGTTGTTTTGGTGAAAACTCTGTTCAATTTCTAGATCAAAATAAAGTAGATCAAGATCTTTCGAACGGTGCATGCACGATCAACACCTGAAACAATGAAGAATCGTCTAAATTCAGCGTTTACACACAAAAAAAAATTGTTAAAACCAATTAATGTGATAAGTAATAAAACCACTCCCCGGTAACGGCGCCAAAAACATGTTGTCGATTTTAATTCCATAAGTGGATGGATCGTTAACAAGTAATACAATGATGAGAAAAATGTCGAACCCACGAGGACTGACAATTAATTACCAAATTAATTGTAACTTCACTTTAACAAAAATAATACAAAATTTGTTTATGATTTCAATTTCTAAGATTATCCTATTTTAATTCAACTAAGTCTAAATTATCACGCAAACAAAAATAGAATATTTATCAAATTCTAGTTTTACGGTCACTAGGATTCACAAATCCACCGCAACGTTCACTAATCCATTGCTCGTCTTCGCTAATTATTGCCCTAGGTCGAAAATCGATGATCCTAATATAATCAAAAGCATCTCTCGATGGTTCTAATTAAATTTCGAATACAAAGACATGCATTTAATCACAACAATCATACGAAAAGATTTCATAAAACATAATAGTAATATCTATTTATTATTTAACCCTGTATTAATTATTACCACGTGTTCATCTAAATTGAGTCTCTCAAAAGTAATCTAGACCATAAAAAATGTTTTCATAGTGATCAAACATCAAAACGGAAATATTGAATAATAAATAATCAATCTAGAATCAATAAATTTACGAAAACGAATAACTTATAATTAATAAAAAAACTTGAGATTTTATCGTTTATCCTAGATATAAAAGATTTAGTCGGACATGATTCCTTTAAATATATTGATAATAATGAAAGAAATTATGATCCGAAAGAAAAAGAATAGATACAACCTTTAATATTGAATTAATCTAAAATCTCCGATTGCACCGTGATGAATGTTGCCCAAGAATTCATCTTTTCCTTGCTCTTGATCTCTATATCTCTTCAATTGTGTAATCTATCAAAAGACTTAGAAGATGTCTCTTTATAGTCCTTGGAAAGCCTTGAAAGTTGTGTCTTAAAAGAGCCCTACTCCCACTTAACTTTAGAAAACCACACTTATGACATTCTTTCAGCGTAGGTTGTACAATGCATTCTACTACCTAGGTGTGACATCTAGTAAGTTTTTCACAACCGCACCTAGGTTGCACAATGCATTGTGCTACCTTGGTGTGACCTCCAGTACGTTTGCACAATCGCACCTGGGTCGTACAATGCTTTTGTGATACTTAGGTGTGACCTTTTTTTCAAAATTTATAATTTGGTCCCCAATTTGGTTTTTGATGTACGGTTTTGGTCCTTTCTTCCTTAAATCTTCTCTATTCAATCCAAAAGCTTCCAAATGCATTCTAATTGGTCATCGCCCTTTTAAAGTCTTCCAAAGTAGTCTTCTAAATATTCAAAATGTGCAAATTAGTCCTCGAACTTTTCAAAATCTGATTCTTGCTCTCGAAAACGTTTGGACAACCACACCTAGGTCGCACAATGCTTTTGTGCTACTTATGTGTGACCTTTTTTCAAAATTTATAATTTGATCCCCGATTTGATTTTTGATGTACGATTTTGGTCCTTTCTTCCTTAAATGTTCTCTATTCAATCCAAAAGCTTCCAAATGCATTCTAATTGGTCATCGCCCTTCTAAAGTCTTCCAAGTGGTCTTCCAAATATTCAAAAATGTGCAAATTAGTCCTCAAACTTTTCAAAATCTGATTCTTGCTCCCAAAATTATTGAATTCACCACAATTGCTTTCTAACTTATGTCTGTATCATCCGATTAAGCATCAATTAAGCCTCAAACTCTTCTTTTTCACTCCAAACTCATCCAAATTGAGTTTTGTACCTACGTAAACAATAATTGAACTTATTTAAATAGAAATTTGCTCATATCGTGAATATATACTAAGTATACAAGCATAAATAAGCGTGTAAAATATCTTTATCAGAGTTATTGTAGAACTATTATTTATTGATAATGCAAGCTCTTCAAGCAAATATAACTTGATGTTGAAATTGAAAGAAAAATCCCATTTCGTGCTAATTTGAAACGATGCAATCATCCATGAAGCTCTTCCCCACATAAATGTAGTTAAAAAGACAAATACTTCCTATTTTATCATTGCAAAAGATTAAGAATAAACTTTGTCAAGTGTCTCTTTAATATGTAATAATTAATTAAACTAACATTTTCTTATCCATTGAGACACCAAGAAATGACAATCATGTGCACAATGAAATGATATTCATTAATCAGCCAATAAAAGAAGGTCACAAATCCGAATATCTAAGCCACTTTGTAATCTTTGTCAACAACATTACATTTCTAAGAGACTATATTACCATTTAAGGGGCAATGATTATTATGTTGGTGGAGAAATCAATGTTACCAAAGACAAATAATCTAATCTATCATCATTCAGTTATCATAAACATACAATGATTGATCCCACTTAGGAATGCACCCGTCTTCAAAAAACAATTGAAAATTAAGCAGAAACCAATACTTTAAAAACTAATTCAACAACTCCGTAAAAGATAAAAGTTAAGGACTAAACATCAATTTTGTAGTAAAGCATATTATCCGACAACAAATTTGTAAAAGATAGAGGGTCAATGATTAAAAGATGAACTATAATAGATTCTCTAGTAAAACATATATTAAAAAAATTAAGGTGACTAATCTGAATGTTCTTTGTGTGAATTGATCAATTCTTAATTGGTTTAAAACAATTTTTATTTTACGATTTTTTACGTATAACTAGAGTGGTTTTTAAACTGATTTGCCAGTTTTCAGTTCAATCGACTGATTGGATCCGGTCTTTAAACATAATTAGCAAAAACCTCACTTTTGGTACAAAAAATTATGGTGGGCCCCAGTATAAAACTGTGGGACCATGCTGATAATGGGAAATCAGCATCAGTCAAGGTAGTTGACTGGTCAAAATGGAATGAGTCAAATAAAACACTGAGCAAAGTGAAAGTAGGGTTGCCCGGTTGGGAAAGCGTGCCAATTGTGAAAGCATCTCTTGTGAAGAAAAGAATCTGCCTAGGAAAATATGCATTTCTGATGCTGAAGCTTCTTTGCATTCACATGCAGCAGTGACAATGTATTCTATGTAAACAATATCTGACAAATAAGATTTTTTTGTCTGCATTTGCCCAGTATTTTTTAATCAAGGTATTTTTTTTTTAATACCTAAGTTTTCTAGTCAGACTAAATCTTAGACCCTCAATACCTTTGCCCCTAGAACTTTGAAGAAGGTAAATCGCGGGTTATGTCTCAACTGGCTCCCAATTTCCCCTCATCCGACTGTACACTTTTGCGCACATGGAGCTGTCCCCAAAGTGATTGATCCATACCGAATAAAATCCAGCCGCATGTATCCCACCATTGTGAATACAAATTAGACTTGCTTTAAAAAAATAAAAACAAAATTAGACATAACAATTTTACGAGAGTATTTTTAAGTATTTGTAAATTGATTAAATATTATTTTTATTCATACATTTTGTAAAATATATTACTCATAATCTAAAAAAAAAACTTTACTACAAGCATTTAATCCATAAATCTCTAGATATCATAGTATAACTACTACTTGGTATATGAACTTTATTACTTAGTATATAATAGACAAGTCTATCTTGAAGTCAAGTTCGATTCAAATAGTTTATTAGTGCATGGTCGGCTTTGCTTATAAGCACTCATAAGTAGTGGGTCTTATAAAATGTGTGAATAAAAAGTGGATAAAAGTGGTGGATCCTAAAGAATATATAGATAAAAATAATATTTGATCAACTTATAAGTACTAATAATCATAGCCAAGCAAACATATTGAATAGAACTTCATCACATAAGACCTACAATAACTATAAATAAAAATATAGAACATCCTCCAGCTTTAAACTAAGTTCAAATCATACACAAAATATACACTTGAATCCGTTATTCAATGATCTTTGTGTACAAATTTCATAGTTATATACTACTTTAAGGAGTTAAATACTTCCAATACAACTATACTTTGTCAAACATTCGTGGAATGCCAATTTACTTTTTAACGTTCTTGGAATGCCATTGAACTTTTAAAAGTGAATTATATATGACACTTCGTTTTTAGCTTGCTTACTTCTTTCTGAAGCTTTCCCACCTCTAGAGTGCAAACCTCGTACTCTCGGTTATGGTCATGGAGTAGTATGAAAGTTTGTGCCAAGTACTACTCGATATTAACCGCGCGATCATCTGGTGTGCTTTCTTAGCCAACTTCTCCCACTTTAGAATAACCCATTTGTAGATGGCAGTGGTTACGGTGCCAATAAAAGACAATAGTGCATAAAGGAGCTTTGATTCCAGCTCATCATCACAAGGCTTTGAGGTCGAGTGGAGAGTGAAGAATGCAAGAGTTTTAAGTAAAGACAAAAATGGGTTTTTATATGTTTTTGTGGAACAAACACCAACCATTAGATCTCAAGATAAAGTCTAAGCCATACATGGTTTGCTCAATCTAGGCCCTTGAATATGAAAGGGTGCCAATAGTTGAATTGAAATAAAGAGCCCAGATTGACGTGTAGAGGTTACGTGAGTTTGAATGAAAGGTGATCATGTAACGGCAACAATCATTTGTAGAGGCAATGATGGCAACATCCATTCACCTCTTTGCATTTATAATTGCATCACCCATGGAGAGTTGCCACGTGCCCCACTCAACACTTGCCCTATTTTATTAAAACCTTAAGTTTTAAGCTTAAAATAAATATTAGGCTCAGACTATTGTTACTACATCGCAGAATGAGACAGCTGAGTAGTACTATAACATGTCATGAATTGTTCCAGGTGAGAAAGATTTGCCAGTCATACAAGATCTTACCAAAGAAACCAAACGAACCCTCGAAAATCATAGCCCCAACAAAACTACTAAGCTCTGGGGTATAACAGACTCGCAAAAGATGAAACTCTACTAGAAGTCAATAAAACTTCAAAATCATTTAAGTCCTATGTCCAACACAAATATTAGCCTCAAACTTGGAGGACTATTATTACTACTTCGTCTCGCATGGATGCCACGTGCGAGCCATGTAAGACAAGAAGGCCATGCCATTACGAATGACCTAAATGGTTCTACAAACTT
This sequence comes from Forsythia viridissima, assembly GCA_030279155.1. NCBI lineage: Eukaryota > Viridiplantae > Streptophyta > Magnoliopsida > Lamiales > Oleaceae > Forsythia > Forsythia viridissima. The sequence goes on from CM059037.1 coordinate 27,194,763, forward strand.
CTACATACCTCGCCAGAATTGCTTTGATTATGCAAATCTATTTATACAGTTTGCTACCTAGAGGGGTTCGCTTCTTAGCAAACCTCTTGGCTAGGTAAAACAAGACAAGCTTTACTCTTGTTCTTCTTTAGAGGCTATCTGAATGATAAAGAAAAAACAAAGGAAAGCTAATGAAATACAGAACATATCATTGCATTCTTATCTCAAATATACGAACAAGAATATCCCTTTTGCCTCATTAAAGGAAAGCTAACGAAGTACAGAACATATGACCTCACATTATTGTCTCAAATATACGAACAACAGAATATCCCTTTTGCCACATGTAATGAGGCCCACTGCCACATAAACCATAACCGTTAAAAAGTGCAAACATAATTAAAAGAGAATATGTTGATTAATAACAACCTTGCCAATAAGGAGATAACACTTTTTTGGAAGATACTAAAACCCAACACCCTCATCAATCAATCGGTGACAAGTTTCAGAGACATATAAAATGTCTGAAATACACTTGACTTAATCTTTACTATAAATACTCCATGCAACATGAAGGAAATGGTGTGGAAAATCAAACTTTTAGCCAAATTTATGTCCATTTTGTTTCTTTTGAATATTTATTCTGTTTTACGGATGAGTAATTGATCGTCGAAGTGCAAATAGTGGCCAGACCATCCTTTTGGACGGCTGCCTTTGCAAGTCTACGGTACCACGTGTGTAAGTTTTACAATAACTAGATAGGAAGGTGGCAAAAATCTTTTGGCAATTTAATTCTATAAAAATTTGAAGAGCAATGCTATTTACACCACTAATGATGATCATCGTGTTATGTTCTATTAAATAGTTCGGACAATAAATTGTGTCTCATATCCCTAGATTTTATTGTCACTATCATTTAATACCACATAACATGTCACATATATTTGTTGATAATCACCTGTGGAGATAAATAACATTACTAAGTTTCAAAGTCAACATATGTATTTAATACAATTTGAATGATAAAAAAAAGTGACTACCATAGTCAGTCTATGTGGCATTAATTGATATGTCATCTTAAATATAAAGTTTCAGGTCTCATTCAAAATAACATATCAATTAATACTACATAATTGCCACATGAATTAACTACAATAGTCGTTAACCATTGTTAGAAAAAATATGGTGTTATATTTTTTTATCATTTTATATTAACTCACTTAATTAATATTATTGATTTTTAATGACAAAAGATGAGGTTGGCGTGTACACTCTGACTAGTCGCGTTGCTGTCATTTCTGACTGGTTGAGATGGTAAGCAGATTTAAGCATATTTTAGTCCAGATCTGTGGGCTGCGGATTTTATTCTGTTTCCTTACATAAAATTAGATGATCACATGAATATCTGAAACAACCCTCTTGTAGGTTAAAATACATTCTTTTATTTTCTTGAATTTGTTTAAGAATGAAATATTTAAAGATAATCTTGAGTTTCCTAAATACCTTCTTTCTACAGATCTAGAATATCTTTTTGTATCTTTCCTACTAACTTTCTTACTATTCTTATTGCAGATTTTTAGGTAAGAAATAATTCTTAATTTGATTATTACTTTACCTATAAGCAAGAGTACAAATCAATAAGGAAATAAGCTTTGAAATCATAAATATAGTTCTTGTTTTCCAAGCTCTTTCAACCGAATCCATGGTGAATGAACAAGACACAAAGCTTCATTGATTAAGTTTCAAAGTAAAAAAGTTTTCTTCAAACTCATTGAATAATAAAAAAAATAAATTGGTGCTCAAGGAACAATTCCATATCTTAATTAATCTACTTAGCGTGAAGTTAAGAACGGTGGTTCTTTATCCAAGTGGTGATTGTGATCAAGTACAATAGGAAAATGACGATAAAGTCAAGACCGGTGGGTTTGATTCCACTTCAACAACAAGTCAAAAGGAGAAGTATCAAATGGGAGTTGATCTAAATTCTTTTGATTGTTATTTGGTTAATTTTGTGAAATTACAAAAATTCGATACTAGTGTATTTTTAATCAAGATTATTAATGAATTGTTTTTACCCATAGCATGGGAACCCGAAGATATTTTTCTTTGGGGTTTACCACATTACATTTTATATTCGTATTTAATTCTTTAAATTCCACTATAAAAAAATTATGTAAACGAAAACTGCATTGATCTGCCAGAACGTGTCAAAACTGTTTTACAATACAACGCGCCAGTTTTGACTGTGTTTTGTCCACTGCTCATTTAATTAAAATTAAAATTATTTTATATTTAATTAATCTAAGTTTTAGAACTTTAATTTGTATCAAAGTGGGTACACTTCTATAAGTGTGATTTGAAAAACCTAGATATGGATGGAACTCCGTTTAGACCACCAATTTTAGATTGTACTAACTATGTCTATTGGAAAATTAGGATTCAAGTCTATATCCAATCCCTTGATGAAAATTTTTAGCACTCTATTGTCTATGTCTATAAAACTTCCACCATTGTTGAAAATAGTGTAGAAAGAAAGAAAAAGGCAGATGAGTGGACAACGACTGATTTTAATTATACTAATTGGAATTCTAAAGATTTAAATGTCATATTCTCTTTTGTAGATTCTAATCAATTTTGTTTGATCTCTACTTTTCAGGTCGCTAAAGAAGCAGGAGACATCTTACAGATTACTCACGAGGGAACCTCTATTCTCAATATATCCAAGCTTCAAATACTTATTTTTGAATTTGAACAACTTACCATGAGAGATAATGAACAATTCAAATACTTCTATACAAAATTCAGTGACACCACCAATACAGCTTATACATTGGGAAAGAAATACTCGGAGAGTAAAACTGTAAAGAAAAATCTCATATCCTTACCTGACCATTTTCACTCTAAAGTACTTCCATTGAAGAAAGCAAAGAGATTGAGAAAATGAAGGTTGAAGAACTGGTGGAATCATTAATAACATATGAACTACATCTACAAATGAGGAAGAAAGAAAATGGATCTGGTATTGCCTTCAAAATTGAAAAAGATGAAGAAGAGATTGATGGCAAGGAAAGTGAGACTCATGAAAACACGGCCATGCTTACCAAACATTTAAAAGATTTCTAAAAGAAAATCAGAAATGCAAAAACTTGAATACCCCACTTCAACAAAAGAAGATATTTCTAAACAACACAATGCAAAATTCCACAACATCTATGAATAGATCTGACAATCGGATTCAATATCATGAGTGTGAGGGTTTTGGTCACATTGCCTCTGAATGTGCAAATACTCTAAAGAAATCTCATACCAAGAAGGACATAAATATTACTTGGAGTAAAGATAATGAAAAGGATTCAGACTCAGAAGATGACGACAGAAATATTGATAATCAGGTAACGTCTTTAACTGTGAACTTACTGTCTGGTATTGATTTCGTGCAAAAATTGACTACGGGTTAACTCATTGACTACAACATTTGAAGGACCAAACCGTGTTTGTCCTAACTGCATTAGTGTGAACAAACATTAAAAATAAAAATAGGAGAAGAATTTTTCTATTCATATCATGATGAAATTTTTAGAAGATAATAAGGCAGCAATTGATACTAAAAATGATACTCTAACCAATCTCTTAAACGAGAAGAATGATCAAATTGTTAACCTTCTTGATGAATTAGAAAAATCAAAAGAAAGGGTCAAGCAACGAACAATTGGAACCTCTCGCTTAAGTGAAACCCTAAGCTATGGAAGAACTCTAAACATCAAAGACGAATCGGGATATGTTGGAAAAGGTAAATAAAAAGTTGGAAATCAAATCAATTTCGTCAAATAAACACAGTCTGTTGTATTTCCAAACAAAACTGATCCCATTGCCGTCAGTACTGAGGCTGACTCGCCTATGCAGGTTCTGACCAATGTCAAGACTCAAAAACATTCACGACCATTAGTTAAATAACCAATTTATCAATTCTCAATGCAGAGAGATAAATCAAAATACTTTGTAAACTGATGCATCTATGGTAATCTAGGACATGACTCATTTCATTGTTTATCTAATAAGAACTTGGTTAATAGACAAATGAGACATCATAGAAACAATAAAATAAGACAAATTTGGGTTAGAAAAAGTGATTTTAATTGTTATATGATTGATGTTGTCTATAGAACTTTTATTCCTAACTCTTGGTATTTTGATAGTGGTTGTTCTAGATATATGACTGGTAATCGATCTCATCTAACTAACTACAAGAGTCATGCAGGTGGTTTGGTTACCTTTGGTGATGGGGCACAAGGTAAAACTGAAGGTGTAGGCACTATTCTAATTGATGGATTATTCCCGTTAAAAGAAGTATTTTTTGTTGTAGATTTAAAAGCTAACTTGATTAGTATAGGCTAACTATGTGATGATAAACACTTAGTTATGTTCTCAAAAAATTCTTGTAAAGTCTTGAAATATGATGATAATTGTATTCTACAGGGTACTAGGTTTAGTGATAAATGTTATCTTATTGACACCAAAATTATTTGTCATAGTTCAAAGATTAATTCTACCGAGTTGTGGCACAAACGATTGGGACATTTGAACTATATTGATCTGTTGAGACTAACAAAATTAAAGCAAACCAAAAGTACTCACAAGTAAGGTAAGTTTCTTGCTAGATCTCATATATTAGAATTACTTCGCATAGAATTACTTTGCATGGATTTCTAGATATACTTATGTAGATTTCTTAAGAGAAAAGTCTCATGTTTTTTAAAGATTTAAATTTTTGTACCTAAAAATAACAACAGAAAAATACTTTGAGAGATAAAAATAATGAGGATTAAGTGTGATTATGGAAGAGAGTTTGAAAATACTAATTTCTCTACATTCTGTGAACAAAATGGCATTTTTCATGAATTCTCTATTCCTAAATTTTCTTAACAAAATAGAGTTGTGGAAAGAAAAAATAGGTCTTTGTAAGAGATGGCTAGAGTAATGCTAAACAATACGAAGCTTTTTGTTAAATTGTGGGCTGAATGTATAAGTACTGCTTGTTATATTTTGAATAATGTGTCTTTAAGAACAGAAACCACTCAAACCCCTATGAAATCTGGATGGGAAGAAAACCAAACATCAAGTATTTCCATACTTTCATTACCAAGTGCTATCTGTTAAATGATCAGGAACACTTGGGTAAATTCGATTCAAAAAGTGATGAGAGAGTTTTTATTAGTTATTCTGACGAGCTTACATAATTTATAACATGCGTACTCAGATTATCATTAAATCTATCAATGTAAAAATTGATAATACTGATGATTTTTCCTCTTATTTACAGGAACTTAATATTCAGACTTCAAAAGAACAAGTTGATGGACGTCAAAATACTCTAGACAACCATGTGTTTGTTTCAGATAGAAATAGACAGACCGAACTGCCACAATCAAGTTTTAATGTCTTTGTCCCTTCTCTTAGAAGTTCTGACGTAACAAGTACAAATAACGAATAGAACACGAGAAAGCAAAAACCATCCTAGATACCGAATGCATACCCATTGGACAATGTACTCTCATATTCTAGTGAAGAAATGGTAACTAGGAGGAGGCTTGCAAATGAATTTGAAAATATTTGCTACACTTCACAAATTGAATCCACAAATATAAATGAAGCAATTGATTATGAAAATTGGGTTCTAGCAATGCATAAAGAGCTAGCTCAATTTGAGAGAAATGAAGTCTGAAATTTGTACATCGGCCAAAGGAAACAAATGTGATCTGGACAAAGTGGATATTCAAAAATAAATCAGATGAACATGGAAACATAGTCAGAAACAAGGCACACTTGGTTTCACAGGGATACACTCAGGTAGAAATAGTAGATTTTGATGAAACATTTGCACTTGTTACTTGACTTGAATCCATTAGACTCTTACTATCTGTGGCATGTCAAATGAGGTTCAAGCTCTACCAAATAGATGTCAAATTGAATTCTAATTGAAGAAGTCAATGTTGAGCAGCCTAAGGGATTTGTTGATCCTTATTTTGCAAATCATGTGTTCAAACTCAAAAATGCCTTCTACGGACTAAAAATAAGCTCTACGTGCTTGGTATGAATGACTAACCATGTTCTTGTTGGAACAAGGATACAAGAAAATGGAGTTGTCAAAACTTTATTCATCAAACACCTCAAAACTGGATTAACAGTTGTACAAATCTACGTCGATGATATTGTATTTATTCTTTCTTAGAAATAAAATCTAGGGAGTTTGTTACACTTATGCAAAATGAATTCAAGATGAGTATGGTTGGTGAACTAAACTTCTTTTTAGGTTCGCAGATCAAACAGGTTGGATCAGGGATATTTATCTCACATGCCAAGTATGCTAAAAAGATGATAAAGAAATTTGGTCTTGAACAGACTAAGTGAGTCAGAACTCCCATAGCCACGTCTTTGAAAATCTGTAGAGATGACTAGGGTAAGGATATCGACTCTAGTTTGTATCGGAGCATGACAGTCAGTTTATTGTACTTGAATACAAACCGTCCTGACATATAATTCAGTGTTGGAGTCTGTGCGCGTTATCAGAACAAACCAAAAGAATCTCATCTTGCGGCTGTAAAGAGAATTATTCGCTATATTAAATGTACTTCTGATTTTGGTTTATGATATACTAATGATACTAACGCTCATCTTGCAGGTTACACTGATACTAACTGGGCAAGAAATATAGATGATAGGAAAAGCACGAGTGGATGATGTTTCTACATTGGTAACAATCTCATTGAATGGTTAAGTAAGAAACAAAACTCTTTTTCCTTATCTACTACAGAAGCTGAGTATATTGTTGCTGGTAATTGTTGCACTCAGTTACTCTGGATGAAACAAATGCTATGTGACTATGCTATTGATCAGGATTCTGTTACTATATTTTGTGATAACACTAGTGTTATTAATATTTTTAAAAATCATGTTCAGCACTCTAGGATCAAACATATTGACATTAGACATCATTTTATTAGAGATTTGGTCAAAGAAAAAAAAATTACTTTGGAACATATTCAGTGACTATCAGTTGGCTAATTTTCTCACCAAGACCTTAGATTCTGCTAAATTTGAAACTCTACGAAAAGTCATAGGCATTTGCTTGATACATTAATAATAAATAAATAAATAAATAATTTTTTTATATAAACAGAAATATTAAAAAATTGTAAACTTAGTAAAAGTAGCATTTATTCTTTATGTTTATTCTTTTTGTTTGAATTTATCATGTGCTTATTTTGCGATTACTTTCTAATTTATACTTAAAACATGGGGAGGGGGAATGGGAGAGGAGAGATATGGAGGTTCTTGCAAATAGCATATGAAATAAATGTATGATTGGTCTATGACTATTGGAATTAACTTGGTTTAACCAATCAGTATGGTATGCTTATTAAACTTATGGTAAAATATGCTCAGAGAAGCACACTTTGAGTACATATTGACTTGTTTGATTGTACTTTATTACTGACTAGATTGTTATCTTTAAAGTAGTGTTGTACTTTGTTGTGGATCTATGGTCAGTATCTATGTCTTTCGGCACTATAATATGTTGTTGTGTTAACAGACAAATTCATTGAAGGAGAGAGCTATTACTATAGATGTGTGCAGCCGTCCTTGATAAAGAACATACATCATGTAGAAAATGGCTACCCCTATGACTGTGAGAAAGTCAATTCCATATATATATATATATATATATATATATATATATATATATATATATATATATATATATATATATATAATGAAAATGGGTCAACACTTTGAGTACTCAAAAGAAAATTTGCTATGGTACTCTTGTCTAGCACGCAAATGTTTTTTATTTAAAGAGATATTTTCAAATGATGACTGGTTTGAAATACATTTCTGTACTTATCTTCTTGACAAGTTTCAAATTGGTTTAGTGAGACAAGTTATGATTAACTGGTCTAGAATGTCCTATCACACACTTACATCTTAAATATGACAGAATATGTGAATACATCTGATTGGAAGATTCTTGTTTACTTTGATATTTTTGGATTGATTGTGTAATTTGTGGATTGTAAAATTTGCCATAAATAAAAGTCTCATTTTTATTCATTAAATTTGTGTGATTGACTTGTGTAGACTTTTTTTATAGGATTCTCAATCAATTCTCAATCAACAGTCTAATCCTGATAGTAAAATCAGTATCAACTAAGAAAAATTTTGGATTTTTTTTAAACGAAATCTTTACTTTTTTTTTAATACTGATTATTAAATTGATTTTTCTCAAATTAAAATTTTCATTTTTCAAAAAAAAAAAAATTGGCAATTTAGGCGGTTAAAATTTGAATTTAAACTTTTTATTAAGGAATGTTTTATGTCCTTAACTGTCAATCAACAATTTATTTTTGGTAACTTCCTTGCACACGTCAGAAATAAACGGTTCCCTCATTGTGCAATTTTACAAAAAATCTCCCTTACTAAACTAAGACCTATGTTTTTTTTTTTCATCTTCCACACATGCTTTCAATTTCCAGAATCAAACTCTCTCTTACACTTGATTTCGGAATTGTGTTAAGTTTTCTTTCTGATTCAAACATGGTAAAAACTAAGATGCCCAAATCAAAGAAAAACCTTGGTGATTCATCCAAGAATATTGCTGTTCCAGTGTCTGCTGCTGAATCTGAGAAGGGGTCACAAATGTCACCGGTGAGGAGTCTTTGGTGAAGTGCACAAAGACTGGAATAGTCCAGTTCAAACCCTGACACTCGTCCAACTTTTGTTGCACCTCTGTTTGAAACATCTACCAACATTCTTGCTTACAAGTCGCCGATCAGTCACTCAAAATCTTAGTCCCGTAAAACATCTAAAGATCCAGTCACTTTTTTGAGAGATAAAATTTTCCTAAGTGTTCAAGAATATGATGAAGAAAGAGATGACGGTGACGGATCTGGAACTAGTGACAGTGGATCTGCAAATCTTGAAATTGAAGAAGGAGGTCGTGAGGATGAAGGGACATGAGATGAGGAGTTTGAACCTCATCCTCCAGTTGGTGATAATGTTGAAGGTATAAGTAAGCCATCTTCCCATCAACCTGACTCTGATTTTGACATCAATACTGAGGAGCCTTCGAAGTCTACTTCTACTCCTCTTCCACTAAAAAAAGCCACGAGGGCTGAAAAAGGAAAAGGTGAAATTGGGGAGGGCACTGAAGAGTCCACACCTGCAAGTTAAAACAGACCACCACTACCTCAAGAGGTGCTTACATATTGCTATCTACACCCAAGTCAGACCCGCAGATGTTCAGATTTGAGACTTTAGTCAGAGGTGGGCACTCTGTTAACCCTCTAAATGACTGCTTTCTGTCTGAGGCTGCTGAAAGCCCGTTTCTTTCTTTTACCTCCTATTGCATGTTCATCGTTGAATGCGAAGTGTCTATTCATATTTCGTTTGATCTGGTTGAGATTGTTGGTTTTCATAAACTGCATAATTTGTTAAGTTTTTCTGGTCCGTTTAATGAGACTCTTGTCAAAGAATTCATGGGAAATGGTCCCAAAAATTTGAGCAAGGCAGGAAATGAGTTTAAGTTGCAAGTGTATGTCAGAGGAAGACATGTTACTTTTGGTCATAGTTCTCTAAGAGAATGTTATGGGTTGATGAAGTGGTTATCACTAGTGATGAAGAATTGACTAAGGACAGTATTGCCCAAGAGATGACTAGTTCTGCTTGGCCAGAAACTTGTGAACTGACTGCTTCTAGACTTCTATCAAAATACAAAGTTCTCCACCGAATCTTGATCATCAATATTGACCTCTTGACTCGTAGATCTAACGTTTCAGGTGATAGGACTGTTATACTGTTTAAGTCGGAGATGCAGTTGACCGTTGATTGGGTTAAAATTATTTTTAACAAAATTATCTATGAGGGGCCAATAATGGCCAAGTAGTACATACTGTCTCATCCAGCTTTCATTCATCATTTTCTTACCCACCAAGGAGTGCCTCTTATGGGTTTAGACAGGTTCCAGAAGATACTCCTACCTTGGGTGTCCATGAATATTCAAATTTAGGTGGAACACCACATTCCACTCCAAGGGTTCCAAAGTACGTTCTGTCCTCTTTGGACCAGTCTGGTCGTTTAGACGCTCTGGAGACTCAACTGGGGTTTGCCAGAACTCGGGTAGAACAACTTTTTTCTTTGACCAAAATTTTCTCTGATGAGTTCAATTTCATACGTAGGGTCTTGACAAAAATTGAATATCTGGGGAGATGCACATATCAAGTCCGCGTACTGCATAGTCACACCGAAATTCTCTGCACATCCTAAAAGTCAAGTGGAGATTCTGGATACTGATAATGTGGTTAGGCCAACTACCCCTCCACCTGCTGCTCCATCCCCTACTCCTATCCGCAAGAGAGACGAAAGACCATCCTTGTCGGGTGCAAAGAAGTCCGCAAAGAAGTCCAGGCCCTCTTAGAACTAATTGTTTCTGGTTCTGACTTGTGTCTCTCTAACTATTTGGTTCTAAATGATCTTGGATAAATGTATTAACTACTACACTTTGCTTTCCTTATGCTTTCTCTCCCCCCGCCCTCCCTCCGCTATTTCATTTGGATGTTTTATTACAAAAAGAGAAAGTAGTAATATTTTTGAATTTGTGGTGGTATACTTTAACTTTGATGGTACTTTTGATAATTTGCTAAGGTGAGCAATATTAAGTTTGTGTCTAATGTGTGTGGTGTTTGAAATGTTGTTTACTCATATGATCTATGAAAATAACTTCTTTGTAGGAGTTTTTGGTTTACACACTAAGAGGGGGCAATAACCTTTCTATGATAATATTCATGTTTTCTTTAATTGTTTACATGTTTAACACATACCACACATGCATTAAAAATTCGATAGTTGTGTTTTGTAATTAAGCAACGCCAAAAGGGGGATTGTTGTCATATTTTTTCATCTTTTTATATTGGCTCACTTAATTAATATTACTGATTTAATGACAAAAGAGGAGGTTAGCGTGTATGCTTTGACTAGTCGCATTGCTGTCAGTTCTGATTAACTGATATGGTAAGCAGATTTAAGCAGGTTTTATTCCAAATCTATGGGCTATAGATTTTATTCCGTTTCTTTACATAAAATTACCTGATCACGTGAATATCAAAAACAACCATCTTGTATATTAAGATATCTTCTCTTATTCTCTTGGATTTGTTTAAGAATAAAATATTTAAAGATGATCTTGAGTTTCTTAAATACATTCATTCTACAAATCTAGAATATCTTTTTGTATCTTTTCTACTACTTTTCTTACCATTCTTATTGAGGATTTTTAGGTAAGAAATAATTTCTAATTTGATTATTACTTTACCTATAAGTAAGAGTACAAATCAATAAGGAATTAAGCTTTGAAATCATAAAAATTGTTCTTGTTCTCCAAGCTCTCTCAGCCGAATCAATGGTGAATGAACAAGACACAAAGCTTCATTGATTAAGTTTCAAAGCAATTTTTTTTTTCAAACTCATTGAAGAATCAAAAAAATAAATTGGTGCTCAATAAACAATACCATATCTTGATTACTTAGCGTGGAGTTAAGAACAGTGGTTCTTACTCTAAGTGGTGGTTGCGATCAAGTATAATAGGGAAGTAGCGATAAAGTCAAGACTGGAGGGTTTGATTCCACTTCATTAACAAGTCAAAAGGAGAAGTATCAAAAGTGAGTTGATTTAAATTCTTTTGATTGTTATTGTTGACGTCTGAACATGCACCAGTCTACGTGCCAACAGATCTCCAGTCACTCCTCTGCCAGCTCATATGTTACCTGCACACTAGGACGACCGTTAGGCACCAAGATCTCCGGAGAAAAAGGGTCCGGCAATCGTTGGCACTCTGACGATCAAGTCAACTGCCGGTATATGGGAGATACACGGGGGCGAGAACAAAAAAGGGGTGTGGGAGAGACAAGCAGGCAGAGATTTGAGCAGAGTTTAGGGTGGGAATCTTAAACCTAAAAAACGTGCGTACCTTGGAACAACCGGAGACGTTGTATTTGTAGCGCAAGAATTCTAATTGATTTGGAAGACCAATCAATCCGGTCTCCAATCGGATCCTCCTTCCTTATGTGATAAAGATAACCGAGATTGCCTTCCTTCCTTGAGTTTATCACGTTGCATGATTTTAGGAGATCATGATTGTGTTTTCTTGTGGAGATTCGTGCGCCCAATCTAACGCAATCTTTCTTTAATTACTTCTCTGGTTGCCCCGGCATATCGAGTTGCACGCTGGTTACTAATGGTGCGGGGCCTGACGAGGCCCTATGGTTCGCATGAGGGCAACGAGGCCCTCCACATGACTCGCGGATTTCTGGCTACCGAAGGCCCAAGCGTGTAACGGGCCCTTCCAAGGCCCTAGCAGGGCCCAGATAGGGTTCTTGACAGATTATGAACTGGGCCCTTACTGGGCTTGGATGGGGCCTATGCTGACGTGGCAGCCATGTCGTAATCGTGTGGTAACAATAGTCTCCCAAGTTCAAGCCTATTATTTATAATGGGCGTGGGACTTTTGAGGATATCCACCATTTGATGTGCCTCGCAGGAAATATATTCTCACGGTGGTTCGGCAGGAAGTAATTTGACCTCTCCCCAATATATAGTCCCCCAAGCCCGAAGCCGAACATTCATGACGGGTGAGGGCTTCAAGGGGCCAGGCCAATGCTGACGTGTCCCCTGATGGTGTGATTCTGTCTATCAAGATTGTCCCTCTCTGGTCAGGCAATCATGAGAGAGGGGGGTGTACGCATTAAATGCGGTCGCGTGAGAAGGAGAATGGGGGCGCGCGTGGGACGCGTGCTTCTTTGATTTACTAAGTGAGTAGGTTTCGCTTTCCCGCCTACTATACCATTCAAGACACGCGTCGACCATCCATATGCCTAGATGGAACGCTTGGGATCCGGACGGTTAATGAGTGAGTGCGCCTTTATAAAACCAGGCATCCACCCAAACGTTGCACCTTCTCCTACCTTCGTGCTTACTGTAGTTATTCTGTCGATAAGCGAGACGCTTGTAGCTGGTGTGCCATTTGAGTCGTACATTCGAGGTAAGCGCTTAGAAAGCGGTTGGAATTTTCTTGCATTGTTTATTTTCATAGTCAGAGTACGATACCCATACCTGGGGACGGCCAAATGTCATCTGGAGACGACGACTCACAGAACCCATCCGACGCTCCTACAAACCCCAGTATTATTGGGAGCGTTTCTTCGTCGGCCTCTACATCATCCTCTTCTGGAGTCGTGGGAGGGGTGAATCCAGAGCCTCCAATTGTGAACCCGTCACCTTCGTCGACGAGTGGGAGAGAGGTCAGGCCCTCCTTGCCGGCGGGAGAGGCGGTAGTAAAGGGGAGGTCGGACGTGGGGGCGCCTGAGATGAGGGGATCGCTGGACAAGAGGGATGCTCCGGCTGCGAGGGCTCTGGACGAGGAGCTGAAACGGTCGGCAACTGAAGCATCTATGGCTCAGTCGAGGATCACGGAGGCGGAGTTGGAGGATATACGGTTGTCCTACGATATTCCTTCGACCGTGACGCTTAGAGCCCCGAGCTCAGAAGAGCGTGCCGACCATCCTCTCGAAGGGTATGTGGCGGTGTACGAGCCTGCGATGCAGCAAGGCCTTCGCTTACCCATGCATCCTTTTTTCCGCCAAGTGTTGAGGGACTGGAACCTGGCCCCTTGTCAAATAACGCCGAATGGCTGGGGGAAGATGGTAGCCTCCTACATTTTGTGGAGTGTTGCCAAGGCTGGAGGAGACTTGTCTCCCAGGGAGTTTGAGTCCATATACCGACCTTGTCGGTCCGCCGGCTGGTATAATGTATCTCTCCGGCCGGGTCAGAAATAGGGGACGGCCACCGACAGTCCCAACAAGGTGCACAACTGGAAGGAGAGGTTCATCTTCGTTGGTAGGGATTGGGAATTTACGCCCGAGGACCCCATTCCGCACGTGTCTATCCCTCGAAATTTCGGGGATCTTGGTATAACTCGCCACATTCGTATGAAATCTTGATTACGATTCCTGACTTGATGTGTTTGTTCCCTTTTGCAGATTGCGGGAAGCCACCGATCCGGAAGAGAAGCCAAGGAGAGCTGAGGTCAAAGTGGGATAAGGTTCGGTCTCTCAACAGCGACTTCCGGAGCATCGGGAATCTTTTAAAAGACGATAAACTTTTGGTCAGCTGCGGACTAATGTGTAAGTCTCATCTGTTTAGGTGTTATGGTGCTACGGCGTGGGATTATCTGGGCGCATCGCTCATTAACGTATGTGCTTAACAGCTTTCACGTTCAAAAGCGTGCCCACACTCTACCTTGCTCGCCCTGCTAGCGGAGAGGGGTCTTCTGCTCAGGTGCCCGTCCGGGATGTGCCTGTGTCATCGCAAGGTATCCCGGCTGCTGCTCAATCAGAGCCCGTCCCTAGTCAGGACGTTCCTCCTCCCTCCCCTCCGTCGGCGACTGAACCGTCTCCCAGACCCATCCCAGCCAAGGACAAGGAGAAGGGCGTTGCCGAGGATGTGGGCGATGCGGGTGCGTGAAAGAGGAAGGCTCCCGTGTCTGGGGAGGTTTATGGGGGATGCCCGTAAGTCGGGGCGAATCGAGGGTGTAAAGAAACCTGGCCCCTCGTCTGACCAAGGGAGCCCCGTCCGGATAACCCAACGTCAGGGGGAACTGGAAACTGCCGTCCTGGAGATGCTCCCAGCTCATCCCGCGATGATGGCGGCAAGCGTGCACAAGTACTGGACCCAGAAATGGGAGAAGACTGCCGAGTGGGCCACTGTACGGGAGCAGCTGAAGATGGCAGAAATGAACCTGATACGGGGCCTGGTGCTGAGCAAGGAGCTGTTCAGTATTGTGGAAAGTTATGACGGCCAGTGCCATGAGGAGGGGGCCAAGTCCGCCAAGCTGTCCGAGGAGCTGAAAGCTATTCAGCTCGAGAAGGCACAGCTGGAGTCTGAAAAAGGGGTACTTTGGTTCAAACTTGACGCCTCTGTTGCAAGGGAGGCGGATATTAAGGGGAAATATGAGATTGAATTGAAGGCCTCGAAAGAGTGTCTGAAGGCCGCCCAGGAACAAAAGAGGGCTACCGAGGTCGATCGAAAACGAGCCGAGGAGCTTCAGAAGAGTGCCGAAGAGGCACAGAAGCGCGCTGAAGGGGCCCAAAAGTCGGCCGAGGACCGGGCACTTGCCGCCAAGGAAGCCCTTGCCAACGCGATTGGTAGGCTGGAGACCATCGTCGCGGAGGAGGACAAGTTGTTGGCGGACACGAGGCTGGAACTGGAGAGGGTCCGGGCCGAATGTGCGGTTGCTGGGACCAAGGCGGTGGAGGCTTATCAGGATGCATTTGTGGAAACGCCCGAGTATCAGGACCTTGCCCAACGTTTGATGACAGCTGGAGGCGAGCAGTTGGTGGAGAGCATCATGGAGGTCCACTCGGAATGGGACCTTTCTTTCTTTCGGCAGGGCCATGCCGAGGCTCAAGCTCCCGACGCTGAACCTAGTACCGCAGGTGATCAGATACCCCTTCCAACTGAGGGAGGCCCGTAGTGTGCCGACCCTTGAAGAGGCGGCGGGGCATTTATACTTTGTAATCCTTATATTTTTTGCCCGGATTAATTGAAAACGAAATTAGGATTGACCTTTTGTTTATCCGACGTTTCGATTCTGTGTGCGCGTGGGGGAAAGACGCTTTAAATATGAGAATCATTCCCCTAGCATTGATGACGCAGACATCTGGTGGAATCCGGAAGGTTGGCGTCTTCAATGCCTTGGGGAGGCAGAACGTCTGGGCGCCACTCCAGACTCCTTGTTATGACCGTATTTATTGCATTACACCTCTTTCCAACGTAGTTCTTTATAAATAGGATGCAAGCCTGACAAGATTCTCCCATCGTGAGACTGTTGCTTTTAACATGCCATTATCGTGCGATCGAGATAGAGATAGAAAACGTGTGATGGTGGTGCGGCTGGAGGGCTGGCCTCCAAGATGTCTGTCCAACCGAGAATCAACATTCAGAGGACCAATGATCTGGCCAATCAACGTTCAGGGGACCAAACGTACGGGGTGGAGATTTAGGCTCAACAGCCTTAGCCCGACCCTCCCCTGAATGGCTGGCGGGACTGGGGGGGTCTCCCACTGCCAGAAAAAGGCGTCAACGGCATTTTTTGAGCAGTATGGTCTAATAAGCCACCCAATTAACTCGGGTTGGCTTGGGAGACTCTCGATCATGGTGAAGTCAGGTTTCTCAACTTGGGTGGAGCCAGCGTAGACCAGGGGATAGGTGTAATAGATCTAGTTACCCCATTTATGTGCTGGCCCAATGAGGCAGCGGGGGTTTTAGAGTATATTGCAATTATATATGCTTCTGTATTGTATTTCGTATTTAATAAAAAGGTGCCGAGTTACTTCCATATTCGCGTATGTGTGCCCATATTGTGTTTCTGGTGCCTATGTTTCACATACTTGTTTCGGGCCTCGTCGATGTTTAGTGTTGCTTACGAAGTCATTGGTACAAGTATGAGGTCGCAAGTAATGCCCTTAGTGGTGCGGGGTGGTTCGCGTGTCATGATCGAATTTTATTTGCCATCGAATGAATCTTAGTTGCGCACATTCGCGTTGACTGTTTACCCAGCGAGTTAATAGAGTTGGCCGCGAACCACACTCCCTCGCTGCCGTGTTCTTTGTACTTGCTTTCTTACGCGTAAAAATGTTTACCCAGCGAGTTAATAGAGTTGGCCGCGAACCACACTCCCTCGCTGCCGTGTTCTTCATACTTGCTTTCTTACGCGTGAAAATGTTTACCCAGCGAGTTAATAGAGTTGTCCGCGAACCACACTCCCTCGCTGCCGTGTTCCTTGTATTTGCTTTCTTACGCGTAAAAATGTTTACCCAGCGAGTTTAATAGAGTTGGCCGCGAACCACACTCCCTCGCTGCTGTGTTCCCTGTATTTGCTTTCTTACGCGTAAAATGTTTACCCAGCGAGTTTAATAGAGTTGGCCGCGAACCACACTCCCTCGCTGCCGTGTTCCTTGTATTTGCTTTCTTACGCGTAAAATGTTTACCCAGCGAGTTTAATAGAGTTGGCCACGAACCACACTCCCTCGCTGCCGTGTTCCTTGTATTTGCTTTCTTACGCGTAAAATGTTTACCCAGCGAGTTTAATAGAGTTGGCCGTGAACCACACTCCATCGCTGCCGTATTGCTACTCTCCGCTTGGGGGACGCTTCGGATTCATAAAAGACAAACTTTATTAAGCGGCGCCTAGCTTCTTGGCGTCCGGCAAAAAAGAAAAATCTCTAAAGAGATCAAAACAATGCAGAAAGAAAAAATAGAAATGCCGGCGGTAAGGTCTCAGGTTGCTGCGGTTGGGGAGACATCCTTGCGTTTGGCAGCTTTTCGTAACGCGTTCATGTAGCATGCCCGTGCCTCCGTCTGATTACTACGGATTTTAGCTATTCCTCCAGGAGTCGGGAATTTCATCGCCAAGTGGTGTATGGACGTAATCGCCTGTAAATTCTTCAGCGCGGGCCTACCAAGGACCCCATGGTAGGCGGAGCGGGTGTCCACTATTAGGAACTCCATGAATTTCCGGAGGTGGCACGGTGGTTTCCGAAATCTACCGCCAAGGTAATTTTTCCTCGCGGGACGAGACTGTCCCCTGTGAAACCAAATAGCGGCTGGGTGATGACCGTCAGTTCGTGATCCACGTCCATTTGGTCGAACGCACTGTCGAATAGGATGTTCACGGCACTTCCGTTGTCGACCAGCATCCAGCCTAGGCCGTTTCTGGCGATAATGGCGCGTACCACTAGGGCATCGCAATGCGGGTAGTGTATCTCGGATTCGTCCTCTTCAGTGAATGAGATAGGTGGCACTCTAGGCTGATGCCCGTGTACCTGCCAACTCTCCAGGGGTTCCCCTCTGGCTGCCTTCGCATAGTTACGTCGCGAGTTCATCGTGCTTCCCCCGACATACGGTCCTCCAAAGATGGTATTTATCTCTCGGACAGGTGGGGCTCCTTGGGGCCTCTCGACCCTCGGTTGGTCCTTGTCCCCCCGTTCCTTCCTCCGTCGCGGCGAGGTCCATCGTTCCGGTGCTGGGGAGGAGGTCTTCGCCCTTGTGTGGGCGGTCCTCGATGTCCTCGCGCCGCTTGATCCCTCTCGCCCGGCCTGTGGTTCTTGCGATTGATTAGCTCCTTCACATCCGGGCAATCTTCCGTGTTATGCACCCTGGTCCTGTGTATACAACAGAATTTGGGCAGGGTCACCTCGGGTAGGGGGGCCGCTGCTGGTGCCCGTGGGGCTGGGGCTACCTCCGTTTGATTGAACCTCCGGTAATGGTTGTTAGTTGGTTCTGGAGAACACCTCATCTGAAAACAGGAGAACTGAGGCTCCGGAGAGCGACGCCCCTCCCTCATGTATCGATCTCCTCTCTCTCTTTCAGCTCTTTCTCTGTTCTCGATCGTTTCTTCTGATCAGATTTCGCGCTGGATCATGTCCACCAGCTGGCTGTAGACTTTCAGTGGACTATTTTGAACGTCCCTCCATAAGGGGGTTCGCATGTGGAGCCCTGTTATCAGCGCATCCAGGGCTTTTTCATCGGTCACCATCTCGATCTTGTTGATGATGTTGCTAAATCGTTTAAAGTAGCTTTTGACGGTCTCTCCCTCCTTTTGCCGGATATCATTGAGTTGGGCGATGTCAGCAATCATCGTCCGGTTGCCAATGAAGGCGTTGACGAACTCCCTCTTAAGTTGTGGCCAGCTTCGGATACCCCCTGGCCTCAGCTTGTTGTACCACCTCTTTGCGTCCCCCGTGAGTATGGTATGGAAATTCTGACACTTCACTGCGGGAAATTGGCCCTGGAGTTTTGTCTTGTAGGTGTTTATGTGGTCCGTGGGATCACCTCTCCCATTATACTTGTCCATGATAGGCATTCGGAAGTTGGCTGGCACCTCCATTGCCTTCATGTAGTTGGTGAACGGTAGGTTCTCGTCATCGTCATCCTCATAACATTCCAGCCTTTCCTTTTCGTCTTCGGCCTTTTCTTGATTCTTTAGGTCCTTCTTCTTTTCCGTACGGGCCTCACTATGTTCACTGCGCCTGCTGTGTGTGGGTTGGGGGGTGCAATCGAAGACCCCACTCCCAACCGGTTAAACACGCTAGCTGCAGGAACCGGGTGGCTTTCTCGTACAGGGAAGGGTCTCCCTTTGTGACCGTCCTGCGGGGGCTTCGGAGCTGGGTTTCGAGGGTTCCAGTCGTTAGAAATGGGGGGTTCCTTTCGGGAACCATGGCTGTCCAGCGAACCAGTGGGTGAGGGACTCTTCCGGGCACGGCTGCGCTTGGGTCCGTGTTGGAGGGATTGATTCTCCAATAACTCAAGCGTGGCCTTCATCCGGTCGTTGTCCATCTTGAGGTCCTGGTTCTCCTGTTCCATCGTCCATTTCTTCTGATGTCTTCTCTTTCTGCGACGGGTGACGTTCTGTAAGTCTTGAACGCTCTCCTATCGCAGGTTGGTGTGGTGGGACTCCACCTCGTCTTCTGTGGACCGTTCGGACGTCATGCTTCCTCGGGTAGAAGACACGTTTTACCACAAGCACTTGGTCGTGTGAGGTTTTTCGATTCCCACAGACGGTGCCAATCTGTTGACGTCTGAACCTGCACCAGTCCACGTGCCAACAGATCTCCAGTCACTCCTCTGCCAGCTCGTATGTTACCTGCACACTAGGACGACCGTTAGGCACCAAGATCTCCGGATAAAAAGGGTCCGACGATCGTTGGCACTCCGACGATCAAGTCAACTGCCGGTATATGGGAGATACACGGGGGCGGGAACAAAAAAGAGGTGTGGGAGAGACAAGCAGGCAGAGATTTGAGCAGAGTTTAGGGTGGGAATCTTAAACCTAAAAAAAGTGCGTACCTTGGAACAACCGGAGACGTTGTATTTGTAGCGCAAGAATTCTAATTGATTTGGAAGACCAATCAATCCGGTCTCCAATCTGATCCTCCTTCCTTATGTGATAAAGATACCCGAGATTGCCTTCCTTCCTTGAGTTTATCACGTTGCATGATTTTAGGAGATCATGATTGTGTTTCCTTGTGGAGATTCGTGCGCCCAATCCAACACAATTTTTCTTTAATTACTTCTCTGGTTGCCCCGGTATATCGAGTTGCACGCTGGTTACTAATGGTGCAGGGCCTGACGAGGCCCTATGGTTCGCATGAGGGCACCGAGGCCCTCCACATGACTCGCGGATTTCTGGCTGCCGAAGGCCCAAGCGCGTGACGGGCCCTTCTAAGGCCCTAGCAGGGCCCATATAGGGTTCTTGACAGATTATGAACTGGGCCCTTACTGGACTTGGATGGAGCCTATGCTGACGTGGCAGCCATGTCGTAATCGTGTGATAACAGCTATTTTGTTAATTTTGCGAAATTACAAAAACTCGATACTATTGTAATTTTAATCAAGATTATTAGTGAATTATTTTTATCCATGGCATGGGGGCCGTGGATGTTTTCTTTCGGTGTTTACCATGCTACATCTTGTGTTCGTATTTAATTTTTTAAATCTCGTTCTAAACAAATTAAGTAAAAGAACACTGCATTGATTTGTCAGTACGCGTCAAAATTGCTTTACAATACAACGCGCCAATTTTAACTATGTTCTGTCCACTACTCATTTAGTTAAAATTAAAATTATTTTTAATTTAATTAATCTAAATTTTACAACTTTCCATTATAAATAGTATTACTCTGCATTTATATATAAGATGCTAAAAGTAGCACATGGTTATAATAGAGTTTGATAGTGATCCCAATGACTATTCACTATATCAATATCAAGTGGAAATGAGGGGCAATGTGAAAGAAAAGAAAACAACACAAGATGTTGATGAGTTTTTCCAGGGAAGCATGAAAATAAAGTGGATATTCTCTGTCTAATGGGTGTCGCCTACCCCACATTGTTGCATCATCATCATTGGTCTATATCAACCTACAACCTTTGAATATCCCATTGCATTTCTTGGGCCCCACAAACCACTATTCCCCACCCCCCCCCAAACCCCCCCCCCCCCCCCCCCCCCCTTCCCCCTTCTCCCTTCTCCCTTCCCCCTTCCCCCTTCCCCCCTTTTTCTCCTTTCTCTTTTTTTCCCCAATCAAACTCCAAGCTTTTCAATTGAATTCGAATTTGTTTGAACACTGAACTTACGGGTGTGTTCTGATTTGAACGCCCAACATAACTTTTTTAGAATAATTTAAGATGTTAAGTTAGAATTGAACTTGTACATTGTAGATGGAAATTAGTTTTAAAATTTTATTCTTAAATTTTGATTCAATAAATTATAGGGACATTTCTTAAAATTTAGAGTAAATAGCACTAGGGTTTCGAACTTTTAAATCTTGTGACAATAAGATCTCGAACCTTTCATATCTAACACACGGATTCTTAACCCTTAAAAAAAATACTCAAGTAAAGTTCTTCTATTAAAAAAATTATTATTTTCATCGTTAAATGGTCAAAATTTACTTAAAATGATCAATTTACCCTTTTCCAACCAATTTACCGCCGGTGGGTGGTGGGCGGTGGCCGACGAGGTTTTGGAGTAAAAGAAATTTTAGGATGGGAGGTTGGTTGGAAAAGAAGAAATGAGTGAGGGATTTTGTTGTAATTTTTGTATTCTTTTTTGTTTATTTTTGTATTCTTTTTGTTTTAATTTGAAAAGGGTAAATTGGTCATTTTAAGTAAATTTTGATCATTTAATGGTCAAACTAACTATTTTTTTAACAGAATGATTTTGCTCGCGCGTTTTTTAAAAGTTAAGTCTCTGGAGGTTAGAAATAAAAAGCTCGAAACCCCATTGTCACAATGTTTAAAAGTTCGGAACCTCCAGTACTATTTATCCTAAAATTTATAACAATTATACAAACACTACATCTTTTAAAAATTACAAAAACTTTTTCTCTTAACATAAATTTTTCATTTTGCCCTTCTCTCTTATTCTATGTATAAATTATATATTGTTTCTTAATTTTAATTTTAAAAAGTTTATTCATTTTATCTTTTATACATAGTGATTTAATCTTAATCATATTTTTGTAACTATTGATTTCCCATTACTGAACAAACTAAATCATGCAATATAAACATATTTAATGAATTTTCAACTAGCTTTATTAAATTATTTAAAAACATGTATTTATGTTGATTTGTTAATTATTTTTTAATCGTATCTGTAAAAAAAAATCATATATTACAATTTTTTTCTTTAATTTTATAACAAGTTTTATAAATAGTATTTCTTAACTAAAATGATTTCTTCTAAATTAAAAGCATGAAATTCGAAAAAATATACATTTTAAATATAATGAAATAGCAATTTGAAAATAGATAAATGGGTACGGAAAATGGATATCATATATTTACTTTTTATTGACAATGGGAATGTGTTATGAAAAGTATTTCTCAGGTTAATTTTTGAAAAGGAAATGAATGTCTAATTGTCATAAACTTTAGGAGAGGTTTTTGTAACGTACTCTTTTGATTTTAATTCAATGTTACAAAATGTGTGTTATTTTATTGTAAATTATAAAAACGAGTTTGATTTTAAAAGTAGAAATTTATCTCATGTGGCAGACCATTCCAATTTAACGTCTTAAATTGATCCACGTTGAGTTAGTTTTCAAATATGATGTTGAGTATAATGACAAACGAGATTAGAGATGGAATGACTAGTGCTAATTAGTTAGAAAAAGAAGTTGAGTGACAACAATAGTCCATACCTATAAGTTTAGTGTTCAAACGAGTTTTAAACCCCAAATATGTTACATAGCATTTAGAAATTTGATATGACTCAGTAGTTTTGGAAAATTGTATTGAACTGTGTTGCATATAAAAAATAAAGATTGACACGACCGGAAAAAAACGACCCATGCATAGTGGACAAGCCACTAGATCTAAACAATATATACGAGTACAAGTGCAAAAACAATACCAATATTAAAAGAGACAACTAGATAAATGAAAAAGGAATCAAAATTTTGTTTAAATTGGGCTGTGAGGGCCATCTATAAAAAAAATAAGGTTTGACATGACTAGTAGATGGATTCACTTGAAACTTGAACATGGCGTCTTCTCATTTATTAGAAAATGTGATATCTCGAAGTACCAAAAACAAACTAGAAAGAAACCATGGGACAACAAATTCAAAAGGGTAGATACTAATTGAAAAAATTTAGTGGGAAACTGGAAGTATAGTGTTTGTTAGTGTTTATAAGTATTTATAAATTTATCAAATATTATTTTTATCCACATATTTTATATATTTCACAATTTTTATTTATTTTTTTATCTACAGCTCAATACATAAAATTTAAAAACACTTTATTAAATATATTACAAAAATCATATTTGGGATTGAGTGAAGACAAAACCGCTCGAAGCCCGATATAGAAGTATAGGTGGGACCATGTATAGTAGCATAACCACGCCACTGGACCCACCACAGAATTGGCTGACAGCTTACACTCTCTCTCTCTCATCTTCCCACCTCTTCTCTCACTCTATATATATGATCTATATATATGTGTTTGTGTGTGTATGTGATATTGCAGAGTTTTAAATCATTTCCTCACCCTCATTGTTTCCTTAATTCTCTCCAAATATATTTCTCTATCTCTTCATTTGTACTTACACACTCACATTTAATTGTTGCATGGATGGATCCTTCAACTGCACACCACCAGGTATGTGCATAAAATGATTTTACTTTGTTGATTCATTTTTATATATTTTTATATCATGATTTTTTCTGTAACTTCTTTGAATTTTTCACTACAAGACGAAATCGTAAATAGTCATTTTTTGGTTATGTAATTACAATGCATTTGTTGTTGTTCAGGAAATGGGTTCCCAAACACTAGAAAGCATGTTGGTCAGCACAAAACCTCAGCAGCAAGAAAAGAAGGCAAGGCCTAGTGAGCAATCCCTGAGGTGCCCTAGATGTGATTCCAATAACACTAAGTTCTGTTATTACAATAATTACAGTCTTACCCAGCCACGGTACTTCTGCAAGTCATGCAGGAGGTATTGGACCAAAGGTGGAACTTTGAGAAATGTTCCAGTGGGTGGAGGGTGCAGGAAGAACACAAGATCATCAGCAAAGAGGAGCCAACATCAACCATTCACAGAAAATTCTTCCAACTCTTCTTTAACACCTCTATCCTATGATTCTAATGATCTCAGTCTTCGAAATCAGACTACCGGAGTAATGGGATTTGACGGCCATGATTTTTCAATGTTAGTTAACCCGAACATCCCTCATTACGGTTCAGGAGGATTTCTTGAAATCCCAAATGAATTTCACAGTTTATACTACGGGAATGGAAACGTGGGGTACTTGGGAAATGGCGGGATGAACATGCAAATTGAAGAACTAAGTGTTGCATCGACAAGAGTGAAGCAGGAAATGCACAATGCAAGAGAAGATGATCAAAGAAGAGAGTTGTGGGGATTGTTCCCATGGCAGCAGTTTGGGAGTGGGGATAGCAACAATATGAATGGAATTGCCACACTTCTCCATAGCCCTCTCATGTAGAAAAAAATCAATATTTTGCTAATTTAATATTATTAGTTTTGTTTGTATCTTTGTTCTTATATTGTCACCAAACTAATGTAATTTCATATTTCAAAGTAAGAATCCATTCAGTATTTTCTATTTTGTCTGCTTATTTTGAGAAAGTGGCTGTGTGAATTTGACAATTATGTTTTATTAGTCTCTGCAAGTCTGAACACTCTCAACTATGGCACTTTAATGGCAGTGTTTGTTGGATGAATATTATATGCATCGGGTCGAGATCTACTGTCTCATTTGATGTACTTCTGTTAAAATGTTGAAACTAACGTCTTCCTATTTATTAAATAATAATAATAATATAATGAATTATTAACAATTTGGTGGGGGAGACAGTCAAAGAAGAATTTTGCTACTACAAGAAATTTTATTTTTAACGACGTAATTTATTGTTGTAGAAAGTTATTTTTAAGTTGCTTCGTCAAAAAATAGTCGTCGAAAAACTTTACGAGATCAAAATTTTTGTCGATAAAAATAAAATTTCTTGTAGTTTACTTGTACATCCCTACTTACACATTCACTTGCACTTGCTTACCAAATAAATAATTATTTTAGCCAAATGTTCCACTACAAAAGTGAGGGTGTAAGTGAGAGTGTAAGAAACATTATGACATGTTGAACAACTAATATTTTAACATTTTCTATCCTTTAATAATGAAAAATATTTCAGTAAGACGATCCTACATCCAGGGGGATTTACAACATGGCGAGACCCGTGTCCGTCTGTGCTGAAATTTCGCGAAAAAATAGTCATTGAATTTTGAGAAATAAAGGAAAAATAGTCGATGAATATTTTCTCTGCATGTAAGTATATGTGTATATATCTGAGAGTGAAAGGGAAAGATGATATTTTAAATTCAAAATTTTCCTTATGGTCCCTGAAGTTTGAAAAATTAAAATGTAAGGTAATTGTATGACTAAATCCTCAAGTAAGGATTTATTAATTTTTCTTAAAGTGGATCAAAATTGAATAATACAGAATTTTTAGAGCTTTTACTCTCGATTTTTTATATTTATCATCAATTGGAGTTGTACTAAATATATTTTAGCATTATTACGGCTTGTATCGAATTATATTTTACTATTATATGATTTTCTTATTGCTTGATAAGTTACGTATTTATTAAAAATATTTTCACATTATTTTTTTACAAGTATCGGCCGTTGACCGTTGACCAGTCAACGGTCAATATTTTGACCGTTGACCAGTCAACGTCCACCATAACTGAACTTCAACCCTAGATCTGCCACTGCCTACATCTACACGTTGTAGGACCGTCTATTCAAATCACAACACTTTGAATCCTGAACTATTCAAGTTACGACACAACAGATGCCGAGTGAGTTTGTCCACCCACTCTAATCTCTCTTTTAATCACTTGGCGTCCGAAGTGTTAGTGACTTAAGTAGTGTAGAATTAGTGACTTAAGTAATGTAAAGTTTGAAGTATCGTGAATTGAATAAAAGATTCTACAACGTGTACATATAGAAATATCTATCGCAATGAAGTATTTCTCTTTACAAAGCAGTCTCTATTATTACCCACCATGAAAGAATGGTTGGTTTTGAAGATATTATTTCATGATTGTTTCTTAGATAATGTGATTATTAAACTGTGAAGGAATAATTAAATGATAACGGACGGCACTTCACTTATCCCCAAGCTTTAGAATTTCATCGAGTATGAGCACCATTTTCAAAGTAGATTTGCCAGACCAAATCTCTCAATAGATTTGGGCGTGAACCATCTAGCTTTAATACTATAATGAATTAGAATTAATGTGGGAAAACTGAACCATTCTTCCTTGACCTTTCAACTGTGTAGTACGATTGGACTTTATGGACCGTTTCTCTCCAATTTTTTTGTGAAACTGGCATATGTAGGTAAAAAAATCAAAAATTATGAGGGGGCAAAATGGTAAACAAAATTTATTTCCAATTGAAAAACCAAAAGGGTAATTATATTTACAAGATACTTTTTATTTTTTACACTACATTTTAATTATATTTAACATATTTAATCTATTAACATTATAGCACTCATGTTTCCAGCTTTTTTTATCACATTTTTATCATCAACTTTTCATTAGTTATCACATCTTGTGTTTGATAACGGTTTTCGTCTAAAACATTTGTTGAGAATTCGTAAAAATACTTATTTGTCAGTCATATTTTTTAAAAAACAATAAATACAAAAGTATGATAAAATATTTTTCCTCATTTCAAAATACGTAAACAAAATATCTCGACAGAAACCATAATTAATGATGAAATGTGTTAATTAATGAAGGTTGAAGATAAGAATTCGATGACAAACATTTAATAACATAATTGCAACAATGAACAAAAGTTGAAGATCTTAAGTATAATTAAAATGTGGTGTGCTTATAACAAATTGTAGTGTGAATATAACCACCCAAACCAAAATAGAGAAAGAAAAAGAAAAAGAAAAAGAAAAAGAAAAAAGAAGACATTATAATTTTTTTACAAGTGTACTATATTTTAATTGTACTTAAGATCTTCAATCTTTGTTTATTGTTGCGCTTATGTTTTTAACTTTTGGTCCAATTCTTATGTTAAACTTTATTAATTAGCACATTATATCCTTAATGACGATATATGTGAAGATATTTTGTTTGCGTGTTTTGAAATGAAAAAAAAAATTTGTCGCACTTTTGTAATTATTGTTTTTTTAAAATATAATGAACAAATAAGTGGTTTTATGCACTTTAAACGAATTTTTTTGGACAAAAACTATTATCAAACATAAGATATTCTAATTAATGTAAAGTTAAGGATGAAAAATGCGTTTTAAAAAGCATTGTTGGAGACATAAATACAAATGACTAGAGACATGAAAATGAGGAAAAACTGTTAGCATGATAGAGAGATGATATTTCAACAAGTTAACTGGTTCTGGCTCATACTCCACTGAAAAATTGGTCGGGGTCTGGGCGAATAGTTTATTTGGGTCTTAAATGGGAGTGGCCATTTAAAAAATTGGAAATCACTCCAAATAGACAGTCATCCTCACCCTAGACTTTTAAGACCTTTGAGATCACATTTAAGGAATTAAAAAAAATGTAGAAATTGTGTTATTTGTGTTTTCCCATTTTATCTCATCCTTTGAATGTAAGTTTAGTTCCAACTCATCATCTCCATCCATTTAACGTTCTTCTATCCTCACGATGTTAAACCCATCCAAATAAGCGGGCAAATTGTAATGACACTGGTGTTCAAATTCGACAACATTCCCATGAATCCTCCAGGCGCAAAGAAGAATGTGATAATAATTTGTATGGTTGAGGTACACTGTTTAGCTGTTATTAATTTTTCAGAAGTTATGTAGAGTTTTTTTTTTACTATTGTTTTACTGTATGGTTGAGGTACACTGTTTAGCTGTTATTGATTTTTTCGTGAATCCTCCAGGTGCAAAGAAGAATGTGATGTAATTTGTATGGCTGAAGGTGTGGTTTATGGAAAACTCATATGTTTAGAATGATTTGTGAAACTATGAAATTCGTCATGGAATGACAATAGTCGTTTTTAAACATTTGAAAATATGGAAGTAAATAATTCAAATGATCACTGAGGCACTAAGGCTTTTCCCATCCCATTTGTGTAAATAACACTTAATAAATAATAATAATTTGAATCGTCACCGATGCACTAAGGCTTTTCACCTTCACTTTGTGTTAATGACTGTTGGTAAATAATAATTCGAATCATCACTGATGGATTGATGTGTTAATGACTCTTGATTTACTCTGTTATGTCCTAGAAGTTAGGCGTGTTTTACAATTTTTAAATCATAACTTGCTATTGGTTTTTCAATGCTACACAACTCGTCCATCTCTCTTACATGGAAACTGTTTTGATAATGTGGTAATAGTGTCCATTGGTGGTAGAGATCATTTTAATCTTTTCTTCTTCAACCCTCATGTTTCATTGGCTACAATTAAGATGTAGTTAGACAAGCGTATATTCGATATTTTTCTTGAAAAGCATGACCGCCAATGGAAAGTTCAAGGAATACCCACCAAACTTTGCTGCGCTGTAGAAAGTAGAAGCTTTGCTTGATGTGTTTTTACACCTTTCTGAGTATTTCAATGAAATCTACTCTCGCTATTTGGAGGCTGGTGACATGGAGGAAGAGATTGAGCAGTCGGGAAAGAGGAATGGGATTGAGTAGTTAGGAGGAAGATGATGTATACTGGTTGCTTGTCAAATTTGAATCGATGTTGTTTTGGTTGTTATCTTTTTAAGTAGTTTGAAATGGTTGTTACAGTTTTATTATAAGTTTTTGGATAAATGTTATTTATGTTGGTGGTTTATCAGTAATTGCTCTAATAAATGGTGGTTTATTTTCAATGGAAAGTAGCTTTTGCAAAAAGCTTGTTTATGTCCTTTAAATCTGCAATCTGCTCGAATGAACTATTTTTTTGTTTTGTTTTACTGGAGAACCATCAATTTATTATCAGAGTTTCACACAATTATGGTAGTAGTGAAAACTGTGTAACATGACAATAAACATAAGATATAACGTAAAATGAAAATTGTGTAAAATCCCATTAACGAATTGAATCCCAACACAGTAATAATTAACTAACAAAAATTCAAATCCCACAAGTACTTACAACCTACAAAAAGGTCTGCCAAAGTGAGTTCACAAAAGTCTAAAACTAGTACTGGTGTTTTAAAACAAAAGCACGTGTTATAAAACTACATGGGTTGTTCTTGAACTACACATGTTGTTCTGAAACTACCATTCTCGATCTGAAACTATTGTTGTCGTTCTTTAACTACATTAGTCGTTTCTGAAGACTATCAACCTGAAACGTACATCTAAAACAATGTTTACAACTGCCCAACCCTGATATCAACAACATTTAAACCAGACAATAACATATCAAAATCAAAAAACAAAAACCTTGAGAAAATATGTTTTATGGGGTACAATCAAGGATGTATAATTCAACGGCCAGTTTTCTCCTCCACTTATGCTTGTGGAATCCGTTAACTAGCTCTACTTGTTTGCCGATACTTAAGAATTCTATGTATTTGATGGCGTAAACACCACAATCACCCCTGCAACACAGTTTCAACGTTGGACATTAATAGTGCAAATTAAAATAGACGACCGCAGTTTCGCAGTTGCTTAATGTCATAGGAAACTTATGAGTTGAATTGTTTCGAGGTTGTCGTTATTCGTTCTATTGTTAAAGCATCGATGACACTGTTGAATTTCTTAAGAAACATCGGGAGAATCTTAGTCTTAGCTTCATGTCAGCTCTAATTTGATTATCCGTAGAGCAGCTTCTATCAGGATCGTATATGAACATCGTCAATTTGGCAATGTCCATCTCGACAGCATACCAGTGACTACGACTGCAAACTGAAAAATATAAATGGGTGCACCCCTCCCATTTCTGACCATGTTTTGGGCACTCGTCGTCAAGGTAACTGTTGAACCCTTCTGACAACTCTATCGGATGTTCTTTTGCATCTAACTCAAACATCTCTAGCATGAAGTTGATGTAGAAGTTCACATCCAGAATGACTCACGGACAGTCGAAGGATTTGGGATATTTAATCGTTCGCTGACGCAGCAATTGCATTGCTAAAACAACGTGCTTCAAAATAAATAAGTGTTAGCCAAAGTAATTTGTTGAAAATATGTTTCACACCTTGAGGCTACTTACCTCGTCTGAAAGCCAAGCTCCCTCTGTGAAAACATCAAGAAACCATTTGTTTGCATCTTTCAACCTTAAATAGTACTCCAATTGGTGGCTTACGCTAGTCGTAAATCAGGAAAGGACAAAATATGAGTGACGCTGGTCGTATATCAAGAACGGACAAAATATGAATTACAAAGTAATAAGTCTACTAAATTGGAAAAGATGTTTATCCGTCACCTAAATAGTTGTACCATTTAGAAAACTCCTTATCCTTCACAGGGTCAACATCTCGGAAAAGATCAACCATCGTAGCATCAACGTGCTTTCTCCACAGACCTTCAGTGGTGTATGGAGAACTCACCCACTGTGAAGGCTTTGTAACTCTCGTTTCCCACGGTTGTTCTTCTACCTCCGGCATTGCTTTGAGTTTCCTCTTTCTCCTCCATAGGAACACCTTAGGATTGTCCTGTGCATCCTTCTGTAGGACCGATTGCCTATCCAGAAACTTGTTGTCAAATTTAAATAACTCGAAAATGCACGAATGTATTGGAATATAGAAAAGTAGCAACGAGGTCATTCTGAATTAACTGTTATTCTAGGCTAGTTGGGTCGAAATGTGTTTGGTTGAAATAATTTAACTTAAAGATTAATTAACTATGCTAAAAAGTTAAGTTGAAGGTTCAAGTTGTTTAAAGTACTAAGGTTTCGAAATCCACCATTGTTTAACTTAGCAATTATCCAATTATTGATTAATTCTAAAAAATTAATGTCAACTCGAAATAAATCCAATGTCGTTTTAAAATATTTATCAATTAAGTCCAAAAGAAGAAAATCTAATATCGGCTCTCCTTTGCTTCAATCTTAAATTACTTAAGCGTTTCATGTATCAAACTCAATTAAAAGAAAACATAGAATTAAATGTTTCGCATCTTAAGCATTCTATATATCTCAAATCGATAACAAAATAACGAAAAATCAAAAGAAATTAATATAACACGTTTAAGCACCAAGCACAAATTAATTAAATTAATTTTTAAATATCAAGAATACATGATATTTAAGATGAATGAGATTTTATTTAATTAATCCAACAAGAATGAACCATGAAAGTTAAAGCTCGAAAAAAAGAATTAAAATGATAACAAAATAATCACTTCACTTAAACAAGGTTTCATCGTCTACCTTGACTCAAGAAAATTAGAAAAACATAATTAAATTAAAAACAAAAGATTTGATAGAACCTTGTATGGATTGAAGGAGAAGAAATCTTCCAAAAACTCTTTTTTACCACGTAATTCTTCTCTCTTGTTTCTAGCCGTCCTTCTACTCTAATTCGACCTAAATTCGGTCTTTATATAGTGTTTTATCAATTTATAACTCGTGTACATGAAAAGATAGAAAAGACCCTCACTTAGAGTCAAAAATAAGTTAAAAAATATCCAGACGAACCGCAGACGCGCAAACACCGCCTTTTTCCAATTGTTGCGTCCAACTATGGCAAATAGTATCCAATTCCCCAAAAAATGGTACCAATGCCAATATTGCATGCTTGGTCCTCAAAGTTTCAATATGTATAATATTTGGTCCCTATTTCAAGTTTTAATTGCCGATTTGGTCCTTTTTTCTCCAACACTTTATGTTTGGCCCTATACTTTTAAAAACTTCTATCTTGGTCCCCAAATCCTCATAGTTGTTCACAATATGTCCTAATTCAAATACGACATTAATTAGTACTTTTAGCAATTAATAAATAATAACAAAATAAGATAAACGGGTAACATGTAAATTAAAATTGTGCTCATCAAATACCCCCAAACTTAGATTTTGCTAGTCTTCGAGCAAAAATTGAGATAAAAATAATATATATTCTTTTTTTTTGTCAAGGCACTTTGTATTCATTTCATCAATCAAACTAATAACAACTAATGGATAACAAGAATACCATGTCAATCCCCAAATCTCACAATATGTATGTAAGAACATTACTCTCGAAAGCAAATAATCTCAATTTGTATATGCTCAAATAACATGGTAAAGTGAGCGATGTTGAGTAAAAATAGTATCACGCACTCATCCCCAAGATGTGCATGTAAAGGAAAACTCGTCCATGATTTAGAAGTAAGTTACAATCTCTCAAATATTAGTAGACAAGTAAAGTCAATTTTTTTTCTCTCAAATATCACTACCCCCTACGACCCATAGTGCTAGCATCAACTTCAGACATTTGCTCTCTAAAATCAAGAGGGACTTTTATTTGGTTTTAATGTAGGCTCAGGATATGGCTAATCAAATAACGGGATAAGTGGATAAACAAAGTATAAATGAGAACAATAGAAGTTTTTTTTTTTAAAGACAAGGGTTATTGTACATTTTCTCCCACTTTCTTTCCCTCTCAAAACAATTTTCAAATAATTTTTTTTTTGTTTTTTTAAGTGCATCATATGTAGTGAATGCACATTTTTCAACTCTCTTTTTTTATTTTTTATTTTTCCAAAAGAGATACTTTTTGACTTTGATCTCTTTCACTTTATACCCTTCATTTTCATCTTCTAATTTTTTTCTGCCTCTCATTCTTCTTCGTTCACCTTTTTTTTTGTGCACACCATTTGATATAGATTTATCTCTACATTCTCAATCATAAAAAAGATATGAAATATAGATTACATTATGAATGTTGATTGGCTCAAGGTAGGAATAGTTGGCTAACAAAGAAAAATTAAAGTTTTTTTTACTCTTTTTTTTAACATAATGCTTCAAAATGGCTGCTAGGGATCAATGTTTATTTGGTAGGTTAGAAAGGCTCAAACACATCAAAGATGGCCTCATTATCAATTTCTAGAGAGTAAATTAGTCATCTAACTATACCAATCTTACGGGCTTTCAAATGGAGTGATACCTAGAAATAAAAGGAAAAACTGACCATAGTGAATGTAAAAATTAGACATAAAGGGGTTCTCTCCAAGAAGATATAAGGCTCAAGACTCACTTGAATTTTTTTTATTTAACATGTGAATTCTCTTCAATTGATTAATGACATTCACTCGTCGAACTTCTCTTTTCACACTTATGACTAACATCAACATGAAAAATTGACAAACAAGGTGTCACAATACTTCAAGCCAAAGATAATACAAGTACTAAAATCAAAAAATCATTATTTCATCCAATTTCCAAAGTCCATGCATAGTGCCTTAATTTTTTAAACACCCGACCCCCAAATATATTCTAAACATTGTACTCAATGTTTCAAATTATACAAGTCAGTTAAGTGCATACAAATATAATAAGTATAAAGAAATAAAGAGACAAAAAGAGACGATAATAAGTTGGAAAGAATGTACCTGGATCAGTTATACCACCACACACTTTTTATTGTTTTTAATTTCACTTTTTTTTTCGATTGATTGATTGATTTATTTTCTTTTTCTTTTTAAGATAGATAGATAGATAGGATCACTCAAATCAATTTTTTCCTCTCTCTCTCTCGAGAGTTGAACTCCAAATATGGTTTTAATCTTTGGTCATTAACTTTACCATTTTTGAGATTTTCAACTTCAATTGCTCCATGAGGATAAACTGTACGAACAATGAAAGGGCCTGACCAACTAGAACATAACTTAACTGGAAATAAATGCAAACGAAAATTGTATAAAAGTACTTTCCGATCTGGAGTGAACAATTTTCTTACTATGTGCTTGTCATGACAGACTTTCATTCTTTGATTGTAGATCTTTGCATTCTCATAAGCGTCATTCCGAATCTCCTCAAGTTCTGTCAGCTGCAATTTTTTTTAACCCTATTTTCTGCAAATCAAAATTGAATTTCTTGATAGCCCAATAAGTCCGATGCTCTAGCTCAATCGGTAGGTGGTAGGCTTTTCCATACACCAGTCTATAAGGAGACATTCGAATATGTGTTTTGAAAGTTGTTCTATTAGCCCACAATGCACCAGTAAGTCGTAGAGACCAATCTTTTCTATCAAGTCGAATTGTCTTTTTCAAAATATTCTTTATCTCTCGATTTGAAACCTCCACCGGACTGCTAGTCTGTGGGTGATATGGGATTGCAGCCTTGTGTGTGATGGAGTACTTTGCTAACAGGGTTTGAAAATGCTTATTGCAGAAATGAGATCCACTATCACTGATTATGGCCCGTGGAGTGCCAAAGCAAGATAAAATATTGCTCTTCAAAAATGTCACCATACTTTTGTGATCATTGGTCCTACAGCCTTGACCCACTTAGAAATATAATCGATACCAACCAATATATAAAAATAGCCAAATGATGGGAGAAAATGTCCTATGAAAGCGATCCCCCATACGTCAAAAGATCTCAACTACGAGAATATGGTTAAGCGACATAATGTTTCTTTTTGAAATACTTCTCTTGCGTTGACACCTATCACATCACATGAAGAACAGAAAACATAAGTGTCATGAAAAAGAGTAGGCCAATAAAAACCATATTGTAAAATTTTGACAATAGTCTTTTTAGCACTGAAATGGCCTCCACAAGCTTGGTCATACCAAAAAAATAGATCACACTTTGGAATTAACTTTCTGGGACACATCTCCTTATAATTTGATCAATAAAATATTTAAACAAATAAGGATCATCTCAAAAGAAGTTCTTCACTGCAACTAAGGACTTAGTTCTATCTTGTTTAATCCAATATTCTAGATGCTTACATGTAACAAGATAATTAATTATGTCAGCAAACCATGGTATAACATCAATATTCATAAGTTGTTCATATAGAAACAACTCATTTAATGGTAGTTTTTCCTGTACAGAATCAAGCATAATACGATATAAGTAGTCAGCTACAATATTTTTCAGAGCCATTTTTATCTCTAAACTCAATGTCAAATTCTTGCAAAAGCAAAATCCACCAAATCAACCTTAATTTAGCATCTTTCTTAGTGAGAAGATATTTGAGGGCAATATGGTCAGAAAAAATAATTACTTTACACCCTACAAGATATGATCAAAATTTATTTAATGTAAATACAACTGTTAGCATTTCTTTCTCCATAGTAGAATCATTCAATTGTGCATTGTTAAGAGTCCTACTAGCATAGTACATAACATAAGGCAACCGATCTAATCTCAGTCCTAAAACTGCTCATATAGCATAATCAGATACATTACACATGAGTTCGAAAGGTAAATTCCAATCAGGTGGTCGAATGATAGGTGTAGTGGTCAACAATTTTTTAAGTCTTTCAAACACTTCTGAACAATAATCATTAAAGACAAAAGGTGCATCATTCACAAGTAAATTGCATAAAGGTCTAGAGATTTTACTAAAGTCTCGAATGAATCTTCTATAAAAACCAGCATGCCCAAGGAAAAATCTTACTGCTTTAACTGATTTTGGAGGTAAAAGATTGAAGATAAGATCCACTTTGGCCTTGTCAACTTCAATACCATTACTAGAGATAATGTAACCAAGAACAATACCTTGTTTCACCATGAAGTGAAATGTTTCCCAATTTAAAACTAAGTTCTTTTCATCGCATCTCTACAAAACTAAAGTTAGATGGCGCAAACATTCATCAAACGAATCTCCATATACAGAAAAATCATCCATGAACACTTCAAAAAACCTTTCAACCATGTTAGAAAAATACTAAGCATGCATATTTGAAAAGTAGTTTGTGTATTACACAAACCAAATGTCATTCTTTTATACGCAAATGTTCCAAAATGATATGTGAAAGTAGTTTTCTTTTGATTTTCTGGAGCTATGAAAATTTGATTATAGCCTATTTTAACCATCTAGAAAATAATAAAAATCATGACCTGCAAG
Organism: Forsythia viridissima; assembly: GCA_030279155.1. Lineage (NCBI taxonomy): Eukaryota > Viridiplantae > Streptophyta > Magnoliopsida > Lamiales > Oleaceae > Forsythia > Forsythia viridissima. The sequence goes on from CM059037.1 coordinate 27,230,896, forward strand.
CCTATCAAGTATTTCATCAATGAATGGAAGAGGAAAGTGATCTTTTCTAGTGGCTGAATTCAATTTTCTGTAATCAATGTAAATACGCTAACCTGTAGTTATTCTAGTTGGAACTAATTCGTTGTTTTTATTAGTAACTATTGTGATACCTGATTTTTTTGGGACAACGTGTACTGGACTTACCCACGTGCTTTCTGAAATATGATAAATAATCCTAGCATCCAACAATTTAAGCACTTTAGTTCTTACCACCCCTTTCATGTTAGGATTTAACCTACATAACATCTCTCTAGTAGACCTAGAATTCTCCTTAAGATAGATATAATGCATACAATCTACTGGATTTATATCTACGATACCAGCAATGGTCCATCCTAGTGCCTCTTTATGTTCAGTCAAAATACTTAACAACTTACCTTTTTGCGCATCATCAAGGGAAGAAGGGATAATTACTGGTAAAGTGTCAGCCTCTCCCAAGAATGCATATTGCAAAGTCTTAAGCTCTAATTTTAGTGGTTGTTGAACTGATGGGATGTTATTCTTTTCACTTGTCGGATGTGGCTCAATTTTTTGTTTCTACTTAGTAATATCCATGACAAGTGCTGACTCAAGCAAGACATTCACTTCATTTATAGCACTATCAACATCAAAATATGAACCAAGATGAGTTGATCACATCTTTAAAGCATCATCACAATTAGTAGAAATAAAAGAATCATCAACTAATGCTTTCTATCATATCAACATCAACAACGTCCTCATCGTTATATGGTTGCTTGTTGACGTTCAAAACATTCAATTCTATTGTCATGTTACCAAAAGATAGCTGCATAACTCCATTCTTACAATTAATAATAGCATTAGATGTTGCTAGAAAAAGGACGATAAAAAATTACAAGAATGTGTTTCGTAGAGTCTCGTACCAGTTGAGTATCAAGTATAATAAAATCAAAAAGAAAATAAAACTTGTCAACCGCATCAAAACATCCTCTACAATTCCATATGAGACTTTCACAGATCTATCAACAAGTTGTAAAATCACAGATGTTGGTTTTAACTCACTTAGCACAAGTTGCATATACACAGAGTAAGGAAGAAGATTAACATTAGCTCCCAAATCTAGCAAAACTTTCTCAATCTTATGGTTTCCTATGATGCATGAGATAATAGGACAACATGGATCTTTAAAGTTTGGAGGGGTGTTGCTTTGAATTATATAGTTAACCTGTTCAGCTAAAAAGGCATTTTTGCGCACATGCAATTGTCTCTTTTTCGTACATAAGTTTTTCAAGAACTAGCATAGGTAGGAATTTGCTTAATAACATCAAGTAAAGGAATATTTATACTTACCTACTTGAAGATTTCCATGATTTCATTGATCGCACTACCTTGATTCACTTTTGTTAGCCTCTGAAGAATGGAGCTTTTGGAATATAAGATAGCTGATTGTTCTCTTTGGGAGCTTCCTAAACTGAATCATCAGTTGGTGCATTACCTAGAGAAACTGGTTGAAATGTATTTCTTTTTGGAATTTCCACTTGGTTGTTAAACAATTTGTCATGTCTCAAAGTCATAATGGATTTAGCCTCATCCTATTGGTTACTTGAACCAGCCCCAATATTATGCACTCCTTTAAGATTCGGAAGTGGTTAACTCGAAAACATTCATTTCTCAGTAGTTGTTGCCTGGATTGACGAGGCCAGTTGTCCTATCATATTTTTCATATTAAAGATAGATTGTGCTTGTGAGTTTTGGTTAGTTCGAACTTCATTCTTAAACTCGGTAATGGTGTGATTCTGGTGCTCTAATGCAGCTTGTGTAGCTTTTGTCAATTTTTTGAATTGCCTCCTTCCATGGTTTTGGCTGTGAAATTTTTTGATTGAACTGCTGGTATTTTGTTGAGGAATTTGACCTACCGTACTATCCTGTAGAACACTCCGTGACCAAGAAAAATTTGGAAGGTTTCTCCATCATGGGTTGTATGTGTTGGAATAAAGATTGTAAGGTGATTTCTTCATCATATCACTTGATCAGAACATGCATTTGGCTCAGCGGAATTATTAGATGTCAATGAGGTTAATTGGCAGGAAATATCTTCTATCATGCATGCCTTTGACTTCTTTGATTTCTGAGCTAGGTTCACTACTTCGAATCTCATAAATTCCTCTTTTCTTTGGTTCAGTCCGAGAAGACCAACTTCGCTGTTATGAATTGTCAGCCTACTTTTGAAAGAAGCTCCAAAATTCTACTGCATTTTTGGACATAATCTCTCCACCACTTGTGGCCGTCAACCACTCTTGAATATGTGATAGTAATCCCTCAAAAAAAATATCGGTATAAGTGTCATTTTTCATAGCCATGATGTGAACTTTTCATAAGAAGCCCATTAAATCTCTTCCAAGTTTCATAGATTGGTTCTTCGTCTCTCTACACAAACTATGAAATTTCCCAGCGAATAGCATAAGTCTTATAAACATGAAAATATTTATTCAAAAATTTAGCAACCATTTGTTCCCAAGATGTAATACTATTGGCAGGTAATGTATTAAACCATGATCTAGATCTATCTTTCAGAGAAAAAGAAAACATACGAAGTTTAACATTATCAAGAGAAATATTCTCATATTTAAATATTTCACATACAACATAGAAATCTGTCAGATGATTATAGGGTTCTTCACTATCTAAACCATAGAAAGATAGAAGACAATTAAGCAGGCTCAATTTTATCTCAAAATTCCTAGCAGCTACTTGTGAGTATCGTATGCATGTGCTCAAATTAGCTAACGGACTAAAATAGTTCTTAAAAGGTCTCTCCTCAATTTCATTACCCGTATTGATTATTACTTCAGTGCCTTCAATTTTATCTAAAGTGGTAGCCTGTTTTCGTTGGTGAAAAGATCTTTCAATTTCACTATCTAAATGTTCTAGCTTAATTTCTAGAGATCTACGACCAAGCATGCACTTTATATATATATAAAATTCTTTTTAAAAATAAAATCCTAAATTATAAATAGTAAAGAATAAAATTAATTAAGACTAAATTAACTTTCCGAAGTAGTCCCCGGCAATGACACCAAAAATTTGTTATCAAATATTAAATAACTCGCAAGTGCACGAATCTATTTGAATATAGAAAAGTAGCAAAGAGGTCGATCCTACAAGGACTGCAATAAAGAAATCTAATTTAATATGAATTAAATATTATTCTAGACTAGTTGGGTCGAAAAGGAGTTTAGTTAAAAGTTTTTAACTTAAAGATTAATTAACTATGCGAAAAAGTTAAGTTGAAGGTTCAAGTTGTTTAAAGTACCAAGGTTTCGAAATTCGCCATTGTTTAACTTAATAATTATCCAATTATTGATTAATTCTAAAAAACAAACGACAACTCGAAATTAATCTAATGTCGTTTTAAAATATTTATCAATTAATTCCAAAAGAAGAAAATCCAATATCGGCTCCCATTTGCTTCAATCTTAAATTACTTATGCGTTTCACATATCAAACTCAATTAAAAGAAAACAAAGAATGAAAGGTTCTGCATCCTAAGCATTCTATGTATCTCACGTCGATAACAAAATAACAAAAATTCAAAAGAATTAATATAACACGTTTAAGCACCAAGCACGAATTAATTAAATTAATTTTTAACTATCAAGAATACATGATATTTAAGATGAAATAGATTTTATGTAATTAATCCAACAAGAACGAACCATGAAAGTTAAAGCTCGAAAACAGAATTAAAAGGATAACAAAATAATCACTTCGTTTAAATAAGATTTCATTGTCTACCATGGCTCAAGAAAATTAGAAGAACATAATTAAATTAAAAACAAAAGATTTGATAGAACCCGGTATGGATTGAAGGAAAAGAAATCTTCTAAAAACTCTTCTTTGTCACATAATTCTTCTCTCTTGTTTCTAGGCGTCTTCCTACTTTAATTCGACATAAATTCAGTCTTTATATAGTGTTTAATCAATTTATAACTCGTGTACGTGAAAAGACGGAAGATGCCTGACTTAGATTCGAAAATAAGCTAAAAAAATATCCAGACGGGCCGCAGATGCGCAAACAGTGCCTTTTCCAATTGCCATGGTTCGCGGTTTGTTCACGGTATCCAATTCTCCAAAAATTGGTTCCAATGCCAATATTGCATGCTTGGTCCTCGACGTTCCAATATGTATATTATTTGGTCCCCACTTTAAGTTTTAATTGCATATTCAATCCTTTTTGCTCCAAAGCTTTGTGTTTGGTCCCATACTTTCAAAAAAATTCATCTTGCTCCCCAAATCTTCATAGTTGTTCACAATGTGTCCTAATTCAAATAAGACATTAATTAGTATTTTTATCGATGAATAATTAATAGCAAAATAAAATAAACGGATAACATGTATACTAAAATTGCGCTCATCACCCCCTACATGCCTCCACTTCCCCATCTGCTGTCTGTACTCCTGTATCTACGGCCGTCTCCGTATCACCCTCCACCACTATTTGTACCCGTGTATCCCATTTTGGGACAAGTCAATGTTTGGCATAAAGGTGTGTTTGAAATGTCTTTCTTAGAAGAATGTAAAAAACTATGAAAACCCACAAATCTCCAAACACCACAACATTGAGAGTTTACCTAAAAACCATAATTTCAAAATCAATTTTACCAAAAAAATCCTAATTTCCAAAAACACTTCACCGCAAAACCCTAATTTTAAAATTAATTTGACAACAACCTTAATCGTGGAAATTGGGAATAAAAAGTCAACCAATGGTTGATTTTCAACAACAATCCATTCACCTGACTATGATTCTTGACAATGGGATTTAAAGTGTGGAACTTCAGACTCCATTACATGCGAACAACGGCGAGGGTTTAAATTGTGCACTTTTCTTTTTTTTTTTTTCTTTTTTTTTTTTTTTTTTTAAGTAAGTGGGTGAATGTAACTATGGATAGTAAAGTAAAATATAAGTAAAAATATTCAAGTGGTATTTATAAAAAACGTCTAGAGATGTTATACAACAATGTTGTCATTTTATTTATTATATCATTCTTTCAGCGAGGTTCCATCTACAATAATTACTAGCCGCATACAAATGTGAAATCCATGAATACAAGGTCGGATAGCCATAAAAAAATATAGAAATCTGCTATCACTATTAATCTGTTTATGTGTTACCGTACCAGGATTGGTAACGGACAAGTTGTGAGCATACGATGCCAATTTGGCATAGATTTCCTCAGTTGAATCTCTTAGAACTGTAAGGGCAAATTCTCTAGACTTCCACGCCTTCCAAAAGCTCATGACTACCCCGAAGTCATTTTGCACGTCATTAATGACATGTGCTGGTCTGTACACTGTGGTGGGGTTTAGAAATTTTGGCATGATGTGTTTCCCAACAACCCACGATCTTGTATGTCTATGATCATTACTGTGAATGCTCAGAGTGCAAGTATATTCATGTTTATATTTGCAAATTTTAAAGTAATCAGATTGTGTTAACTTCGTTGCTCGTAAACGCCATTTGCAATTCTGATCAAAGCAAACAATGGTGTATGTCTTCTTGTTTGATTTCTTCACTCTGAATTCAAAGTCATATTTCAATGCAAGCATGTGCACCTCCAATTTCAGATCTTTTTTTGACTTAAAGACTTTGTCATCTGCCAGATCTTCATTTTTGGGAATTACATGCATTGTAATAGGTGAAGATAAAGCCAGAAGTTATTCATTTGTGAACTGATTGTCTTCGACCACCTCAGGTCCAAAGTTATAGTAGGCAGTATTCTGAGAATTTCCAGTTGGAATATCTACATTCTAATCATTTGCATTTATATACATCCTATCCTGATAATCATCTACATTTTGATCTACTTCATTATCGTCGTTAGCTTGCAATCGTACATCGTTTTCTAGAACTATCTCCAAGCCATGCTAATAGTCATTCCTTTGTGATTGTACATTGTTGAATGACAATGTCTCCATTTCAATTTTACACTCTAGTTCACCCAGTTCGACTACATCAGATTTATCATTAACTAGTATTGGCCCTTTGCTCACACGAGTCACGCAATTGGGACGAGGCTGACATTGTTTAGTGAGACCTACATACTAGTGCACATATTTGTCTAATGTAATCTGGATTGGCTCCGCAAACAGTGAATCACCAGGTAGAAGAAACCTCATCTCCAATTCATGCAAGGAAGAGTCAACATTGCACACGTCCATTAGTTTACCATAAAGCTCTTTACATGAAATCTCTGTAGAAATTTTAAGTTCATCTACAACATGACTATCACCCCGTTTCTAATTCTACTTGCCCTAATCCTCCTTAACAAATTCACCAAAATAAAATACATCGATTCATATTGTTGAGTCCATTCCTGCAATTCATTTAAACTTTTTCATATGTAATCTAAGTTTAAAAAAAAATTTCCAAAAAAATTAAATACTGTTTCAAACAACCTCAACTAGGCTGCAATAGTAGTTCAAAATGTGTTTCATCGTTTACCATGACAAATGGTCGTCTTAAAACAACCACTGTCATTTATAATGACTACTTTCGTTCAACAAGACTACAGTCGTTACGACATTCCACCGCCCACAACTAATGCAGGTACATCCTCAACTCCACCATTTTAGATGAATAACATTCATTCGAATAGACAAAACAAATGCCATTTACATATCAAAAAATGAAAAGGATGAGAATATATTACTAATTCTTTTGCAACAAGAAAGCTTGACTACCGGAACAATTTTTTCTCTTGGTCCACAGAAAATGAAGGAAAAAAGCCAAGATTACAGTGTCGAAATTTGGAGGAAGAGATAATTTCTCGAATTTAGAGTTTCTTCAAGTTTGCAATTAACGTCGTTAAGGGGGTAAGATTGTTGCTGAAGGGTTTATAGGTCATTTGTCTTAAGGGCTTTTCAATTATTATAAAAATATGGTAAGAGTAGTATAGACCTTTTCCACTTAGGAGGTCTCAAAAATATATAAAAAGTACGTAAGGCGTAAATAAGACATATGTCATTTGACTATGCCTTTTAAGAAAATACCCATTTAAAATATTTGTTCGTCTAAATTCAGACGTGGATACCAATGGCTTTTTTTCGCTGGAGTCCCTCATTGGCCTAAAAAATATTTTTTAAGTATAGAAATTCTTTTTTAGAAATTACACTCACTACTTACACTTTTTAAAATAATTATATTGTTACAAACTTATTCTTTTATTATCAAAAATATTGTCTGAAATATATTTTTTGAATAAATGAAAGAAAAAAAAAACTTCCATAAATAACCGTCATTAATTCTCGCACACATTTTACAAAATAATCTCTAAATTGCAGTTAATCTTGAATCCTAATATTTATCGTATTTTCCCTTTTGAAATTTTATCCCCCAACATTTATGGTATCTTCCATTTTTTAGTTTTTATTCTTACAAATAAATGTGAATTGCAAATAACACTACTAAAAAATTGGAGTGTTGAAGAGCTTAAATTTTGGTAAATTTGAACTCCTTTGGTATTTGTTGAAGTATATTGGATATAGGATTCACCTTTTGTGCAACTTTAGTTTATTTACAGTTTATATATTATCTTGCGAGTGGACACTCATTTGTAGTGAGACATCCTTTAATTTTTATTATTAATATGAAGTACTGTTGCATTTGCATATATCTAACAACATAGTTATGTAGATAGAGGAATTTGGACACGATCCAAAGGTGGATGGACACAATAATTGGGGACGGTTAGAAAACGTGGAAAATTTTGAAAGACATCGAACAAAGAGGCCTCAATAAGGACAATAATTTATCGTCACGAATACATATACTTTTCTCAACGTTTGTAGAGCCATCACTAAGACCGTCCTTGATACCATTCGCAACACCTTTAACAGGGACGGTTGTAGTTGTCACTCTCAATAATTATTGGGGACGGTTTTGAACCGTCCCCAATAGTCAATTTTTTTAGTAGTGTAATCAAGCTAATATTTTAATAGATTAACAGATTGAGCTAAATAATAAAGCTTACACATGGAGAATAATAACATGCAATGTCAAAGAATAGTATGTAATACAATATATGTTTTGTAGCATGAAACGAATTTAAGTTAAGTATTGATACAATAATATCTATCAATATGAACAGAATGAAACAGCCACTAAAAAGATTTTGAAATTAGAATGTAACAGCCAATCGAAATATTTAACATTTAACATTACCACCTAAAAGGAAATTGAGGTGTAACATTAAATCAGAATGTGTAACATTTAACATTACTATTAGAACAGAAATTGAAATGTAACATCCAATGTAACTAATGTAAATGATGATATAAATAATGAAAATTACTGTATGTTATTTGGTTATGGTGGCACGCCCGCCTCAACGATTCACCTGCTTGCCTGCCTTGTTGGTCTCATGAGTACGCTTCTGACAGATAGACTGCAACAACCCAACTGTCGTCAGGTTAGCTAGACAGGCGACCCATGGAATGATGGTTACCACCAGTTATCGAGAATACGAAACATCCCTCATTAACTCATAATGAGGGAGATGAAAGGACACCTGTTATTAAACGAGGAAGATGAAAGGATACTCTTATCAAATGAGGAAGATGAAGGGACACCCATCATCAATAACTGCAGGCCATCTCTATAAATAGAGGCCAACCCTCAGGTAAAAAGAACACACAACTCTTATACACTCCATATTGCTATTCAGCACAAATATTATAATCATATACTGATTATCACACAGGAGTGGCCACAGGAGAAAAAAGCCCCGCCACCTTTTGCAGGTCTCCACCACTATCGCCGCCGCGCTCGGAGGAGGAAAAAAATCAATTATCATCATTTGGCGCCGTCTGTGGGAACTGCACAAGAAGTTATGGCTCGATCAGAAGAGCTAGGAATGTAACCGCCCCACCAGCCCCTGTCGGGGATGTAGGCATCGAGTCCAACACCACCACTAATCACCCACAACCAGAAATTGCCTCTGCCGCTCAACTTGTAGCACTGCAAGCTCAGGTGGTGGTCTTAATGGCTCTACTCCAAGATCAGAACGCTGCGGTTTCTCAGCTACCACAGGGTCTTAACCCTCTGCCGGTAGGATCTTCACCACCAGGGGCTCTGTCCCAGGGTCCAAGCCCTCCACCGATAGGGCCATCACCGCTAGGGGCTCCTCCCCAAACTCTTAACTTTCCAGCAATAGAAACACCGCCAACGGCAGTTCCACTACAGGCTCCAGTTTCTTTAGCTCTACCTTCCGCACTCCATTTCTATTCATTGACATCTGGCCCAAATCCATACAGGGGGCAACCATCATGGATGCCCACGCCTGCGCTGGTTGAGACACCAGTATGCCAACGCTTATGCAGGAGGCCATGGACTGGGTAGCTACACTTCCCCCAAAATCGATCCATACATTTGATGAGTTTTCTAAGAGTTTTGCTGCCCACTTTGCCAGCAGCAAACGTAATAAGAAAACTGCCATTAGTCTGATGCAATTGACACAGGACAATGACGAACTGCTAAAAGATTTTATTGCCCGGTTCAATAGAGCAACTCTTGGAATCAAAGATCTGCAGATGTCAGCTGTAGTCACTGCCATGATGAGTGGAACTAGAAGTCGACCTTTCAAGATGTCACTCTCCAAAAACCCGCCGAATACGATGCATGAGTTACTCAATAGAGGAGATAAGTATGTGGACGCTGAAGAAGCGTATCTCATTACCAAAAGTATGAAAGATCGAAATGAACCTAAGTCTAACAAAAGGAAGATTCAAGACGAGCCCAAACCTCAAAATAACAGAGGCAAGCTCACCAAATACGAGGCAACATCGCCCAAGCCTAGGCAAGTCAACCAGGCAAGCTCACTTAGAGAGCCGAGCTAAAAAAAAAATTTAGGCGAGCTCATTAGGCGGGTGACCTCCAGGCAGGCGGTGACCTCGGCCAGAGAAAAAAAATTTTTTTTAGGCGAGCTCACTAGGCAGGCGACCTCGGCCAGAGAGAAAGAAAACAAAAAAAAAAAAATTTAGGCAAGCTCACTAAGCAGGCGACCTCGCCCAGGCGGGCGGGTGACCTCCAAGCGGGCGGTGACCTCGGCCAGACCAGAAAAAAAAAAAATTTAGGCGAGCTCACTAGGCGGGCGGTGACCTCGGCCAAAAAAAAAATAAATAAAAATTTGATGAGCAAATGCATTAGATTACTTCTACTTTTCATTAACGATAGTATATGAAAAGTAGATGGGCTTATAAGGCCAGCTGCCCAAATATAATGACAGCTACTGCTGTCTGAAAAATAAGGCCAGCTGCCCAAAAATAATGACAGCTACTACTGTAACAAGACCAGCTGCCACTGTCTGAAAAACAAGGCCAGCTGCCCAAAAATAATGACAGCTACTACTGTAACAAGACCAGCTGCCACTGTCTAAAAAACAAGGCCAATGAGCCTCTATCCCAAAATCAAGGTGATTAGCCTATATTTAAAAATCAAGGCAGTAGCCACTATTTAAAAATCAAGGTGATAGCCACAATTGAAAAATCAAGGCGATGAGCCTATATTTAAAAATCAAGGCAGTAGCCACTATTTAAAAATAAAGGCGATGAGCCTCTGTCAGAAAAAAAAAAGGCGATGAGCTTATGTTTAAAAATCTAGGTGATGAACCTCTGTCTGAAAATCAAGGCGACGAGCCTCTGTCAGAAAAATAAGGCGATGAGCCTATGTTTAAAAATCAAGGCGATGATCCTCTGTCTGAAAATCAAGGCGACGAGCCTCTGTTAGAAAAACAAGGCGATGAGCCTATGTTTAAAAATCAAGGCGATGAGTCTCTGTCCAAAAAACAAGGCGATGAGCCTATGTTTAAAAATCAAGGCGATGAGTCTCTGTCTGAAAAACAAGGCGATGAGCCTATGTTTAAAAATCAAGGTGATGAACCTCTGTCAGAAAAACGAGGAGATAAGCTTCTGTCTAAAGAAGTTAGAGAATAGCAGGTGCAGTAGATTATTTCTATTTTCCATTGACAACAGTATATGAAAATTGGTCTATGGAAAGTAGAGGGGCTTATGATGATATAAATAATGAAAATTACTGTATGTTATTTGGTTATGGTGGCACGCCCGCCTCAACGATTCACCTGCTTGCCCGCCTTGTTGGTCTCATGAGTACGCTTCTGACAGATAGACTGCAACAACCCAACTGTCGTCAGGTTAGCTAGACAGGCGACCCATGGAATGACGGTTACCACCAGTTATCGAGAATACGAAACATCCCTCATTAACTCATAATGAGAGAGATGAAAGGACACCCGTTATTAAACGAGGAAGATGAAAGGATATTCTTATCAAATGAGGAAGATGAAGGGACACCCATCATCAATAACTGCAGGCCATCTCTATAAATAGAGGCCAACCCTCAGGTAAAAAGAACACACAACTCTTATACACTCCATATTGCTATTCAGCACAAATATTATAATCATATACTGATTATCACACCGGAGTGGCCACGGGAGAAAAAAGCCCCGCCACCTTTTGCAGGTCTCCACCACTGTCGCCGCCGCGCTCGGAGGAGGAGAAAAATCAATTATCATCAGTAAATAATCAATCTCACATTTAATGTTAGGATATTGAACGCGATTAAATCATTTGCTAATTTTGTAACAGTTAATCTATTATGTCATTAAAATAGATGTAACGTGAAATCATTTGGCAAATATATAATAACGAATGCTATATACGTGTCCGATAAAAATCAACCTCAGAATAAGTAGTCAAAGCAACTTAGAGTATGTTTGGTAAAGATTTTTATAGATTATAAGTAGTGAGTCCTACGAAATGTGTAGATAAAAATGATATTTGACCGACTTATAAATACTTATAAGCACACACAGTACTTAACGTAAATTAACAATTAAAATCTTTGCAACAGATAGTGGAATGTAACATTACATACATTTTCTAGAAAATAAATTTAATGTGACACAATCATATTTGTTAATACTGTAATATTTTTATCCAAACATCAATGGACAATATATAACAAATAATTATACACATTCGTTATCATATTATTTAATACAATATATATCATGTCACGCAATACAATGTAACATATTTATTTGACGTATTCGTAACATAATTATCCGAACATGATTTCTTTTAATACATAACATTAAATGTTACATATTGGTTAAGACAACGACCTCATATCATATAACCCAATACATATATTTTAACATAGCAAATGGAACATAACATAGTCATCACAATATACTCATAAACTTATGAACTTATAAAAATTCGAGTGAAGTATATTATCATGGAACTGATTGTTGAATTGAAACTAACCAACCTTATGTCACATAATCTACTCATAAAAAATAGTAGATGTATATGTAAATAAAAAATATTATACGCACCCGCTACTGGTTTTTTGTATTCAGCCGGGGAACAATGATTTTAGGAGAGATGTTTTTTTTTTTTTTTTTTTGGCTAATAGATTAATTAGCATTATCTTAGGATTGCCATATATTAGATTACAATAAAAAGGATACTGTAATATTTGATACAACAAGTGCATTTTTTTAAGCATCAATTACACTATTTCAGGAAATTAAATAATAACATTAATAAAAAAAAAAGAATGTTTAATCAACAGTATTTTTAAAATATATGTGACATAAATGGTTTTCTCTGAAATTATTTTTAGAAAGTAGTTTATTTGTGTAAAAATTCTAATTTTTTATATAGAAATTTTTTCTTATATATTAGTTCAATCTAAAATTTGTTTTAACTCCCATCTAAATCCATCCCTATCTAGATTCGTTATTCAACTAACAAGAAAGAAAAAAACGAAGGAAACGAGACTTCGTTATACACTTTAAAGGAAAGTTTGTTGCATTAGTTTTAAAATTTTTTTTTTTTCATTGAGATTCAGTTTGGACTTCAAGGGCACTCAAATTTTATGAATGGGAGAAAAATCTACGTAGGTGTTGGCTCGTTAGATCCACCTGTGTCGTTGCCCGCTAACTTGGCTTGGAAAGGGCTCAGTTTAAGGTTAGGTTTAAATCGAGAATAAACTTTTTATGAGAAAATTACACAAACATGGGAAAAAATAGAGGGGCGAATTAATAAATATAGATTTTTGTTAAATATGACAAAATTACAACATAGACTTGATTTAAAGGAAAATACGGTCAATTAAACTTGCATTTAATTTGGAAACGAAAATTCCTTTATGTACAAAATCCCAAAAAATTTGCAGTTAAAAATTTATAGTTTAACAGAATCAGTGGCTAACATCAACGATTTGAAATCATAAATCTTCAATAAATATAGAAAATTACATTCGTCTGCGATTTCTGTAAAAACTTGAAGCTTAAGACGATTAATTACAATCGTTGGCAATTTCTGCAGACTATCCATTGTTAATTACATTGAAGGTAATTATAGTTTTTTATTTTTTTATTTTCAGATGGCCATTATTATGTTTGGATATCGGAATTCCGATGATCCTTCTACATATGGTTACGTGATGCTTAGAGTTGATTTCACATTCTAACGTAGAAACAATTGAAGAAGATCAAATTTTATAGTATAAGAGTTTGTTGAATAAGAGTATGTCATCATGCTTGGATATGAATTGAAAATGGACTTTCAGAGCTTTGAAGCTGGAGTGGACTGAACATGTTCAAGACTAGAAAAATAAGGAATAATCATACCGTGTGGATTAAATGCGTTAGACTTAATATTGGCAGAAATAATAAATAATGTAATTTTTTTATTAATTGAATAGAAAACACAACATGATTACAATAAAAACAAATACAGAAGAGAACAAATTTAAGCAAATCGATACCGTGTATTCACAGTGTCTTTAAAATATATTTGCTCGCTCACCGTAGGTGCTTGAAGTAACCAAGCTTCTGTCTCCCAGGATACAACGGTGGAAGAAGCAGCAAGTTTCGTACAAAACTTCAGCTTGGATGAACTGATTGTTTATCTGAATAAAACCACCAAGTGCTGAAAACAGAGGAAAAGAATGAATGTAGAGTAAATCGAAATTTTCTGGACCGAAGAATGAAGCAGAATCAAATTCGTGTGTCTGATTGTTGAAAATCGGAACCTATTATATAGCTTCTAAAAGACCTTTTAATTCTTCATTAAACAGGCAAGTTTCAGGTGTCACAAAATTAACACCTGAATTAACACATTATTAACATCATTTTGGAATTAAAATAGAGAAGTTGAAAGGTTCAGAAATTAAATTGGAGAAAAAAATGACAAAACATAGACCCCCCTAAGGGGCCAATTTAAGTTTGATATTCGTGTACACATGTCGCACTCGCACATGAGTTCTATGTATAAATTGGTCCCTGATTTGTGTCCCCCGTGGGCACGCACAAGAGAGAGTCTCTGTGCTATACAATATTACACATTTGTAAATTATGGACATTGAAATACTAGTCAATCTTTCATCATTTTTCCAATATGGGATAACCCATTTTTTCCCCCTTCAACTATATTTCCAATTCCACTTTGAGCTTCACTTTCTCATTCACCCAAGCATCAATTTTGTCAAGTAAATATATTATTTCGATTTTTTTGTGGAGGAGAACACGAATCTACTTTATCTTCCACAATGAAGAAAACGGGCCCCACACAAAATTATGCCCAAACATGGCATAACATCACTAATTTTCACTAATTTTCCAACAATCCTCCACATGAATGGAAATTGACAAAAACACAGAAGACTTGGTGATAAAATCCAACGGTTGAAACCTGTATAGAAAATATAGGTATTACCCTTTGAACCTTCTTTTGTGAAAGTACATTTACTTTACTAGCTGACCAGTAGAATCGATGTGTTTGAACTATCTCACCCTTAGTGTAAAAGATGATATACATCACACATGATTTTTTTCTAATACAATTCAGTTCTCATTGTTATGTTCGTTTGTGGCCATGAACATACGCCTGGTTCTGTAAGAGTTTCTGAGAATTTAGCCCTACACAATTCCATTAGAATCGACCTCACTTCCCTCTCACGTAGGTGATTTCTTAATTAAGAGTAACCCGCATTACTCTGCTCGAATTTTTGACGCATAAGAATCATTAAAAGCTTGTTGCTTATCTTGTTACCAACTCGCATCACTGTTACATCATAAGAATAGATACAAGAAACCCCCCCCCCCCCCCCCCCAACCCCAACACACACAGTGATTTGATTAAGTCTTTACAATTAGGTTGTCCATTTGAACCTAGGTTTTGGGATCTCTAGTAAACTAGGTTGGGTTTCTATTTTATCAACTAATTTTTCAAAGGCTTAAGTCTCATTCATCTTGATAACTTTCCAACCAACTCTCTATTTAACTCTTTGGTTAGCGGATCTGCAATGTTGTCCTTGACTTCACATAGTCAACATATATAATTCCAGTTGAGAGTAGTTGTCTGATGGCATTATGTCTACGACGTATGTGTCTAGACTTGCCATTGTACATGTTGCTATGAGCTCTTCCAATCGCAGATTGACTATAACAATGTATGCAAATTGCTGGCATAGGCTTTGGCTATCTCGAAATATCTTCTAAGAGTTGCTGTAGCCATTCAGTCTCTTCACAACAATTGTCTAGGGCTATAAACGCAGATTCTATAGTAGATCTATTTGAAAATTTTTCATAAAATAGCTGTACCTCCTAGTGTGAACCCAAATCCACTTGTAGACTTTGAGTCTTTTATATCAAATTTCTAGTTAACATCACTATATCTTTCAATAACCGTGAGATATCTAGTATAATGTAGTATATAATCACGAGTATATATTAAGTGCCTTAGTACTCTATCTATTCCTTTCCAGTTATTAGTTCTTGGATTATTCGTGTATCTATTCAGTTTACTAACTGTATATGCTATGTCTGATCTTGTACAACTCATTAAGTACATTAAACTTCCGATAATTCTAGAGTACTCTACCTGATAGATACTTCTGCCTCTATTTTTCAATAGATGTTGGCTTGTATCTATCGGTGTTATAGCTATGCTAGAATCATCTTTGTTGAATTTTCCAAGAATTTGTCCACATAATGTGACTGGCTTAGAACAAGTCCATATGATGTTCTTAAAATTTTTATTCCAAATATCACATCAGCTAAACTTATATTTTTCATGTCAAATCTTGAATTTAACACGTTTTTAGCAGATTTAATCATCTTAGCATCACTACCAACAATGAGCATATCATCAACGTAAAGACATAAAATGACATATTCATTTTTCGTGTCTTTTGTATAAACGCATTTGTCATATTCGTTGATTTTAAATCCACATTCCATCATGACATTATCAAAATTTTCATGCCATTGTTTTGGTGTTTGTTTCAAGCCATACAATGATTTCGCCAATTTACAGGCTTTATTTTTCTACCCTGGTGCAGAAAAACTCAAGTTGTTCTATTTAATTTTTCTCCATCTAAATCTCCATTTAGAAAAGCAGTTGTCACATCCATTTGATATATTTTAAGATTTTGCAAAGCTGCAATTGCAACTATTATCCTAATGGAGGTTATTCTCATTACAGAAGAATATATATCAAAGTAATCAAGGCCTTCTCGTTTCTGTAACATTTAATCACAAGTCTAGCCTTATACTTATCGATTGTTCCATCTGATTTCATTTTTAGCTTTGAAAATCCATTTGTATCCTAGTGGTTTGCATCTCGGAAGAAGATCCACTAGCTCATATGTATAGTTTTGCAGAATAGAATCTATTTCACTTTTAATTGCCTCTTTCAATCGAGATCCTTCTGAAGAGTTCACAGCTTCTTTAAAGCTTTGATGTTCAATTTCTAGCATATAAGACATAAAATCTAGACCAAAAGATTTTCTGTTATAGCTCTTTTACTACATCTTGGTTCAACCTCATCTTCTTGTTCTTGGCCCATAGTTTCACGTGTCTGGTTAGAGGAGCTTACTTCCTCTTTGGTCTGTACAGAAATATATTTTCAAAAAATAAAGCATTTCTCGATTCCATTATCGTGTTTTTGTATATGTCTGAGATTTTAGATTCTTACACAAAAAACTGATAAGCACTACTATTATGAGCATAGCCAATAAAAATTCAATCTACATTTTTTGAACCTATTTTCACCTTCTTTGGTATAGGTATGGCCACTTTGGCTAGAGACTCCCACACTCGTAAGTATTTGTAGGAAGACTTCCTTCTTTTACATAACATAGGGGCTCATTTCCTCTTTCTTTCGGGGTACCTTATTTAAAAGATAATTAGCTGACAATAGAACTTCCTCCCACATGTTCAGAGGCAAACCAGAACTTAACAACATTGCATTCATCATTTCTTTTAAGGTACAATCTTTTCGTTTAGCAATACCATTTTGCTGGGGTGAATAATGTGATGTGGTTTCATGTGTAATTCCGTGTTGTGCACAGAATTCAGCAAATGGTGATTCGTACTCACCACATCAGTCACTTCTTAACACGTTAATCTTCTTGTTAAGTTGATTCTCAATCTCATTTTATAAAGAACAAATTTCTCTATAGCTTCGTCCTTACTTTTAAGTAAATACACATAATAGTATTTTGTGATATCATCAACAAAAGTAATGAAGTGCTTGTTGCCACCTCTCGTTTGTATAGATTTTATATCACATACCTCAGTGTAAATTAAATCAAGTAGTTCTATATTTCCTTCAATAAATTGAAATGACGACCTTATCAATTTTGCCTCAACACACATTTCAAACTTGTGTTTAGAATCAATATGGAATGCAGGTATGGAATTTATGTTAATTAATCTACGCAAAGTATCATAATTAACATGTCCTAATCTACCATGCCACAAATTGGAAGACTCAAAAAGGTAAGCAAAACAATTATTCATTTTATTAATTTTCGGCTTAACCGTCATTACATTGAGCTTAAAAAGCTCATCAGACACATAACCTTTTTCAACAAACAATCCACTCTTAGATAAAATGACTTTATCCGACTCAAACACCATATGGAAACCATGCTTGTTCAACAGCAACACAGACACCAAGTTCTTGTGGATTTCCAGCACATAAAGCATATTGTTAAGAGTCAGCTTTTTCCCAGACGTCATCTTCAAAACCACTTTTCCTTGGCCTTTGATTTCAGATGTAACTGAATTTTCCATAAACAGCTTCTCTCCATTCCCAGATGCTTCAAAAGAACTGAACAGCTCTTTATCCGAGCAAACATATCTGGTAGTACCGGTGTCAATCCACCATTTCCTTGGGTTTAATCCTACCAAATTCATTTTAGAAATGACTGCCGTTAGATTCATTTCAGACACATCATATGCGATGTCGTCAACCACATTTGTTTCTTTCTTATTGCTTCTTCTTGGTAATATGCACTCCAAAGATTTATGAACTACTTTGTCAAAATTGTAGCATTTTCTTGGAAATTTCGTCTTGGAAACTCCCCATTTCGTACCCAGTTTAGTCCCTTTCCCAGATAGTCCAAACCTGCTCTTTTTTGTCTTAGAACTTTGACCATGCTCCACAACATTTGATTTGGCCATTAGAGGATTGAACCAATTCTTTTCAAAACCTTTGTCGTCTTCTTCAATTTGAAGTCTGACAATTAGCTTTAGGTAATTCTTGAAATCTTTCCAAGGTGGAGATAGCTTCTCAATCATTGCTGCCACTTGAAAAGTTACACTTAAGACCATTCATTCGGAATGAATCTCATGCAAGATTACTTGAAGTTATTGTACTTGATTGATCACCATTTTTAAGTCCACCATTTTATAATCCAAGAAGCGGCCAACAATGAATTTCTTAACCCCTGCATCCTCAATTTTATTTTCGGTCTAAAGACTCCCATAATTCCTTTACCGTTTTCATTTCACTATACACTTTGTTTAGTGAATCTTTCAAACTATTCATGACATAATTCTGGCATAGAATATCATAATGTTTCCAAGCTGTAACCGCGCTAACAGCTTGTATGCCTCCCTCAGAGCATCTTTAGTTAAGAATCTCTCAAGATTCAAGGTGGTCAGATGCTGCCACCTATAGAAATTCAATCCATTGAATATCTCTATTTTTTTTCTCCATGATTAACCAGAACAGTCACATGACCAGTTGGAGCCACAGTTTGAGTTACAACAAAACTTGGCACTTGTGGGTTCACAGATAGACTTGGTACAGTAGCCACAGTTTGATTTTCAGTAGTCACAAATCCAGATGTAGGATCAGTTGCCATTTCTGAAACACCAAATAAAAAATTAATTTTTTTCAAATAAACTACAAGCAGAAAACAACTTGTTTGAATTTTTGTTTCTTTTTTGGATCTGTTTTAAGATTGTTAGACTTAATATTGGAAAAAATAATGAATAATGTAATTTATTTATTAATTGAATAGAAAACAAAATAGGATTACAATAAAAATAAATGTAGAATGTTGAAACAATAATTTTGAAGAGAATAGATTTGAGCAAACCGAGGCTTCTATATTCACAATGTCCTTAAAACATGATACAACAGTAGAAAAAGTAGCAAGTTTAGCAAAAAATGTCTTCTTGGACGAACTTACTGTTGATCTGAATAAAATCACCTAGTGCTAAAAATAGAGGAAAAGAATGATTGTAGAGTAAACCGGAATTTTTTTTGGACGGAAGAATGAAGCAGAATCAAATTCATGAGTTTCATTGTGGAAAATCGGACCCTATTATATAGCTCCTAAAGGACCTTTCAATTCCTCATTAAACAGGCCAATTTTAGGTGTTACAGAATTAACAAAGCATTAACATCATTCTGGAATTAAGCACGTGTTTGGAGTTACTTAAATTATAATTTCAGCTGCTCAAACTGGTCAAACATAATTTTTATCTACATATTTCGTAGGACCCACAACTTACAACCCATTTTTTATCCACATATTCACCACCAACTTATAATTTTAGCACTACCAAACATGTACTAAAATAGAAAAGTCGAAAGGTTCATAAATTAAATTGGGAGAAAAAAGGACAAAACGTAGACCCCCCGAAGGAGCCAATTTCGGTCCGACATTCGTGTACACAGGTCGTGCTCGCACATGAGTTCTATGGTCAGATGTGTAAATTGATCCATGATTTGCACCTCCCTAATGGCACACGGAAGAAAGAGTCTCCATGCCACACAATATTACACTTTTGTAAATTGTGAACATTTAAATACTAGTCAAGCTTTCATCATTTTTTCCAATGTAGTATAACCTAATTATTTTCTCCTCCCACTATTTTTTTAACTCCACTTTGAGCTTCAATTTTTCATTCACCCGAGCATCAATTTTGTATAAATATATGATTTCGATATTCTCGTAAAGGAGAACACGAATCTACTTTTATCTTCAACAATGAAGAAATGGGTCCCACACAAAATTATGTCCAAACATGGCATAACATCACTAATTTTCCCTAATTTCCCATCAAAATGTGATGTTGGGTGAAACTGGCAAGCAACGAGCTCCATTATAGCGATGTTATCAACTATAAATACACATCTGTAAGGACCATAGACAAATCGACAGATATAATGAATGATATGATAAATACATACAATGTAATAATGAGTTATCAGAAGGCATGGAAGGCTAAAGAGCATGTGTTTGGATCAATAATTGAAATCCTGAAAAGTCTTATAAGAGGCTACCATCTTACATATACATGTTACAAGAGAAAAAATCAGGATTTGTTTCAAGGATTAAAATTAATTAGTGTGGTCAGTTCAAATATTTCTTCATGGCATTGGGAGCGTTGGTGAGATGATGGGATAGTTGTAAACTGGTGATTGTTGTGGATGGTACGTATTTGAAAGGCCATATGGTGGAACATTATTCATGGCTTGTACACAAGATGCTGACAACATATTTGTGTTTGCATTTGGAGGTTTTTTTTTGGAACAAATCCCAAACGATGTTTAAGATATCATGAAAATGCACGGAAATCAAAAACCAAACATGAGAATTTTCGACAAACTGAAGAACAAAGTCGTTAGACAAAATCTAAAAAACATACATAATTTAAGCTTGAAAACCTCATAATACAATTCCAATCATCCTTGACTAACTAGCATCCAAAACTATATTGGCATATGACTCACACTTCAGCTCTTAGCAGATAGCTTTTCCTTGTCCTTCTGAATCTTCAAAACCTTCTTCACAATCTTTTGCTCTTCCACCAAGAAAGCTCTAATGATCTTTTCCCTTACAGCACTTCCAGACAACACTCCACCATAAGCACAGTTTACAGTCCTCCAATTTCTTGACAATCTAGACCTCTTGTACCCAGCAGGTCTCAAGTGAGGAATCCCTTGGATTCTCTTGCCAGCAACATGTCACATTAGGCCACTGGCCCTCTTCTTCGTGCTCTGGTACACTAGCTTCTCTCCGGATGTTTTGACGATCCGATGTTGGTTGGATTTAGTGGCGTAGCTATGCCATTTTCTGTACGTGAGGAATTGCACCATTTTCCAATTCTCATGTCTTCGGTTTCTGGTGATGACTACGCGCTTCAGGGTAATGAGGCTTGTTTTTATTTGGAGTTGGTGACTTAGAAAACGATAATTCATGGGGTGGTTTCTTTTGAAATTAAAAAAAAAATCCTATAAGGAGCAAGAGGATTTGTGTATCGTATTTGACATATCCAACAACATTAAGAACACAATTGCAGTAGTGTACCCGAATGCAATGCATGGATTGTGTTGCTACCATGTATTGCAAAATTTAAAGACGAGATTTCATAATATGAAAGACATAACCAAGCTATTCAGCACAGCTACAAAAACCCACACAACATCTGAGTTTGAATAGTAAATGAGACAGTTGGACAAAATCATCTAGTAAGATTATAGTGTTCGTTATTAAAAATCTATTATCACTGAACAATGAAGGATAAAAAACAAAACAAGAGGATAAAATAGAAAAAATCACAAAAGGAAAGGTTTGAACACGATTTTGAATCGCTGTCCTCAAACAATATTTTCTACCACTGAGATAAGTGTTTGAAGGTTTTAATGGCAAATAGTTTGCAGGAGTAAGCAAACCTATAAATCAAGTTCAAATCAAACAAAATGAACTTGAATAAGAACTTGAAGAACACTTTATGAAATTTGAGTTTTGATCTTTGATTAGATATAAGTATATGTATTTGATGTTAATCATATTTTTCCAACATGAAAAATATCTTTATTTGTAGATTATCAAGTTCAATAGGTGCCAAAACCAAGCCAAAAGATGCCAAAACCTTTCAAAACGCTACTAAAAATTTGAAACCAACGGTCACATAAATTTTGTAATGGGTGAACACCCAGTACAAGAAATTGGCCTATGCAGCCAAATAATGAGGATGGGCGAACGCCCAGCTTAGCCTAAACTTTTGGCTGATTTTTTTTTTCTTTTTGTTTTTGGGTTTTGCTTTGGATATTTTTCAACCTACTTGATATCTTCTCATAGATGTTTGATTCTACATCACTTCTTATTATATAAATTAAACAATATTACAACTCTCCACTTGTTCAATTATATAATGAGCTTCAAAACTCAAATTTAACAACGTTTATGCATAAAGTATGGATATCTTTCGATTTGAATCCAACATTAGTGTAAATCTCACAAAGTATCATCAAAATCTCATGTAGCATGAAAGCTTTGAACCTATTATTCCTTGTGATGATACCGGTGAAATCACACACACAAGCATCATGTGTTCCAAGTTCCACACTATCTCGTTTAGTGCTCTTAAGGCCTTGCGCTTCTCCTATTCATGAATTTTTAAGAGATAAACTCCAACTCTCTATTGAGGCGGCACCACCTCGAAGTTCATATAGGTAAAGTTCTTGCAGTATCTTTGTCACTTTTAGAGATACTTGATTCAATGATCTGAACTTTATTAAGAGTTATAGAAATCTTTTGGTGACAACCAGCACTTATAACTTAGGATAGGGTTTAAGAAAAGAATAAGTGCTGAAAGTATCCACTTATCAAATGACTTGTTGTTACCCTTTGAACCCAAGGTATACTTATTAGTATAATCATGTGAGTTGCCGTCATTTGGTGGATTTAATTACGGAGTTTCAAGCCCATCCTACTAGTAGTTGTTAGCACTAACTCTCTTGTGAGCAGTTTAGTAAGTGGATTAGCTAAATTTTCATTTGACTTTACATAAGTGAGTGAAATTATTCCATCTTTAATTAATTTCCTTACATAGTCATGTCTTAGACTCATGTGTCTAGACTTACTGTTATACACTTCATCGTATGCTCTAGCTAAAGTGGCTTGACTATCACAAAATATAGATATAGAATAATTATTCTTCTTTCCTAATGGGATTTCATACATTAAATCCCTATGCCATTCAGCCTCTTTTTTTCGGTTTCAGCCAATGCTACGAATTCGGATTCCATAGTTGAGTGTGTAATATACGTTTGTTTCTTGGATTTCCAAGAGATTGCACCTCCTCCAAGAGTGAATACCCAACCTGAGGTGGATTTATTCTCACATACACTGGATATCCAACTAGTATCAGTAAATCCTACCACGATTGCTGGAAATTTATAATAGTAGAGACCTAGATCCTTAGTCTTCTTCAAATAACCAAGAATCCTTCCAATAGTCTTCCAATGTTCTTCACTTGGATTGTTAGTAAACCTACTAAGTTTACTAATTGCAAATGCTATATCGGGTCTTGTGCATTGCACCGCATACATAAGACTTCCTATAACACTTGCATACTCAAGTTGTGCTACAACTCTTCCATCATTCTTTACAAGTTTCAAACTTAGAACAAACGGGGTATTTACCTCTTTGATGTTCAAGTGATTGAACTTTTTGATCATATTCTCAACATAATGTGATTGGTTCAACATATAATCCCCACTAGTCTTGGTGACCTTGATACCTAATATGGTATCCACTTGACCAAGATCTTTCATGTTGAATGTGGAATATAAAAACCTCTTTGTTTCTTATATACTTTGTATTTGATTACTTACTATTAACATGTCATCAACGTATAAACAAATAAGCACATCATAATTATCACAAACTTTTGAATATAAACATTTATCAACACTATTATGTTTAAATCCAAATTATATTATTGCTAAGTCAAATTTTTCGTGCCATTTCTTTGGTGCTTGTTTTAATCCATATAATTATTTTATTAATTTGCATACTTTATGTTCATTTCTAGGTAGAATAAAACCTTCCGGTTGTTCCATATAAACCTTCTCATTGAGAACCCCATTTAAGAACGCCATCTTAACATCCATTTGATGTATATACAAATCATAAATAGAAGCTAAAGTGAATAAAATCCTTATCAAAGTTATTCGTGTAACGGGTGCATACGTGTCAAAGTAATCTATTCCTTCCCGGCCACTAACCTAGCTTTAAAGGTATTAAGAGTACCGTCTACATTGTACATCCTCCTAAATACACATTTAGAACCTATAGTTTTTTAACCAGGTGGTAAATCAACTAATTTTCAAGTATTGTTTGACATTATTGAATCCATTTAATCATTTAAAGGATCTTTCCAAAAGATACTATCTCTTGATGAAATTGCATCTTGATAAGTTTTAGGATCGGTTTCCATTTGAAGAACATACAGGGTAGTTCTTGTGACGCTCTTCTCATTTTCCTCAACCAAACAGAAGGAAATAAGTTGAGAATCAATTTCATCCGGTCCTAGCACTTTATCCTTTTGAGCTCTTTTACTTCTATGAAGTTCATTTGTATCAACATACTTGCAAGGTGTTTCTACTTGTGATCTTGTAGATCTAAGAATCTCCACTTGAGATTCCCTTAAAGAATTATTATCCGAAGATAATAAATTCTCAAAGAACTCTTCGTCTCGGGATTCAATTATAATATTGGTTTCCAAATTTAATAAACAAGATGCCTTGCTGTTTTGAGCATATCCTACAAAAGCGCACTTGATCCCTCTAGGACTCAACTTAGTTCTTTTAGGATCTGTGTTGTTGCAATAAGCCAGACATCCTCACACTTTGAAATAACCAATGTTTGGTTTTCTTCCTTTCCACAATTCATAGAGAGAAATCTTAAATCTTTTAGATTCCCTATTAACTATATAACACGCACTTAACAAAGCTTCACCCCCATAAATTAAATGGCAAATTAGAGTTTAATAACATAGCATTTATCATCTCAACTAATGTCATATTCTTTCTCTCAACCAAACTATTTTGTTCAGATGTTCTAGGAGCAACTACATTGATGTATTATGCCATATTGTTCACAAAAAAATAAAAGATTATATTCATTAGAGAAGTATTCACCTCCTCTATTATTTCTAAGAATTTTAATCTTTCTTTTCAATTGGTTTTCTACATCAGTTTTATATATCTTAAACATACTAAAGGCTTCATCATTATGCTTCATGAAGTAGATATAACAAAATCTAGAATGATCATCTATAAATGTTATGAAGTAATTATTACCTCCCCTAGTTAACATTCTATTTAATTCACATATATCGGAATGAATTAAGTATAATAAGTTAGAGGTCCTTTCAACACCATGAAAAGGTTTCTTAATTATTTTAGACTTAAACACATAATTCACATTTATTATGTTCTATGTTTTCACATGAATCATTTCGATTTTTATCATTCTTTTTATAGTAGAGTAACCAATATGTCCTAGTCTATCATGCCATAAAGAAATAGACTCAACAACATAATTTAAATTTGTAGTTTTATTAATATCATTTTCGACAATACAAAGTTTGACCATTCCATTACTAGAATAACCTTTTCCAACAAATACACCATTCCAAAAAAGTACAAGTTTGCCCGACTCATATATAGACTTAATTCTCGGGTTTTCCAATAAATCCCCACTTACAAGATTTCTGTTCATATCTGCTACATGTAAAACATTTATCAATGTGATCTTCTTGCCGGATGTAAAATGTAAGTCCACACTTCATTTGCCAACAACCTTGGATTGAACTTCATTACCCATTTGAATTTGTTCATCATCCACCTCTTGATAGGTTTTGAAGAGAGACCTATCGTAGCAAACATGTATGGCAGCATAAGTATCATACCACCATCCTTGAACTTTTCATTTGAAGGTATTGACAATGTTCATAGTATCAACAATATTTTTGGTGTCAATGGAGTTCACTTTTCTTGTTTGTTTTAGTTGTTTGCGATTCCAATACTCACAAGCATAATGTTCGGGTTTGCCACACACATAACAAGAAACCTTGAATTTTTTCTTGTTCTTGTTGTCTTTGTTGGAGTTTGAGAATTTCCTATTCATAGAATCCTTGTTTGATTTGTCGGCTTGATCCACGACATGGGCTTTGGAAATGCCCTCTTGAGAATGTTCATTTTCATCTTGTGCTCTTGATTCTTTCTCAATTCGAAGATGCTTTTGAATTCCTTCTCAAGAATAATCATCGGAACTATGAAGAATTTTCTTCCTATAACCTTTTCATGATGATGGCAACCTACCAATAATTGCACCAACTTGGAAAGTTCATGAATTTCAATCTTCACGGACTTCATTTTGTTGACAATAACTTGAATCTCATGTACTTGTCCTAACAAAGGTACGTTATCCAAAAACTTGAAATTGAAATACTTAGAAATCAAAAACTTTTTGGTACCTTTCTCCTCGGCCTTGTATTTATTTTCCAATGCATTCCAAATCTCCTTTGCCAAAGTGGTGTTTGTGTATAGATCATAAAGGCTATTGAAGAGAGCATTCAAGATATGTCATCTGCATATAAACTCATCTTCTTATCTCTTTCATCCTTTCTACCCTTATTGCATTGGAATAATTTGGAGTTGGTTCCAGCAATAGTGCCAAATATGGATCCAAAATATAGAAGATCTTCAAGGTGGTGAGAAGGAATTTCAACTTGTCCTTCCATCTGGTAAAGTTGGTTCCATCAAACCTATCAAACCTCACAAGGTCTTGATTCATCATTTTGATTGTAGCTATGGTAGTCTCGTTCTCCATCACGAAATTATCGTTTGAGATTGTTGAACAATGAAGGATGAAGAATAAAACAAGAGGATAAGACAAAAATTCACCAAATGGAAGGTTTGAACACGATTTTGAATCGTTGTCCTCAAACAATATTTTCCACCACTGGGATAAGTGCTTAAAGGCTTTAATGACAAATAGTTTGTAGGAGTAAACAAACATATAAATCAAGTTCAAATCAAGCAAAAGGAACTTGAATAAGAACTTGAAGAACACTTTATAAAATCTGAGTTTTGATCTTTGATTTGTACTTATGTATTTGATGTTAATCATATTTTTCCAACATGAAAACTACCTTTATTTATAAATTATCAAGTCCAATACACAAATAGGTGACAAAACCAAACCAAAATATACCAAAACCTTTCAAAACGCTGCCAAAAATTCAAAACTAATGGTCACATAAATTTTGTACTGAACAAACACCCAGTTTTGTACTGGGCATTCGTCCAATACAAGAAATTGGCCTCTACAGGCAAACAATGAGGCTGGGCATTCTAAACTTTTGGCTGATTTTTTTTTTCTTTTTGTTTCCGGTTTTTGCTTTGGGTATTTTTCAACCTACTTGATATCCCATCATAGATGTTTGATTCCAAATCACTTCTTATTATATAAATTGAACAATATTACAACAATTATTTATCTTGCAATAATATGTAGTGATTAAAAATATCAAACTTTCTACGCCTAGATGGAGAAGGTTATGAAAAATGGACAAGAATACATATGCCAAGGAACGTGTTTTCAGTCATGACCTCAAATATATGTCAAATCGGTTACAAATGTAGCAAAAAACTACCACGTTGAGACTTTGTTAGAGAGCTTACGGAATATGTTACAAAATTGATTTTACAAGAATTGAAAAGATGTTGAAACAACATTCACGAAACTGGCAGCATATCTAGAAAGTAAGTTGAGAGAAAACTTGGCAGGGTCAATTAGGATGAGGTAAGAAACTAGATATATGTTTGACATATTTTTTTGTTTCAAGTTCATTTAGGGCTTGTTCGGTGGAGATTGTTTTCCAAAAAATAGGTTTTTTTGCCTACCTTTTTTGACTATGCAAACTTTGTTATTGTGTAAAAAGTTTGAATAGTCAGAAAAGGTAGGGAAAAAATTGAAACCGAACAAGCCCTTATATTGAGGTTTTTTGGATTGTCTACCTTCTTAAAAGTTTACTTTGTTAGGTTACTATGAATGTTACAATGGTTTGATGACATGCCATTCTGTTTTGGCATTTCAGTTAGCATGTTTTATGATTTCTGTTACCACACGATTCTGATAGGGCCTCCACGTCAGATAGAGCCCCATCTAGGCCCATTGAGAGCCTCATCTAGGCCCGGCTAGGGCCTCAGAAATTCTGATAAAGAGCCTCGGAGGCCCATCGAATGCCTAAGCCTTCTGCAGCTAAAATGCCGCGGAGCCCAAGAAGGGCCTTAACACTCACGGCCGACCCACAGGGCCTCGCCAGGCTTCGTATCAATTATAACTAGCAGGCAGCACAGTATGCTAGAATGACCAGAGAAATAATTAAAGAGAGATTGCGTTGGATTGGCACACAGATCCTCACAAGGAAACCAAATCACAATCTCCTAAAATCAGGCAACGTGATAAGCTCAAAGAAGGAAGATAATCTCAAAGATTGCATGGGTAACGGATGATCTTTATCCCATAAGGAATGAGGATCCGATCAAGTATCTGATTGATTTGTTTCCTAAATCAATCAGGACTTTTGCGCTATAAATATAACGTCTCCTGTTGTTCCAAGGTACACTCTTTTTTACACTTGAATCCCACCCTAAACTCTGCTCAAACTTCTGCCTGCTTGCCTCTCTCACACCCAATTACTTACCTCCCCCGTGTATTATTTCTATATACCGGCAGTTGACTAGATCGTCGGAGTATCAACGATCTCCGGATCTTTTTTCTCCAGAGATCTTGGTGCCTAACGATCGTCCAAGTGTGCAGGTAACATACATGTTGACAGAGGAGTGACTAGAGATCTGTTGACACGTGGACGCTGCAGGTTCCGACGTCAACAATTTCAATTGTACATTTTAAATCGAAAAATTGTATTTACTAATATTTGTTATGTTCATCGATAAAAAATAAATAAACATATTGGGAAAAAAAATTGTTTTTAGGTGTGTGCATCGAGCCAAGTGCTATTAAAAGTTACCGACGATATTTTATCCAATATTGTACACATCCAAGACCGACATGTACACACCACATGTTCCAGATCGATCGCATCCTGTGATCGCGTGCACTTGCAATTATTAGAAAGTTGTAGATCAACGCCTACAAATATTGCTCCGTATATCATACAAATGAGGCTTATGTTTTATCATACCAGTATATCATCCTCCCAATTGGTGATCTAGCTACATGATGGTAATAGAAAATATTGTCTCAATTATCATCTTGCCTCCAGATGTAAGAAGAAGGCTGTAAAGGCCTTAAGAGATGAGATTTTGATCGAAAGTTAGCATAATCAAGTAACTAGATGTGGATTGTGTAGAATATATGGCCACAATCAGAGAACTTGTTGTAAGAATTAATGTCCAAGGTCCAATTAATTGGGTCGAACTTAATTAATTATTAGACCAAATTAATTAATTAGATTAATTAATTGGGCCCGTTTGTTGATGGATTCCAGTTGGACTAGAACTAGGGCTAGGGTTAGCCCCACCTATAAATACAAAAGGCACAACAGATTAAGCATAGAAGTTGGTCTTTATTACTTGTTAGTACAAGCAAAGGACAACCCAATACAATTACTCTCAAAAGTTCCACTTTCATCTATTCTAGATCTTAGAAGTCCAATCTGTTCCTGCTGTGTGGATTACTATTGGAGGTTGAACAATTAGACAACTGTGGTATTGAAGATCGTTCATCCAACTAATCAGATAATCAGATTCTATAGTGTTTATCAAGGTAAACTTCTATCACGAATTCTATCTAAGTACAAGGATGATCCGACTTATAGGAATTGTAGATTTAATTTCTGCTGTGCATGTATACGTCAATTCTTTACAGTGGTATCAGAGCCAGGTTTGTTACTTGTTAAAGTTCGTTAGACTGCTTTGATGAATTGAACAATAATAGTTATTGGTATATTAATTTGATTTGAGTTTTGACAGTAAAACAAAATTATGAGTTTTTGAAACTATAAAAATCTTAAATTGGATTTATATTTAATCGAAACATTTTTTGACCCCAAAAAAAAGAGAGAAGATGTGACCGGCGGTGGCGCTTTGGAAGTCGCCGCTACCAGAGATGGCGACCACAGGCAGAGAACTGCCGTCGCAAAATCAAAGGTCTCCACCGCTAATTTCGTAGCGGTGCCGACCCAAGAACACTCGTCGCTGCTAGAAGTAGCAGTGGCGCTGGGCTGTTGCTGTTCCATGCTAAATGGTAGTGGCCACCAGTGTTAGACACCGGTGTGACCACTGCTAGTTCATTTGTTCGCTGCCATGCAGAAACTTTTTTTTTAGGGTTTTTGTGTTTTGGAAGATCCCAATCTGTCCGGGCTGTTGCATTTTGGAAGGGTTGCCTCATTGCAATTTTAGAAATTGTGTGGAAAGCTCCCTTATTTCAAACTATTTCAAAAGGGCCTCCTATGCAATTTTTGAAATTGAATAGGAAGGAATCACTATTTTAAAATAAGAAAATGGTCTTCTGTACAATTTTAGAAATTGTATTGAAGGACCCGCTGTTTTAAAATTTTAAGGACTGAATGCAATTTCAGTAATTGCATAATAAGTCCTCAAATTGCAAAGGAAAAATAGGGTCTCAAATACAATTTTAATTTTTTGAAAAAATTGTAATTATTAATTTTTTAATATTGGTCAAATATTCAAAATTAAATTGAAATCATTTTTAAACCATATTTTGAATTTCTGATCAGATTAAACTTTAACTTATTACTTTATAAAATTGTAATTTTGACCCTATACAAATTTAACTTACAATTAGAGTATGACTTTAAATTAGGAGATAAAATTTATGAATAAAATTAATTGATTAATTTTATTTTTGAAAATTTAATTAATTAATTAGATTAGTTATTTAATTCCGTCTATTCTTTCCAAAATATCTAAAAAGTTTAGACTTTTACTGTCAAAGCTGCAAATTTAGAAATTAATATATTTTTAATATTAGATATTAAAATAGATATTTAGTGGATGATTATTGACTCGACCCATGTGATTGGTTGTATAGTTAATTATTCATGTTGATTGTTCGTTGGGCATGGGAGCCTATTATTTATTTAATTAGATTTTCAAACTATTTATTTATTATGGGCATGTGTGTCTATTTATCAGAGCCTGCGCGCCAACTAGTAAAGGATAGATGTTGCAGTTGGACCATAAGGAAGCAACTAGTATAGGATACAGTTTGCGGCAGGATATGGAGACGGAGATGATTGCATTTAGCATTCGATGAACGAATGCAACGTCCCTTAGGAATTGACCGACTAATCTTCCTTTTGGCTCAAGAAGATTACATAAATAAAGTCCATAATCATCCACAGTTATTATTATGTATGATTAATTGCATGTTATATGTTAGTTAATATACATAAATGTGATGAGACAAACACATCTTTATCAAAATATTAAATTTGTATTAAATAGTTAATACAACGTGCCATCTATTATTATAGTGAAAAACCAAAGTCTATTATAGATGTCAGTTTATTGAGTCGTTCAAGGCTGCTTGCTCATAGATATGTTTATCACTATAAAACATTTGATGTTTTTGAACAATGGGTCGAATTTAACTAGAATTTTATTTTCTGTTGAGTCGCTCAAGGAAATAAAATTTTAGAAGCACAATCAAGTAAAACACATAAGATGTGTATGACAATAAGTTGTCTACTTGATGATCTAGGAGTCACATGGAGATGTGATTGATAGAGTATCTACCTGGATGTTTTATTAGGGCTTGTTGAGTCACTCAAGGTTCTAATAAAATAAAAGGGATCCTAGCCTACTGGAAATCTAATCAGTTCTATTGATTAATATTTGAGGGTCATTAATTCAATTTAAACAGTAGGAGTATAATTAATTTTCAGTATTTAATTAATTGTTCTATCTTGTTATTTAATTGTTGAATCGTGTGAATTTGAGAGGCATATTGGAAGCCAACAAACATACCGGACCAAATTTTCTAGACTGACACCACAATATGAGAATTGTTCTCAAATATAAAAAAGAAAAATTGGATATGTCATTGAGCAGTCAATGCCGGAAGCTCCTACTGAAGAGGCTACGCCGGAGAACAAGCAGGCTTACAATAAACATAGTGATGACAGTAACGCTGCATCATGTGATGCTTACAATATGTCACATGAGTTAGAAAAGATGCACGATGGTATGGATGTATATACCAATATATATCATTTCAAGTAGTTGAATGATAAATAGTCACGGACTTAACAATATGAGACATCCAAAATGTTATTTAGAGGCATGATGGTAAAAAAATCTTCAATTAGTGCTCATGTATTGAAGATGATTGGTTATTTTGAAAAATTAAACCAATTGAGTTTTACCATGGACCATGAGCTGAGTGTTGACTTGCTTTTGCAGCCCCTACCTAATAGCTCTTCACTGTTCATTATGAACTTCAACATGAATAAGATTCAGGGTACCCTACCTGAGCTACTAAACATGATGAAAAACTGTTGAGCCCAAGAAAATGGGAAAATTTTGGCCATTGACACATCTAAGGAAAGTAAGAGAGAATCTAAAAGGACATTTTAGAAAGCATTCAAGGCCAAATATACTGAAAAACAGTTAAAGTAGACAAAGACAAATCCAAGTTTGAGGATCCATGTTTTCAATGTGGAAACAAATGGCATTAGAAGAGGAACTGCAATGCATAAAAGACATAAAACTAAGAACTCATATATTTGGTAATGCATACTCGGTCATACATATGAAAACACATCACAAAGTTACATAAAGATGGATACTTGAATTCAAATCATTATGAATCATTTAATAAGTGTGGATCATGCTCGTTTAGCAAAATGACCTAGACCCATTTTCTGGAAAGATAGTTAAAGTTGTAGACATTTTGAGTCTTGTACATATTTATGTATATAGACAAATGTCTACAGATGCTAAATGTGGCTTTTCTTACTTCATCATATTTGCAGATAACTATTCTAGATATGGTTTCATATGCTTGATAGAATTCAAAAGTGAAGCCCTTGAAAAGTTCAAAAAATTCAAGCAAAAAGTAGAAATGCAAACTAAGAAATATTCTAACACTTAGATCTGATTGAGATGACGAATATTTAAGAGGTTAGTTTTTAGACTATCTAAGAGAGAATGAGATTCTCTCATAGTGGACTCCACCGTATACACCACAACAAAATGGTGTATCTGAAAGGAGAAACCACACCTTATTTTATATGGGACAATTAATGAAGAGTCGCGCAGTTCTTCCAAAATCGTTTTGGAGATATGCACTTAACACTGTAAGTTATACATTAAACCACGTCCTATCTAAATCAGTCAATAAAACTCCATACGAGTTATGAAAAGAAAAAAAAAAGACCCGATCTTTCATACATGAAGGTTTGGGACTGCGACACTTATGTGAAGCGTGTTGAATCGGACAAGCTAAGAGCTAAATTTGATAAATATTTATGTGTGAAGTATCCAGAGAAAACTACAGGATACTATTTCTATAATCCCATCGAGATAAAGGTTATCATATCAAAACCAACTGTATTCTTAGAGAAGACAGTGTAAGCAATGTAGATCTTGAAGAGGTTCAAGAAATTACAAATAAAATTGATCAATTAGATAATCTAATGGCTGAGCTTGCATCTGATGAGGCACAGATTGGGACACCAGCTCAGTGTAAGTCTAGCAGGGTCATTTGTTCTCCTCAGAGATGCGATTTCCTAATTACTAGTAATATATTACTAATCGAGAAAGATGAACCTACTACTTATGCACAATTGAAGTCAAATGTTGACTTAAAGATATGGCAGGAATCCATGGTATCCGAAATGAACTCCATATACGAAAACAAGGTTTGGACCTTTGTTAACCCGCCTTAATGGGTAAAACATATAGGTTGTAAATTGGTTTACAAGAAAAAGGTCGACATGGATGGTAATGTTCATACTTACAAGGCAAGATTGGTTACGAAGGGTTACAAGTAAAGACAATGAATTGACTTTGAAGAAACCTTCTCACCAGTAGCCATGTATAAGTCAATTCAGAATCTGTTTGTGATAGCAGTATACCATGACTATGAGATATGGTAAATGGATGTCAAAACTACATTCCTTAACAAAAATCTTAGCGAGGATGTGTACATGACACAACCTGAAGGTTTTGAATCCAAAGAGTCAAACAAAGTGTACAAACTACAGAAATCCATATATGGATTAAAGCAAGTCTCTCGGAGCTGGAATTTTTGTTTTGATGAGACAATCAAAATGTTTGATTTTATTAAGAATGAAGATGAACCATGAGTGTATAAAAAAGTTAGTGGGAGTAAAGTCGTATTTCTAATTTTGTATGTGAATGACATACTATTATTAGAAAACGATGTCCCAATGCTAAAATCAGTAAAATTGTGGTTATCCAAAAATTTCTCCATGAAGAATATGGGAGAGGTAGCGTACATTATCGTATAAAGATCTATAGATATAGATCTAATAGAATGCTTGATCTATCTCAATCTACGTACATAGATAAAATCTTAAGAAGATTTAGCATGGAAGAGTCCAAGAGATGACTCTATCCCATCGGGCATGGAATCTATCTCTTAAAAGAGATGTGTCCAAAGACACAAATTGAAAGAGATCGCATGGATAGAATTCCTTATGCATCAGCAATTGGATCTATCATATATGCCATGCTATGTACTCGATCAGGTGTTTCATATGCTTTAAGTGTCACAAGCAGGTTCCAAGCAAACCTTGACGAGAAACATTGGATCGCTGTCAAGAACATCCTTAAGTATTTAAGAAGGACTAAAGACATGTTATTGGTATATGGAAGAAATGAACTTAAAGTTTAAGGTTATGCCAATGCCAGCTTTCTATCTGATAAAGACGATAACAAATCCCAAATTTGAAAATGTATTTACTCTAAATGGTGGTACGGTCAGTTAGAAAAGTTCCAAACAAGAAATAACTGCCGATTCAAATACAAAAGTTGAATATATAGCTGCTTTAGAAGCAGTAAAGGAAGTAGTCTGGAAGTTCATTACTAAACTTGAAATAGTTCATAGTATTGTTGATCCAATATCTTGTATTGTTATAACAATGGAGCCATCGCACAAGCGAAAGAACCCAGGTCTAATCAATGATCCAGATATATATATTGAGACAGTATCATCTCATCAAGAAGATAATATTAAAAAATTACATAAAGTAGAATGGGTCCCGACAAACGACAATATAGCAGATCTTTTGACAAAATTGTTGTCCTAGCACAAGCATGATGGTCATGCTAAATTTGATGGTATTATGATACCTAAGTGACTGGATCTAGTTTGTATGAGATATTTTGTGATATACTCTTTGTTAGACATTGAGTATAATATGAAAAAATTGATTAATTAAATGTTTGTCTACATTTTAAATGACAGATCTGTTATTTTTAAATTTTATTATTTAAAATAATATAGTCAAAAAAAAGTTCATAATAACTTGTTAATCACAAGGTGTTGTGATTGTGTGATACAAGTTATAAATAACTTATTCTTGAAATATCCCTAGTCAGAGTAATAATGAGATACGGATATCATTATTGCAGATAGACTAGCATGTGTTGCATTTCTTTTGAAGAAAATAACTGATCTCACGAGCTAAGATGTAGAGGGACATTTGAATGAACACATGAATGCATTGTTATGAGAACATGACATTGGATGATCCGCCTAGAGATTCCACATGGATAACTATCCAAGCGTCAGTGGTAAATCTCT
Source organism: Forsythia viridissima (assembly GCA_030279155.1). Taxonomy (NCBI): domain Eukaryota; kingdom Viridiplantae; phylum Streptophyta; class Magnoliopsida; order Lamiales; family Oleaceae; genus Forsythia; species Forsythia viridissima. The sequence continues at coordinate 27,266,915 of CM059037.1, forward strand.
AATGCGCGGTAGTGAATTTGGTCATTTGACTGGAGGACATCATAGAATCTTATGTGAGTACCACTATACTTTGGCGAGTGTTTGATGGGACTCGTAGATTATGAGTCACTGGAAAGACGTCGTACGGGTATATTTAGAATCATATGAAGGTTGTGAATGTCCAATATGAGGATTCGTCACTCCTGAAAAGTAGGAGATTATAACCAGATTTTTGCCCACTTAAGTAGATATAAATTTTCTCGACCAGGGTGGAGTTATGAGTTAAAAATATTTCAATCATAACTAGATTAAATCAACAAAGAGTTCAACAAAGAGTTGATGTGAATAACATAGTTGGTTGAAATGAGATTGACGTTGATCCATATCTCTTATAAAATTGGGTTATATTGATGAAGGGATTATATTTCTACGGTAACCGTACATATATTGGTTCTGTCATACCACATGACATTTTCCTTCACATGGATTGCCTTGACACATTGCTAGATGTCAATCTTGGACGACGACTTGAATTGATCGATCTAGGTGAATCGTTGAAAATATCCCTGTGTTTGCCATCGTGAATGAGAACCTAATGAGTCACACACATAAGGCGAGAATTGAGCATATGGAGTTGGATCTTGTCCAAGTAGGAGATTGTGAGAATTAATCTCCAAGGTCCAATTAGTTGAGTCGGACTAAATTAATTATTAGACCTTAATTAATTGGGTCTGTTTGTTGATGGATTCTAGTTGGACTAGAACTAGGACCACCTATAAATACAAAAGGCACAACAGATTAAGCATAGAAGTTGGTCTTCATTACTTGTTAGCACAAGCAAAAGATAATTCAATACAATTACTCCCAAAAGTTCCGCTTTCATTTGTTCTTGATCATGAAAGTCTAGATCTATTCTTGATGTGCGGATTACTATTGGAGGTTGGACAATTGGACAGCTATGGTATTGAAGATCGTTCCTCCAGCTAATCAGATAATCAGGTAAACTTCTATCATGAATTCTATCTAAGTACAAGGATGATCCGACTTATAGGAATTGCAGATTTAATTTCTGTTGTGCATGTATACGTCAATTCCTTATACTTGTAAGGCTCTCAATTGAAACAAAACCCGGTAGATAGATGAAGTTACATGAATTGTAATATGTTATTTGTTTTTCATTATGCTTTGCATTTACATAATTATCTTGTTTATAACCATTTTAATTTGAAGCTTTTTAATTTTTGAAGCTTGAAATGTGAGTAAATAGTTGAATAAGTGGATTCAATAAATAAGTTTTGAAATACATTATGCCAGGCAAGGTACAATTTGAATTTTTTACTTATCCTATTTTTTATGTCTGGCAAAGTTTGCAACAATCATGTTGGATAACTAAAACAAGTCATTGATATGAAGTGGGCATAAACAAACAAGAAGATACTAAAATTAGTGACCTCCTTAGCATGAGTGGCTACTTCTTATGTAATTACAACATGACAAAAAAAAAACTATAACTTAAAGTGAATTACAACGAATAAGTGCTCAATGCACATTTTACGTTCCAGTAGACATAACACGAGTGATATTAGTTGACTCCTTAACACGAGTGCCTACTTCATGCTTAATCGTAACATGGCAAAAAAGATAGCATTACGTATGTTGTAACAGGGTGCATGCCTAAAGTAAATGGCAACGAATAAATGTTCAATCTGTATGTACATTTTACTCGATAGAACTGTGAATAAGCTATCGACACAACACGGTAGACAATATGTTATGTTCTATCTACAAAATACAATATCATGTACTGAATGTTAACAAAGTCGCAAAATAGGTAAACATATGAATCATCATCTAAATAAAATGCTTATGTTCCTAACATACTAAATGCTAAAAAATGATAGTTGTTTTCAAAAGAGACATCCATAAACTACAACGATTGTTTCTGCTTGGCCTTCATCGCCTTCTTGCACCCCCTCCCATTAAGTACTTGTTGTCGCTTGAACTTGGCATGGCTAAACAGTTGTGCTACCAATTGGTAACGAGCCTTAGTGGCACTGAATTATTTTGGCATGGCGTGAATCTTCTGATTAATTATATAGTCCACGTACTACAAGAAACGTTGCCTATAGCGACGACTTTTGTTATGTTTGTTACAAAAAAAATCTGTTTTTATTTTCATAACACTTGTTACATTTGTTATGCTTGTTATATTTCTTATAAAAATGTGTGTTACATTTGTTACATGTGTTATTTTTGGAGTTTAAAATGTTGAAAAGTAATTGTGGAATTTTAATAGAAAATTATGTAGCAAAATTATCACAAGTTAAATTGCATATAAAAAAATTAAAAATTTTCAAAAAGTTGGGGGGTCCAGGTCTCCCCAGGGACCCCTTCAGTTCTGCCTGCACAAAATATATAAAAATTCAAATATCAGGATGCATGGTCTTGAAAACATTATATTAAACGTAAAGGGTTGTGCAAAAAGCATAGCTTGAAGACTATATGACTCACCTTTTATCTTGCTGGGACATTTTTTCCATTATCTTCACTGTCAGCCGATCAATTTCTATCTTGTCTTTCACTCTACGACCGTTCCTTGCCCCTATGTTCATCGTCAAGTGTGAGATCCTTTTAGAAAACAATATAACATCTTTTCATACTTTCCAACCCTTCATGCTACCCTGATAGAATTTTACACATTTATACATATTTTCTTGGAGTAAAACTCATCTAGGATCTAGTGAGCATGATACTCCATCATGATTGGGATCATTACAAAGTCAACATCGCACTAGTTGGTGTTGCATATACCTTCACAGCGAGTGTTCAACAAGTGTACTGTTAGCAATATTATTGTGCAAGTGTACAGATCGCACAAGTAATAAAGTGAATTTTAGTGTCCAAGTCTCGTATCCACAGAGATTGTGTTAGTCTAATTTTAAATTAACTTATCCTTAACTGAAACTATAAAATTTAATGGATTTTTATTTAAAATGCAATTATCAAATTATTTACTAGCTAATCAATGCAAGACCTAAGTTAACTAAAATTTATGCAAGGTTGAGATGAATGCAAATGTGATATAAATTCAATAAAGAAAAGCGTACTAGGATCCCGAATCCACTTATATCAATCATCTTTAACCCGAACTGTTGAATTTGATAGCACAATTTAATTATGAAGATCAATATTCCTAATTTGTTTAACAATCTCTCTCGAGTAGAATTAAACATATCCCTATATGTGATCTGACTATATCTTTATGACAAATGTGAACATACAAGAATGCATTACAATTTGTAAATACTTAAAGATCACATAAAGCATAGCGGTATATCTCTATCCTCTATCGAACTCTACGACAATTGATAGTATGTCTAACTTAAATTCAATCTCTTGAAGGTAAAAGAACCCACAAAACTCATACAATCATTGCGTATAAAATTGTAGAAAAGATACACTCATATCAATTGTTCAATATTAAAAATGTGTTTTAATCTCAAATACTAGGTTCAAAGAATTAAAAGTTCACGATACAAGTTTCATCACAATCCTAGCACAAAATAATCTAGCCTAGCATACTAAAAGGAAGAAAACAAGAAAATTAGATATAATCAATCACCTGGATAAGAGAAAACTAGAAAGAATGGATCTTGATCTTCAATTGAATCTTGTCCAGATGAGTTTTCAATCATTTGCCTCTTGTTTCTTCTCTTCAAATCTCCTAATTTTTTGCCACACTAATTTTGGGTTAAGAACTCATATAAAGTTTCCTAATAGTACCCAAAAAGATCCCAAAATATCCTAAAAATCGTAGCCCAAAAAGTTTCCTATTTGGAGTAAAACTCAAAAAGGAAAAAAAATCCACTAGCAGAAATTTGCATTGGGCAATCACCCAGTGTAAACCCAGGCGACCTTCCAAGCAAAAAAAATTGGTTTCTGCTTGTAAAATAAGAGGCTAGGCGATCGTCCAGTGTAAACCTAGACGACCTCTCAGGCCAAATTTTTTATTCTGCGTGTTTTATTCCTCAATTATTCCAATAGCCTCTAATATAGTATCTCAAACCATTCAAAATTGTGATTTTGCAATTAATGTTTCCGATTATGTATTTTCGATGAAATGAAGATTTTTGTAAATTATTGGCCAATTACATGTAACATGAACTGTTAATACACTGTTTTGTAACATTGATATTAATATGATGTTTTGATTGAACACTCGATTTTTTATGTTTAAATTTTCTTGATTGAATTGTTACTTGGGAATACAGATTATGTTACATAATTTGTTATTCTATAACAATGACAATGACTGCTAAAGATGTTACACCTTTTTATAGGTCAATTGCATCTGACCCGAAATGTTAATACATTGTTTGTAACATTGATGTTTAATGTGATATTTTGATTGAGTACTCTATTTTTGATATTTTAAATGTTCTTGATTGAACTGTTACCTGGGATACATATTATATTACACAATTTGTTATTCTATATCACTGACTGCTAAATATGTTACAGTTTGTTAAATCATGAGTATTATGTCTGAAAATTGATATTGATTGTTATAAATTTGATTCATAGCACTCATATTTGATGTTAATTGTTAATACATATTATGTTAATTGATATTCTGTATCACTGATTGATACTGATGATATAAATTGACTATATCATGAGTTTATGTGTTACATCTCATATTGATAGACATCTCAATTTGTAACAGAAATTGTTACAAATGTTGAAATTGAATGGATCGTGAGTTCTTCTTGCTATTGTTGCAGCTATTTTTGGCAGAATGATATATATTTGACAGTTATGTTATAGTTTAATTATGATATGTAATCTATGATTGAATGTCGTATTTATTTGTAATTTTCAAGATGGGTTTTATTGTATAAACCCTAAAGATAGGATTGGAGCGTTAGTAATGGTGTCCGTACCTAACGATGTGATTACGTCTCTCAATCAGAAGATGAATGATGCACAAAAAGGGTTATTCAGTATTACTTATTTTGGGCACTTTCTCGATCTAAATAAAATTCATCTTCAGCATCAATTGATACACAAGATGTTGTTAATGGAAGTTAGGAAGTCAAACCAGCAAGAAATGTGGTTCAATATATCCATAAAATTATTGAGATTCTCAATGGAGAAGTTTTGTATAGTTACTGGTTTGAAATGCATTGGTTTTGATTTCATACCTAAGCTTCATATGGCTAGATCACTGTTGCAAGATTATTTTGGCGACATGAAAAGTGTTTACAAGAAAGACGTTGAACAAGTTTAAAGAACATGCCCTCCAACTCAAAAGATGAAGATGCTGTGAAAATTGGAATTTTGTCTCATAACTTCACACCTCTTCACTACGCCGTATAGAAACCAGGTAACAGATACCACATTTAGTCTCGTTAAATCTGTGCACACCGTTACATATGCGTAGGGAAATGAACTTTTTAACAATACATTCATTTATTTGAAGATTTCTTTAACGAAGTGTGCATATGATGATGGTATTAAAAATGAAATATTCATGTACAGACTATATTGAATCTTTCTTCCTTTTCAAATTTAGATTTATGAAGTTGCCCCTTCAATAGATGAAAAAATATGCACCAGATTAGATCACACATGGCCCCGTGTCTTGAATTAGACTAATACTTCAAGGCATGTAACGACGTCTCAATTGGAGAAGCTTAATTTTGATTTACCAGACGTAAGTGATTATCTATCATAGATTTGTTATGTTGTTATTTTTTAATGATTGTTATCTAGATTATATAGAATTTGTTAATGTTGCTGTTGTAAAGTTATTTTTGTATATGTATAATGTAGATGTTAGTGCATGGCGTGCAACTAGATGAAGATGAGAGATGGGCATCATACCCAACTCGTTTCTTTGGTAGTGATAGACATGTAACAACACACGATGATGACAATGATTACGTTGACCCCACTGTTACAAAATCAAAGAAGTTCAATGTACCTAGTATGTCCAATCCAAGAGCTGTCTGGAATAGCAATGTCCCAAAAAAAGTCCAAATCAGTCCCGAAAGAGGTAACTAAATTCCAACAAATGTATTATTACTTTTCATATATTGAAATTTAATGTCATTTATAGCTTTTAGTTCAGTTTAAATAGCATACTGTAGTTAATGTGGCTATATTTTCAGGAAGATTGCACTGTCGGATTGAAGCAATTAAGTAATCTAATGGTGGATATACGATTGCGACACGACTGAATAATCTCCCAACAAAATTGACTTGAAGTTCGACATTAGGGCACTTCATCAGGATCTTGATGCAAAACATAATATCTTTATGGATGAGTTAAGGACAAAAATACCCTCAAAATCAAAATTCGAAGTCCATGAAAGACAACTTGTTGTCTTCAACGACTTGCAGAATTTTCAACAAAGGTATGTGTTTGCAATATACAAAAAATTTAAACTCCTTCCTATGTTATCATATTATTAGAATTGTTTCATTTTCAAATCACACATGCTACCCTTTATTTCTCAGGCATGTTTCGAGAAGAGTGGTCCGACTAATTCAACGGGAGACATCTTCGACGTCGTTCACATTGTTGAACCAGCTAATAAAGTCAGGAACACAAATCAATACGATAATGAAAATTTTTGCGACCCTCTTGAAGATTCATTTTACACTTATGTTTTGACGAAACAAGCTGCAGAGATGATGAAGAGTGTAGAAAATCAGGATCATTCTGAAACAATTCAGGTATATCCAAACAATATAGACAATCAATTTGATTAAGAAAATTATCACATGTGATTTTACAATTTGTGTATACAGATTGATTGAGAAGATACCAATGACGTGCATGACGAGACAACATCAGAATGTCGGTGAAACGTCAATGAAGACTTGGAATTTTAACCAAATTCCCATATATTGCAGGACAGCAGAACGTAGTGGCATCAACATCAAGATTTCAATTTGACGCATGTGTATTCAAGTATGGGTTGGTTCCACCTACTATCAAAGATGTTAGAGCATTTGACGACTAGTTTCGTTATGGATATAGACCTGACAATGTGTAAGACATCATTCTCTTTATATTTCATGAAATCCACGAAATAAATGCATTTTAATATGTATTCATGTTATATAGAAAAATGAAGTTTTTGGTGGAAAAAATAAACATTAATCTTCCTTCGATTTTGGCCCTATTGAGGTGAGCGACAAAACTTGGTAGTACGAGCTTTGAGAAATTGATGAATCTCTAAGAGACACGGTAATGTATTTTTATAAATATTTTTGTACATGCATATCAGATTGATGTTACATGTTAATACAGATTAACTAAAACATTGCATGTTACAACTTCAATATAACATAAGCAATCATAAGTACTATGACATTTTCAACCAACCAAATATCAATGGAGAACAGCAAACAAGTAAATATTCATTTTTTTGTAGCACAATTATCCAAACTAGAATTCATACAGACTATGTTACATGAATTGATATTATGTATCACTAATTATACAAATGTTACAAATGATGAAATCATGATTTTATGTGTATAATTTAGCATTATGTGTTATATCTCATATTCATAGCCATATCTATGTTACACCATTTGTTATTTTGTATATGTGTTTGCTAAAGATGTTACAAATGGATATTGATGTTCTCTGTCATTGTAGATTATGTCTCTCCAATTGGTAATTTGTATCACTGATTGATACAGATGTTACATCTCAGATTGATGTCACATGTTAACGCATATTTACTAATGTATATTATTATCTAACTGATTCTACATCACATATATGTGTGTTTTTACTACACGAGGAAGATGGCCACTTATAGCCAAGAAATGACAATAAAGGCTACCACTATAGACACGTTTTTTAGCGGCATAGTCAGGGGTATATTCTCATCTTTCATGAAGGACGCCAATGCCATTGCCAGCAATGTGTCTATGCTCGAATATCCACTCGGTGAATATTTGCATTGTAACACACCATGAGCAGATGTTAATCATCTGTAGATGAACATTATGATGGGTGAACATGCACAGTGGATACTTGGACACTTTGACATAAAAACAAGATCTTGAAATATTTTCAACTCATGTTGGTCGACTATAAGAGACAGGAAAGTTATGGCCGACGTGCAACTATTTGCATGCATCATCCCTCACATGTTGGTAAGAATTGTAGTATGGAAACTATCAATTGTCAATGTAGTGGGGTATATCGAACCTCTAGCTGTCAATCTTGTACACAACATCCCTCAGCAAGATAATGGGTTAGTATCTACATTATTATTTATTTTCTGTTTGTATCACACCATCCATTCATAGTGAACAATTTATCTGATGTCGAATGTATTAATTTTACAAGGACTGATTGCGGAGTTTTTGTCATCAAGTATGATGAACACATAATGAACGGGAATATACAAGAAATTTCAAATCCATTTGATGCTAAAATCGAAAGGACACATTTGGCAACATTGTTATACAAACATGGAATAGACAAGCATGGAGAGGGATATAAATTAAAACCCAATTTCACTTCTAAAAGGGGAAAAAATCAAGTAAGGATGTTAAGAAAAAGAATGCAAAATAGCATTAGAACATCAATGGATTTTAACAATGGTAGTTCGTTATTTTACTTACTGTTATGACAATCTCAACTCAGTCAGGCATTGGAAATCTTTATTACGTAGCATAGGCTAATATGTAACTGCATTTTTGTTGTTGCGTAACACGTGTCAATATATTTTCGATTCCATGATCTATATTAGAACGATATTAGTCGAAGTTTATAGTTGATTTTGCAAATGTAACAGCTTATGTTACTGATTGACTACTCACTGATTAACCCATTATATCAATTGTTAATAGAGAAGCTAATGTTCCTCATATTGTCATTTGTGATTTTGCAACATTTTTATTTTTAGTCGCAACATTTGTTAGAATGCATCCTGGTAAATTTTATATAAAAGCAAGACTTTTTCATTAAGAATCACGTTACAAGATGCAATTATACAATGATGAGACCATTTATCAAAATTTAGATGAAAGCAGGGTGATTAATCTTGCATTCTTGATGCTATGTGACTGTGCTGTTGGAATTGAAAACAAGTTGTGATTCATTTAAGATACAATTCACTTGCCAAATTTGAGATAAATACATCCTGCCACAATCAATTAAGATATCAATCATTCAAAGAATTTCATAGACAAATCTCAATTATGTAATCGTAACAAAACATATCTCTCTTGAATGATATTATAACATTATTCAATCGTATGAAAAAAGACCACAGATCTCCTTTGATATTGTAACATTATTTCAATCTAGAATTTTATCACTTATCATTATGTTAGTTGATCAATCCAAATGGATGTTTACATGTTCTCTCGTTGTGCCCGTATCGCCCACATCTTCTACACTTTGTAACACTGTTTCATTCTCAAACTTATCTGAACCTTCTCTCTTTAGACATTTTCGCTTTCCTCAACGAATTTAGAGCCAATACAATCATCGAATCTGCACTCATTGCCACAGTCCAACCAACACTTTCACCAAGGGATAAACGCTACAATATAAGCCTCCCTTGTGTGATACTAAGAACAATATTTGTATATTTCCATACCATTCCTACTTATAACAAATAATGCATGTTGACACGGGATACCGTCCACTTGAAACATGTTATATGTGCACATGTATTTTCAATGTCGACCAAATTTTGTGTATTCTTGTAGCTAACTTGAAATAGGACATCGCTTGAACCCAAAACCTGTATTAAAACTAAAACATTAATAAATCCATAACACATATTCAAACTAATTTGAAGAAACCATATCCACCATTTAAATTATGTAGTTACCTTTAGTTTGAGTGCATTTTTGGAATTTGTTTGCAACAAATTCTCATTCTTGGTAAACGTGGAATGTGTTTTATTCCTATTCTTGTAAAATCATTCTTACAATATGTTTCTCAAGCTTTCTAGCATTTTGACAATCAGATAATTCTTTATTGATTTTTTGACGATATTTATTGACTCCACGATATTCGATGTAATCATAATGTACTTGTAAGTTGTCATATGTGCCCTCGACCACCTATAATACCCAATTTTATCCTTCTACATCAATTCATAAAATAAAAAAAACAAACGATATTAGTCGAATAAACAATATAAGATGACTTACCAGATATGGTCGAATGCCCTCATGTATTTTGTCCAGTACATTCATTTGGTAATCAAATTCATCAATTGTACAAGACCTAGCAGCTGCGTTAAATAGCTTTGTAATGTGTTTCACAACATTCTCAAACCTCCTCTTTAAATTTTGTAACAAATGATATGCATAGAAACCTTGTGTTATGTTTAAATATACCCGTTCAATTGCCTTCTATATGCTTATGTGCCTGTCAGAGAATACACATCTCCCTCTCTTTCTCCGTAAGCCTCCCTGAACCTTGATAACAACCATTCCTATGAATTGTCATTCTCACTGTCATCAATTCTAAAAGTGAGAACGAATATGTTATAGTCTGAATCTTGTGTGCGAGCTGTAAAAAGCACCATAACGTCCCGTCAAGAATATTCCATCTATCACAACCACATGTTTGCAGTTTCTCCATCCTAACAAAGAAACCCCCAATACCATGAACAAGTATTTGAAATTATTGTTCGTAATTTTCTCAACACGTGTAAAGGTACCTATATTATTCTCTTTTAACATGTACAAATAAGTTGGCATGTGATTGTATGATTCCTCTAGATCTCCTAATATCTTTTCCAATACATACTCGCGTGCCCTCCAAGCCTTTCCATAACTCAATGTTACACCATATATTTTCGACGCGCAATTTTATAGTATCTCTCAGAATGTATATAGTTTTGACATCTACGTACTTGTGTTTTATGAAATCTCTCAAAAGCGAACTCGTTGGTTGTCTATGATCTCCCATAATTATATCCATCGAGCAAATATGACCGTATCTTATGTACCTTATCTTAAACACCTCTGTGTCACCTAATTTAGAAGCTCTAAATTGCCACATGCACTTATCATCTTTGCACTTGAGAATATATTCTTTTTGTCGAATCTATATTCCATGTACTGATAATTGTTTTGAATGGCGTATAATTATTTTTTTTTTTCAAAACTTTCTTATCCTGAAAAATCATCCCTCTATCAATACTGTCAAAATCCGGATGGTCAATCACACAATTCTCAACATTAAATTCAACTTCTGCCACATCTGGGATGCTTTGCTAAACACTGCAAGCAAATGTATCACCACTGCACATGCCACTATTAGCAATATGTTCCAAATCGAGTCCACCACCAACATTACCGTGCGAAATAACCAAATTTTTGATTGACCTAATATTCTCCAGTGGATTTGTAATGGTAACTCGCAGTGGGTAAGTTGATAGTATTTGATCCTTACTTTTTAGCCACAAACAGAACAATACTTATTTATCATTTGTTATCCTTATAAGAGCAAATCCACCACCCACATCATATTGTAATGCTATTACCATTTTATTTCGGTCAAAATTCAGTACGGACATTACCATGTCAACAAGCTAGACGTAGCTACAATCATGTAGTACCAAAATCAATAATGTTTCTCCATCGTTATCAATGAGAACATTTATAGTCTCCATGCCTACAAATAAGCGTCAATTGCAAATAATCAGTTTAAAATCAACCTAACATTCTCATAGATTAAACCATTAACAAAAAACATCAATCCATTACATTTAAGATATGTAACATTTAACAATACTACCACAAAAGATATTGATAAATAACATCCAATGCAACAAACATAACTAAACATTTTCAAAACTAACTAAAAGTTTGCATGTTACAACTTCAATGTAACATAACCAATCATAAGTACTGTGATATTTTTCAACCAACCAATTGAATATAACATGATTTTCCAAATATCAATGGACAACAGAATACAAGTAACAATTCATACTTTGTATCATAATTACCCAAACTTGAATTCTTTTAACAGATCACGTCAAATGTTACGTACGTGGCATTTCAAATTAACATGTAAACTTTAACAATAGTACCGCAATGAGACATTGAACTATAAAATCCAATGAAAATAACATTGACATGAATGTGACATGATTATCCAATTGAATGTAACATGATTATCCAAAGATTAGTGGACAATTAGTGACACAAAAAAATTCATTTTTTGTAACATACTTATCAAAACTTGAATTCTTTTAACAGATTACATCAAATGTTAAGTACATTACAGATTCCGATATATAGAATTACAAATGAACATGTAACTTTTAACAATATTACCATAAAAAATACGTTGAACAGTAACATCCTATGAAACTAATGTTGTATTACATCGAAATAATTAGTCACTGCAACTTAATACTAACTAAGAACATAAAATATTTGCTATAAATTGAATGTAACATAAGCAATCGTTATTAGTGACGCATTCATCAACAAACAAATTGAATGTAACATACTCAGTGGTTATTAATGTAGCATATACATCCATAATCATGACTCGTGATACTATATTGTAATATAATTATTCAAACTAGAATTCTTCTAACAGATAACAACAATTGCAATGACTTCATATCACATAATACATTTAACCTAGCAAAATGTTTGTAATCATCAAATACATCCATAATGTATCCACTCATAAAATTTCGACTAAAAACAGATTATAACGGGTCGAATTGTTAACTTGAAACAAACTAACCTTGTGTTACTAATCTGCGTAGATTTTTTTCTTCATGCTGAATCGCCTCTATCATGTCTTGAGGAAAGAGGATTTGTTTTTTGTCCAAAAATCAATAAGTTGCCATTGCATGCCAACTGATAACACTAAAAGATTCTATATTATATTTATTTCAATCAATTTCAGTTTTTAAGGATTCAGTTACTATATTTTCAGGTAATTATATATTATAATAAATTAAAATAATGACTTTTTATAAACAGTGTTTTTAGAATATATGTAACACGAAAGGATTTTTGTAATTTTTTTCAAAAAGAAGCTTATTTATGAAAAAACAAATCCCTTTTCTCTATCAAAAGACTTTCAGCCTAAATGGTGTATTTCTTCACTAAAAAAATTGATTATGTACATTTAATTTTCACACATTTTCATCTAACTAATCTCCTCTTTTAAGTCCTAAACATAGAAAATTTTCAGGTAAATTTCATCCATGGACACTGAATTTTAAGCAAATTTTCAATTCGGTCAATAAAGTTTAATTTGTCTTAATTGGGTCTCTAAACTTCATTTTTTTCAAATTTCACCACTCTTTTAATTGCGTCACCTATCGTCCTCCAAATTTATGAAAATTGTTTGTTGATAGTCATACAATAATTGATGTTTCACGTAATTGATATGTGACACGGATTTGGTGTATCATAAGGGCTTTGCCTTTTCTATTGATTCATACGGATTGGATCAAAAACAACTTGAACAAATCCATAACTCGCTTCCATCGATCGTGAATGAGGGAACAATCTTCTTGGTAGAATCAAAGTGATTCTTACTTCAATCCAAGCATTGGATCTCCTGTCTCATCCCAATTAAGAGGGGTCATGGACATCCTAGTAATGAAAATAATAAAAACGGAGATTATGGCAATGTCTTGAGATTAAAGGATTAAAATGCATGTATTTTTTACACTTTTAAGATGTGACGTGGTGGTAAATTTCCATGCCACACAACAATTACTTATTATGTGGAAGATCCACTGCAGTATGACTACCAATTTAGCAATTTTCATTCATTTGAGAGACAATAGATGAAGAAGTTGAGAAATTTGAAAATGAATTAAAGTTCAATTACCCAATTTGAGACAAAATTTAAGTGATTCAATTGAGACAAATTAAAATTGAGTGACCTAATTGAGATTTTACTAAAAGTTCAGATTTTTTTGAAAACTCGTGGCTTAACTAAGGACTTTTTGAAACCTTGTCTCAATTTTCCCTGCTTCAAGAAGCTCACGAAGAGAAAATAAACAAAAATATTAAGTGATTTCATTGTGATAGAGGTGTAGATTCACCAACAGAACATAACAATATAATTTGTTTTAAAATGACATAAGGGTTAAACCTATTGGTAAAATTGGTATATTATTTATATTCTGACAATTTAAACATGTGCATGAAAAATGAGCAAAATGATGTCTTAAAGAAATATAGAAAAATGAAGAATTAGATTCGGTAGATGTAAGAGTTTTACACTTTCTCCTTAAGACGAAATTGTCCCACACAGGTGCTTATGATTTTTCGGCACACGTCTCACAAGATATAATGGCAACTTTTCATAATAGTAGTACTCCAAATTACTAGAACAACGAATCAGACAGCATTTTGTACTCTCTTTGAAGAAAACTTGATTTGAACTTTATGCAGAATTATTTTTAAACTAAAATGATTTGTGCAAAAAGTACAAGAATTTTTTGTTGAAAGTGACGTGAATAATTTTGCAATTATAATGGGTCAATATATATTATCTAAAAAGTTGTGTGTCAAAAGACATAACTTTATAAAAAGGCATGTCTAAAACGACATGTCTTATTGGTAGGCCTGGGCGTTGGGTAGGTCAGTCTGGGTATTTTAATACCCGGAACCACTCGTTACATTTTGGATATTTGGTAAATGGAACCATTCGGGTCCACGTAATTATTGGAACTAAATTCTACAAATAATTTTTTTTTTTAAATCGTGAGTTGAAGACATGTTTTGAAAAAAAAAATTAAAAGTTATAAACCCATTAACATTAAAATACGTTAGATATTAAAACTTCTGAAACATATAAACATTAACAGGAAGAATAAACACCAAAATTGAAAACTCATAAATTAAGGTTAGAAAAAAGAGAAATTTCCACTAAAAATTGACGATTTGTTTTGATTACAGCGAAGTTCCACCTTCGTCGCCTCTCTGTGTGTTGAGCGAGAGAAAGATAGAGATGAGAGAGATGAGCGATAGTACGAGATAAATGGCAGTGTTTGTATTGTGTATCTGAGCAAATAACAATTGAAATTTTGGGATTTGGGTATTTTGAATTGGGTCAACTGAGTTTGGAATTAGGGGTGGTGGGTTTTGGGCTGTTAGTTTGGGTCTTGGACAGTTGAACTCTTGTCTTTGGTACCGTGGTGTTGGGTTGGGTCATTGGGTTCGGGTGAAAAAATTGTAAAAGATAAAAAAAAAGTTATCAAAAATGACAAATTCAGTTTTAAATTCGGGTACCCCACGATTCCAATTCAAGAACCAAGAACCACCAGGACCCGTTCGGTTCTCAGTTCTCAGTTTGGGTGTTTATATTTTTGGAACCGGACCAGAACCTCCGGTTCCAGTTATAATGCCCACCATTACTTGTTGAAAAGTACATGTTTCTTAGATGAAAAGATGTGACTGTTTAAAAATGAGTCCAAAAGGACATGACTTTTCAGCCAAGTGGATTCTAGAATATTCCATAATACTCTAATTCATTTTTCAACAATTTTCTTATGTTTAAGCGATTCACTTTGGACATTAATTGCTCATTCACCCGAAATTGGTTTCGAACTATTAAATATATTACGTTAATCTACTTGTGGAGTAAAACACGTTTGACTTCACAACTCCCATACTCAGCTAACGGGTCCCGTTTAAATAATTGGTTAAAGTTTATTAAAACCAACAATACTACACCAATTTCCAACAATCCTCCACATCAATGAAAATTAATGCAATTGACTATGTAGACACTAAAAGAGAGTACAATTGGAAAGCTATTGTATCAAGATAAGTAGCTTGTGGCTTTGAACTTTCCTTAGTAGAATACTATTGGATTTAGTTAGCTAATCAGTGAACGCGATGTCTTGAACTGTTCAGCCATTGGTGTAAACCAAAACAATTGTACCCACACAATAAATTCTCTAACACATTCGGTTCTCATGGTTGTGTTTTTTTTTTTAGCCTTAAACAACTCTTGGGTTTCATAGGTGCTTTAGAGAATTCAAGCCTTGAATCATTCTCATAGAAGCGGCCCCACTTCACACCTACATAGGTGATCTCCTATCAAGAGTATTCTACCCTACTCTGTTTGTTTTTTGTTCAAGATATATAAATCATTAAAAGTTAAACTTAACCTCACCACTCAGCAAAAAGCGCTTTTCTATCATAGGAATTGGTATGAGTTTATCTCCTAAGTGCTTCATTCAATCTTCATAACTTAGTTGTCCCATTGAAGTCCCATTGAAGCAATATCCTGGGATTTCTAGTCAGTAAGTCAGTAAGATTGGGTTACCATTACAAAGACTGTTACGTAGTAGGTTTTAATCACATTTTCCTCGATAGGTTGTATATTTTATCTCTTGGTAAAATTTTAGTAAGCGGATCCGCGAGATTTTCATTTGACTTTACATAATTGGTAGAGATAACATCATTTGAGATCAACTAATTAATGATATTATGTCTACGGAAAATGTGTCGAGATTTACCATTGTACATACTACTTTGTTCTCTTCCAATAGCCGACTGACTAGGACAATGTATAATAATTACAGACACTGGCTTAGGCTAATACAAAATGTCCTCTAAGAAATTACGAAATCATTCTACTTCATTTCTAGCTTTATCTAAAGCCATGAACTCGTATTCCATTATGGATCGAGATATACACGTTGGTTTGAGAACTTACAAGAAATTTTGAATAGATGATGCTTCCTTCTAGCTTTGTTTAAAGCTCAAAAGTTCATATTTTATCATGATCTTCCAATATTCAATTTATTTGAAAGATTTCCAAGAAGCAACTACACTCTCAGTAGTAAAACATATTTGCTAGTAGATTTTGAATTCTTTCATTGGATATCCAATTTGCAACATCGTATGTTTTTTTACGTTTAACAAGATATTTATTATAGTGCAGTTTAGCATTTAATGTAGTTCAAATATTTTAATATTCTCATTTGAAGAAAGCAACACTATCCCCACAAATCTTGGGATAAATCCGAATTTAAGTTGAGTATATAATGCAAACAATAATCTTACCCCCACAATTCTAGATAGAATTGTGCTTAGAAACATAAATTCATCAACTCTTTTACACTGTAGTCGACCTCAACGTTAATTGGCCCATTCAAATTTGACCATAGTCAACACATAGAGCAAGATTCTATTTGCGGGTCAAAAAACGGGTTACATTGGATAACTACTATGTTGGCATGTGCAATACATGCACCTATTCGATGCGTCTTCTCCTATGTTCATATGTGAACCGCACACCAGAGACATTGTTTAATATATAAATTCGTGCACTTTCAAATACATTAGAGACACTTGCATGCATTTCCAATTAACTTTCAAAAATCAAAAGTGGAAAATGATTTTAAATATGCTCATCATTTTTTCAATCATAAGCAACTCGAATGAAAACAAAGACACTTAATAGTATACCATCTAGTAAGCCTTTGAACATTTACTAACCGTGTAATGCAATTAAAGTGACCAAAACCAAAATCCTATATGGTCACATGCACATAGATTCTTTGGTCTGACTATTGTGAATAGAACTTTTTATAGTAAAGTTTTTATAAAAAGTTATTGACAATTTGGTTGTAAATTCAAAAAATACTGTGATTACTAAATTGAGTTTTTAGTTGCATAACTATAAAAGTGTTTTTATATAAACTTAAAATTTATTTGTGTAAACAGTAATTAATTATTATGTGGTAGACATAGGATTTTACTCAAGGGTGGCACTATGTAATTCTCAAACTGTTGGAAAACTGCCTCTCGAAAAGCCGCTTGAACCGTGATTTTGTCAGTGACTTCACCAGTTCGAGTGACTTCACCAGTTTGAATATAGTGGTTCGGTTTGCACGTTCAAATCATATGGTTGAATTTTCATTAGAAAATACATTTCTGGTGATCAAAATAAGAAAATTCTATATTATTTTTTTTTAAATTATCTTGAGCTTTCAGTTTTCAAAATCCATTTTCGACACTAATACTCTGTCAAATATGAGATTTCAAATTCTAAAATCTAGTCCTCTTATTTTTTTTTTCTTTGATACTTTTTTATCAAATTTCAGGAAAATTTTCTTATCAAATTTTAGGAAAATTAGCTATAGATTACATCGATCATTTCAAAAAAATTCAAAAATTAGGCATATAGGCATATCGATCAAACAAACAAACAAAAAAGTGGTGGCATACCAATAAAAAAGATGATTTTATGTTTTCAAGTTAATACAAAAATCGAGAATTTGGCTAATAAACTAACCAATCTTTGAAATTTGAGAGGTTTAAGCAAAAATGGATAACTTTATCCAACATATTATCTTGTTGATTATAATAATCACTTGCTTGAAAGTATTTGCGAGACAAATTATGGAATAACTTGTATAGTATGCAAACTTAAATTGAAAACTTTTGCTTTAGCTTAGAATTTACAAATACACTTAAAACACAATATAAACGCTTCGCGATCGCAATATCACATCATCAATCCAGTCTAGAGATCATTTCTCTCTTTTCCTTCTACCGAGTGATACAGAAAGGGACGGATAGTCGGACAGAGAGGAGAGACAAAGCAGAATTGCACATGAATCTGAACTTACAATTTTTTAAATAAAAAAATTGAGAGTGACCTAGAGAATGGGCCTCTTTTTGGGCCTTAGAAAATTTAAAATTGACTCCTAAGGTATGTCTGCGTTTGATTATGTCTCATATTATTTTCTTTTATAAATAATATTTTTCATACCCTATAATAACTATTAAAATTAATATCTTAATTAAATTATGATAACACAATTATTTTAGTATATATTACTTAAAATCAATTTATTTAATTAAATCAAACATATTATGTGTAATTTGTAATATATTATTTAACACGTCAAATATATTTTTGACTTTATATAAATATATGTAGTGTTTGATATAAATAATTAATATGGAAAATAAAAATGTATTTTTTTGATGTATTAATGGTAGCTTTGTTATTTTATACATTTCATTAAATGTTAATTGTAACTTTCAGTAAAAGTTCAATTAGAGTTTTTTATAGAAGTTCAAAATTTGAGTTTCTCTAAAACAGTTTTTTAAGTTATTTTTTAGTCAAAAGTGCTTATTGACTTTAGCCAAAATGTTGCTCTTTTAAGAAGTACTTTTGGACTTCAAAAAAACTTTTCAAAACATTCTCTTATTCTATTTGAGAATTAAGAGCCAAGTTTCTTTTTGTATTACCATTCGTCCATCCAATCATGTTAAGATAACCATTTTTTTATATGATGACTTGAAAAGAATCAATAGTTTGGACAAATGCAGGATAGTTTCTACTTTTTGCAAAGGTTGCATCTTTGATCCCTAGAGGAGATCTATTCAATTCCACATGACAGCACCATTGCCATCTCTTATGACCCCCATCAGAATTTCCAGAGTAGCCTTCCCTACTCCTTAATAGTTCATATTGATGTGATTTGAAGAGGAAATTGCGACAAGATTGAGATAGATATATTTTTACAAAATACATTGGACTGATATTACAATTTCCACTAACAAAACATAATACAAACAAAGTCTTTAATGAATTGCACAAAAGTTTAAGTCTGAAATTTTAAATTGTCCAATTACAGAATGGATCGACTAAAATGAATGTGAAAGAACAATATGTAAATCACAGAATCAATTTGATTGATTCTTTGCATGCATTGGTCATAAATATCAAATGAATTATGAAGTAAAATTGAATTAATTCGACGTATTTAAATAATCTCACGTATGAAATATATTAAAACACAAGCAATGATCATATAAGCATAAACTTTGATGGAATTTCTTAATACAGAATGATCGGGTAATTGGCACAAATTATCTTTATTGTTTGCCTTCATTGCGCAAATCGTTCTTATCGTTTCAATTTTGGCAACTGGACCCTCAAATCTATCAAATGTTGTACAATTCACCCCTATCATCCACTTTCGTCAGTTATGACTGTTAAATTGACGTGTGATTTACATCCTTTTAAAATTCTCAAGAGCATTTGGACAGGACAACATAGGAAAATCATTTCCCGGTAAATCATATTATTTAGGTAATGGTAATACTGTATGTGCCAATGTGGAATAGTGTACAAAGTTTTGGATTTCTGGAATTGTGAAGAGGGATCATCGATTGTGCAGCTGTTGAATGCAAATTGAGATGAAGGCTTCGTGGACAAAAGCTAACACGGGTAGACGGTTTCTTACATGCCAACGACGTCGGATAATTGGCACATAATGTATGTTTCTCTGAAATTTTACATTATGATTTATTGCTGAAGTTGTTTTCCCTTTATGCAGCAAAATAGAGGTTGTGGATTCTTCTCTTGGTACGACCCGCCTATGTGTCCCAGATCTATAAAGATAATAGCAGGAATACATACAAACAACAAGTGGTGGAACTAGAGAAAGAGAAAAAGGCTTTTAGTTAGAAGGTGGTTTTTTGGTTTTGTTTGTAGGTTTGTTGTAATAGGGTTCTTGAATGGTAGATCTTGATTATTGGGTATTTTACAACCTCAAAGTATTTTGTCTATACCGTGTTGCTACAATGTATGTGAATTTCTTTCGGTGTGCCGTGAAGTGTATTATGTTAATGTAATCAAAGTTGAAATTATCAATGTTGGGTGAATTGAAATTGAGTTCGTGTTCTCTAATTTCTGTTGAAGAATAAGACACTTTCTTTTGTTTAAACGTTTGTGCGCAAATCATCCATATCGTTTTAACCATTTGGTGCAATTCGTTCATATCGTTTTAATTGTTTGAACAATTTATCCCTACTGTTTCCTACTTTAGCCCATTTTGTCCCTGTCGTTTATACTGTCTGTGCAATACATCCCTAGAGAAATCATGCATCTACCATCAACACAACCCTCCAGAAATCAGTGTTCCAACCTCCAATTTTCCAACAAGACTCAAACAATAAACCAGCAGTTTACAAAAAAAAATAATTTCCAAAAGCACAAAAATCCATTGAATTCAACATTAAACACCAACATATTACAAAAAAGTTTACACCAGTAATTTAAAACAGCAAAAAAAGGTTTTAACAGATTACAAGCCAATGATCCAATTAGTTACAAACATTAAAGTCTACTAAAATGTACTAAAAATTTCGCAAAACAGGACCCAAATATGTCCAACAATATATGTCCAAAAAAATCTCTTCCCCATCTTGTTCCTCACTGATGTGCAAAATATAAAATATCCACTCTTTGATCAAGTACAACTCAACTGCAATCTAAAAAAACTAAAGAAAAAAAAAATTGATGAAGAAGAAATGAAGATAATTAACAAAAAAAGTACTCCAAACTCACAATATTTTCACTCCCCAAACATGTGCCATGCTCCTCACGACACATTGGCAGCTGGGGGTTGTTTACGGGGGCAAGTTCGTTTGTTGTGTCTGGCTCCACCACACAATTTACATCGCATTGTCGAACCCTTTCTACTTAATTGTGGAGCTTTCGGCATTGCATTACTTGATGGTTGTTCTTCATTTGCCTCATTTATTATATTCTTCTTTGGTCTTCCAGCCTTCTTGGAGTAGAAAAAGGTAGTTAGTGGATTTAGACCTTTGTTAGGGCCATGAATCTAGACCTGTGATTAGGGAAATAGAAGGTGTATATGTCCAAATATATGCCTCCTTCTTGTAGATGTCATCTATGTAGTCCATAATAGAATGAATGTCCCGTGAGAGAAGTGAAGCAATGACATGGCAACATGGGATCCCAGTCAACTGCCAAGCACGACATGAACATGTCTTCGCATTTATATCTACATCGTGTAGTTTTTGTGACGCATTGTGCCTAACTTGAAATTTTTGATTCCCTGAGTAATTGATGCGATCCAAGCAAGCCATGGACCTTTGTTACATTGGACTCAAGCTAAGGACCATATTGGAGGTATATCAGAGGCTAGTGGGACATTGGAGGACCAAAATAAGCGTGAAGTTTAGAGGAAATTAGCGCAGAGAGTCAGAAGAAACAACCATGCGATCGCATGGTTATAGAAGGATGTGATCGCAAGAGTGGCTTTTCAAAAGCAGAACGCTATGGAGATAAACCATGCGATCGCAGGGTTAATGCCTATGCGATCGCAAGGCATATTTTCGGAGAAATCCAGATTTTGGCAAGATTTAGTTTCTTTTTTCGTTTAGGACTCTTAATTTTAATTAGTTTTAATTAATTCCGAATTAGATTAGGATTCTTTCAATGTTTACTATATAAACACCTTTTATTGTAAACATCAAACGGTTCAGTATTTTGAGAGATTAATTAAAGTGAGAATTCACTTTCTTCCGAGTTCTTAATTGAACTAACCTAAACTTATCAAAGAATTCGCATCTCTTTGTGGTGTTCATAACTCTAGTTCGTTGTTTCAAGAAATCATCGGGTCAAGTTCTTGCGGCTAGATTTTAGCTTTCTTGGGGTTCAGATCAAACCTTTGTGGGTCCAGGATTTAATTTCTCTGCGGGTTCGCATCAGTTGGTATCAGAGCTTTGGCTCTAAAATCAAATTTTATCTTTTACTTTGTTTTTATCAAATTCATCTTGAATCATATCAAAATATATATATATATATATATATATATATATATATTCTCTTTCGTTATTCTTTTATTATTTTCTTGTTCATATTCATCTTGAATTTTATATATATATATATATATATATATATATATATATATATATATATATATATATATATATATATATATATATATATTCTCTTTCGTTATTATTTTATTGTTTTCTTGTTAGGATTCATCTTGAATCATAAAAAAAAAAACGAAATTTCAAGAATTTCAAGAAAGTCAAGAAACACATTCTTTTTAAATTCTTGTGTCGTAATTGTCATCCAGTGCGTAAATCTTATTCTTTTATTAATTTTCTTCTTGATCGTTTTTGTTATCTTAAATTTTCTTATTTTTTGTTCTTGAGTGTTACAAGGCTGAATTACTGATTGAGTTTGGTTTGTTCTTTAGGGAACTTGGTAAGAAATACAAAGAGAGGTAAAAGGCAAGAGTGGTGAGTTAATTATCGAGAAAAAGCCATATAGAGTGAAACACGAGTGTAAACACGTGAGACAAATATTATTTTCTTTCCTAATTTCTATTTTTTTATTATCCTAAAATGTCTGGAAAAGTGAACCACCAATCTTTATTGTTAAGAGCCATGCAACAATAATTTGAGAGGATGAACATGGTGTTTGGCGAGATGAGGATAACAATAAAGAGATGATGGGTATGATCGATAGGCAAGATACGATACTTACAAACTTACTAAGGAAGAGACAACTCAAGATCCCTAATGTTAGGAGACAAGATAGGCGTGATTATAACCTTATGGCTGACTTTGAGGATGAAGATGCTTATAATTACAAGGCTGAGATGGGTAGGATGAAGCGTAGAGGAGATAGGCGTGAAAGGGCACCTAGAGGAGGAGACTATAGAGACCACGATGGAGTAGATAGAAACTTTGGGAATATGAAAATGAAAGTACCTTCGTTCCAAAGTAGGAAGGACCCTGAAGTCTATATCAAGTGGGATAACAATAATGTGAGTGATAGGGCTGTTTCAAAGGAGACAACCGAACCGCCTAAGAAAAGAGAT
The DNA here is from genome assembly GCA_030279155.1 of Forsythia viridissima. Lineage (NCBI taxonomy): Eukaryota > Viridiplantae > Streptophyta > Magnoliopsida > Lamiales > Oleaceae > Forsythia > Forsythia viridissima. The sequence continues at coordinate 27,290,560 of CM059037.1, forward strand.
GAGGTGACTAGCAACAACATAGTGGGGTTATTGCATGATAATGGGGTCGTGGTGTCCAAGGATGAGTGCGATAGTGATGTCGTGGAATCTAAGGATGAGTGTGATAGTGATGTGCTGCCTGAGCTGAAAGATGATGGTGTAGAATTCCTTAGTAGATGATGAAGTTCTAATTGCGATGCCTGCTCTTCAGACCCAAACTAAAACAGAGGCTTTTGATTAGCAGTTTGATTTAGATGTACAAGAAACGACGACGAGGGATGAAAAAAGTCAACAAATGATTTTGCTAGTACACAAAAAATTCTACCTTGTACTACGAAAAACTAACCAATCCCTCACCAGTTTGGCTATTTCTGTATTGCAGGAATTAGATGACGTATCTTCAGAGAAAATGTCTAGTATGTTACTACCTATTTGAGACATTGCACATCAACTTCGCTTTGTACCTGGAGCTGTTCTTACAAAACGACCAACTTATAGAAGCAGTCCAGATAAGATGAATGAGCTTCAAATGCATCAAATTAAAGCAAATAAAGGCTGGAGGTTCATCTTTGAGTCTGGTGATTGGTTTTGGAAGCATGTGAAGGATCTTTATCCCTTAGATGCATGTAGTGATTTGAGGTCGAATCCTTTTGAAGAAGGAGGGGATGATACGATCCAGGCAAGCCATGGACCTTTGTCACATTGGACTCAAGCTAAGGACCATATTGGAGGTATATCAGAGGCTAATAGGACATTGGACGACCAAAATAAGCTTGAAACGAAGTTTAGAGGAAATCAGTGCAGAGAGTCAGAAGAAACAACCATGTGATCGCATGGTTATAGAAGGATGCGATCATAAGAGTGGCTTTTCAAAAGCAGAACGCTGTGGAGATAAACGATGCGATCGCAGGGTTAATGCCTATGCGATCGCAAGGCATATTTTCGGAGAAATCCGGATTTTGGCAAGATTTAGTTTCCTTTTTCGTTTAGGACTCTTAATTTTAATTAGTTTTAATTAATTCCGAATTAGATTAGGATTCTTTAAATGTTTACTATATAAACACCTTTTATTGTAAACATCAAACGGTTCCATATTTTGAGAGATTAATTAAAGTGAGGATTCACTTTCTTCTGTGTTCTTAATTGAACAAACCCTAAAACTTATCAAAGATTTCGCAAACCTTTGTGGCGTAACTATGGTTCTTTGATTCAAGAAATCATCGGGTCAAGTTCTTGCGGTCAGATTTTAGCTTTCTTGGGGTTCAGATCAAACCTTTTGTGGGTTCCGAGATTTAATTCTTCGCGGGTTCGCATCAGTAATCATCATACTCTGCCCTTGCCAATGTGCTAATCTTGTCCAAAACTTTCACTATTCTAGGTCCAACTACTGCACTCCATCTGTTGCAAGCTTCCTTTTGAGCCACTATTCTCTTCCTCAAGTATATTCTTATCTTCTCGAGCATTGTAAGAATGTGCTTCTCCCTTGCACTTAGAATAGTGCTGTTGAATGACTCACACAAGTTATTAAGGAGCATATCACTTTGATTCCACTATCTGAAATGTGGTTTGCTCCATTGTGAAGCAGGCTTCAGCTCAAGCCAATCATATGCTACTAGTTCAATATCATACATTCTTTGCATTTCCGTCAGCTAACCATGCATAGTTGTAGATCTAGCTGCAGTCCACACACAATTTTTTAATGCCAACCCCTTATGCAATGGACTAGAATTGTTATACATGTGACACACACAAGTTCTATGCTCTGCATGCTCAAACAAGGTCGAAATGGTGTTGACCAACCCCTTCTTTTTATTTGAAATAAACACCCAACCATGGCTGTTATGCACCCCCCAAGTCATATTTGAGCAGCTTAAAAAGCCATATTCTCCATATTTTCAATCCCCACTATTGCATATGCTATTGGGTACATACCGTTATAGTCGTCAACACCAACTGCAGTTAATAACTACCCACTGTGATCTGTCTTCAGAAAACACCCATCAAACCCGATCACCATCCTACAACCACTCTTGAAACCCTCCTTCAAGGCTCCAAGACAAATGTAGAGCCTATTGAATTCTCGAGCACGACCCTCCAACAGAGGAGTTGTTCCCACATTTGTCAACTTCAACTACTCACAATAATCCCAAATCACCTTGTAATGATCAACCACACTACTTCGTATCATCTCCATTGCCTTTTCTTTTATTCTGTACACTTGCCACAATGACACATCACCCAAATTTTCCTTCTTTACCTTATCAATGAAACCACTAACAGACATATTCGATTCAACCTTCCATGCATACAAGTACTTATTTACCAAATAGGTTGAGCTCATCCTCTTGTTCTTATACACCATAGGGCATGTGTGCTCTCCTCTAAATGTCTTGATGAAGAAACTCGACATGTCTTTGTGTTTAGTTGCATACAATAGCCATGAGCATGTATCCTCTCTGCAGACTACCCTAAGCTTATGTGCATCATCCTTCTTGTATTTGATCGTCCTATTTGTTTTTACTGAATATTTAGTGATTGTTGATTTTGGTATGAACTTCACTCAAATGTATGCCCTGACAAAATAAAACAAACAAAAATTAGAATTGAATAAATGTAAACATATAACAACTTCATTGGTAAACGACTTACCAATTTTGAACCTCGGCTCATCCATGTCAGTCCTTGGATTGAACTCTTCCACTCTAGTTCTCTTTCTAGAAGTTGTTCCTTCTTCATCTTCGCTATCCAAATTTCTTAATTCTTTAGAGTCACCGTAGTCTATATGGGACTCACTGACCTCTTGGCCATCTAATACACCAAAACCAAAATCGATGTTTACATTCTCACTGCTAGCTTCACCAGCAACAGGCTCATTCTCCGTATCGTAGTCTGACTCCACCAATCCCTCATCTTGTTCCTCATGAATATCCTCTTCTATCTGTTCGTTATTTCCCAAGTCCTCTTTATCCAATCTATGTTCATCCCTATCATTATGTGGTTCACCTCCTCCAGCTCATATGTTAGAGTTTCATCCATCTATGACCACATCTCTTCTACATTTGTCTCTATTATGACTGGTACGTAGTATCTATCATAGGCATGAGCATCCATCACACTCTCATCATTGGCCACCCTAGTCTCAAGTTCGTCAAGAGTTGGTTCTTTTTGGGCTTCCATGGGCAGTGCATGTGTTGTGTCAGCTTCAACAATATATATCTCTACCAACTGTTCCATTTATGCCCCTCAAGAAATCCTTAAAATTAGCTTCACTCATCAATCTCGCCAATCCTTTTTCCAAGCTTATTTTCGACATTCTATTATAGAACTCCAAATCCAAATAATGTCCACATGCAACTGAAAATTCATGTAACATATCTCTTGTGAAACATGAAGGATTCTCATAGTCCAATCTGTTCATAAACTATATTGTTTGGCTTGTCAATAAATTTGCCTCCACAGTGAATTTCCATGGTGAAATATTCAGTATTCCCAGCTGCATGTTTAACAAAAAAAAATGATAATTACTCTTTAGGCTATCAACAAATGTGTAAAATATACTGAGCAAAAAATAAGAATAGGACATACAAGGTATATAAAAATAATTTCTTTTTAAGTGAATAAAACGAAAAAATTGCATGTATACATAGATAGATTCAAACTCACCTTACTCAGGAGCCTCAACCCCATACATTTTGAACCCTGGAGCAGCCATTGTTTTTAACTGAAAATAGCTGTTGTGTGGAAGCAAAAAAAAGAAAGAAAAAAAAAACCTATTTCATCAAACCAACGTTCAAGCCACATCACACCCAAACCACCAGCATAAAAAATTCAAAAATTTTGTGCAAGAATCAAACATGTGTCCATGTCGAACTTACCTTGAGGCGTACACCGGAATATATGACTTTGCAATGGTTTTTCTGTATTTTCCCAACATCGAGAACAAGGCAGAATTTTGGATATCTTGCGTCCGTTTAGGGAGGTTTTGTTAGTTGTTCCTTCTACCAACTTCTTCTCCAAATGTAAAACAAACATGGCATTTTGATTTTCCTCTCTTGTCCTGACCATAAAGCCCTTGTGAATTTTAAAAGGGTGTAAATCACGCGTCAATTTAATAGCCAGAACTGACGGAAGAAGACAATAAAGGTGAATTGCAAAATGTTTGATTGATTTGAGGGTTCAACTGCCAAAATTAAAACGGTAAAAATGATTTGTGCTCAATTACTCCAGAAAGATCAGATCTGGATTTCTGATCACAAATTAGTGCAAGTGCTATTTAAAAAATGTGAATCCTAATTTCTTTATTAATTAAATTATGAACTTAATATTTCAAAAGAAATTGGATCTAAGCATTATCTTTAATTTTTGCTTAAATGTGATCTCATATACAAAGTGATTACCAAATTTGATGCTCAGACTTGATTAATGTCAGAATATTAATATGTAATCGAGTAATGATCTAATGTTCCTAGTAGACTAAATAAGAAGTGCTCACTAGACACTTGTCCAGTGGATATTGAAGGTTAAAAAGTCAAACATGTCAAACATTTTTCATCCTCCAATACTTACTGGACAAGTGTCCAATGAACACTTCTCAATTGGTCTACTAGAGACATTAGATCAGTACTCTAATCGAGTAATCAGGAGGTGAATGCACGTAAATCAATTTCAAATTGACAAATAGGAATTTGATTTTTGCATTAGATTATCAAAATAATGAAATATTAGTACAATCAGATTGCTTAATCACTATATGCAAATCAAATACATGCATTTACAAATTGATTTAAATATAAACTTTAACATGTATATATGCAACACACAAATTAAACTTTTGAACACAATATACCACATGCAGTTAATATTAGAATTGCAAAATTAGATTGTCCATGTAATCAAATATATCAGTAGTACATACTTTAATTAAAACATAATAAGCACGCAAAACTTTTGTAATACAATACACACAAAAATTATGTTTATAATGTTGGAATTAATTGAATTTTATCAGGTAAAATCATTAAATGTGGTATATTTGATAATATGTGCAATTACAATTAATTTTGGTTGAATTGACAAAGTCTCTAATAAAAAGTACGTATTTTGTGAACGAATATGATGAATGGATACATTCATTCATAATTGGTGAATGAGTATGATTAATGTACACATCTATTTATAATTAATGACTAGATATGACGAATTGATACATTCATTCAAGATTTAATTTGAACCATCAGATCACATAAAAATATGAAATTGTACGATCTAAAGACTCGGATTAATTAGATCAAATGGTGCACCTATTCATGAAGAGGCACACACTCATTAAAAAGACATTTCAAAACTTATAAATAGAGACCCCTTAAATTCAATTTTTTCACATTAAATCAATTGTGAATTAATTTATTTTAAATTATCTTTTTCTCCAAAATTCTGCTTAAATAACTTCTGAAGTTTTTTTTCAAAAGATCGTTGTTCCATCTTTTCATGAAGCGTGCAGTCATTCTTGTTGGGTTGTATGCCCAAATAGTATAATTTTGCTGTGATGAAATGACAATTTATGTTGAATAAAACTTTGGTTTGTATTCATTTATTATTATTGCATTTGTTTAATATTGAGTATGTAATTAAAGTGACAATGATCACTTGTGATAATATAAGTTGGATGCTTGCGTTGAGAAGTATAGTGTGACACAACTTATATTTTGATCATCAATAAAATTGTCCACAACTAATGTATAAGGGTTGGCGACTTGTATCGGAAGGTTGTAGTGTTGACTATGTAATCATTCGAGTTTGCAATTTGTCCTTATCGCAGAAATGGATTAATGGTGACACTAGTACACTTGGAGTGTATTGAACGGACCATGTGTCGAATTTAACTATATAGCATGACCGTGCGAATAATTAAATTCCACTTGATCACCGGATATTTCATCTAAATCCCTTGACAAGATTATGTATATCTTTTCGTTAGTTTGATGGTTCTTTGATTCACCAATGGGTGAGATCAATTTAGTTGATCAAATATCTCGGTGAGTTGGGAGCTTGAGAATGAGCTAAGTAGAGAACACGAATTCGTGTCGAGAACTGTTGCCCTGAAAAATGGGTCGAGTGACAACTTAAGTATTTTATGTTGAACGGTTATAAATCTGAGCTCAGTGTTTAGCGACGGCTAAACTTCGACATCTATGATTAGTTCACAGGACCGTTGAAGAAAATGTAACTTAAAATTAGTGAGAATAATTAGAAGGGCAAAACGGTTATTTATGATCATACCTAATTATCAGATCTCAGACAGTGATGAAAATATATATATATATATATATATATATATATATATATATATATATATATATATATATATATATACGGTAGGTCAGAGGAAAATATTACAGCTTCTGTAATTTTATAAATTCCGAGAGTGCAGTCTCTTGTCTTTAGTGAAAAAAAAAAGCAAAAGACTAATAATTAGATTGAGGGGTCTAGGGTCGACTAGACGGAATCTGATTTTTGAAGCTTGGAAAATATATGTCCGATCAGGTCCCTGTGGTAGCTCTATAAAGTTTTGGACTTAATCACAGTTATTAATAAAGTTTTAGATTTGATTGTAATTGTGATATAAGTTCAGGGATTACATGTGTAATTAAATCAATCCTAAGCTAATTGGACTTGGATGTCTTTTCATTGTTTGCAATCAGGACTCTTGTCATTGGTTGCAATCGGGATGCTTGTTATATTTATATCACATTGCATGTAATGAAAATCAATAAATCATCCGGTCAAGAAAAAGAAGAAATTTAGTTTCTTGATTTTCTAGATCTGACCAGTTCAGAAATTAGTTTTTGATTTAATTAAAAAGTACCCACACGCCGGTGTAATTCAGACTTGGGAGAATATCATAGAAGGCTTGAACGTTGGGAGTACTAAGTTCGTGAATCAAAAACAGCAAGTTCGTGAATCAGATCCAGACCAATATCGTTTATCGATTCATGTATAATACTAATCCATTAGTATTTTAATTATAATAAATACGTGAGCACCTAGCAAAGATCCTGGTTTTATTGAATTAAAGAAAATTTTTATTTTCTGGCTAATTCTATTGCGAGTTTCCAACAATGCTTTGATTCAACCAACAAGATTAGTATAGTGCAGTACCGACTTTTGAAGAAGCGTTGTATCATAGAAGACAGACGTCCTTTGATCCTGTGAGTTTATTTGCAGGAGACAAAATCTATCTTAGGGAGATTTGCTACAGGCCTACAGCATATCTCGCTATATTTTGCTTTTCTGTTTTTCTCGATTGTTCCCGTCAATTTTGACAACAAATAACACAATATAAAATTCGATCAAGGCAAAAATTACTCTTTCTCATTAAGACGAAATTGTTACACACATGTGCTTATGGTTTCTTAACCCTCGTTCCCCAATATACAACGACCACTTCTTGAAATAATAGCACTCCAAATTACTTTGTGCAAAAATTATTTATAGAGAAATGACTTGTGCAAAAAGTGCAGGGTCATTCGGTTGAAAGCGAAATGATTAAAATTGCAATCATATGGGGTCTACTCATAGAAATAGATGTCTAAAATAACATGTTCTTGTTGGAAATCACATTACTAGAATGATATGTCCAAAAAAACATTGACTTTTCAATTAAACGGATTCTAGTAATACTCTAATCTATTTTTCAACAATTTTCATATTTTCAAGTAGTTCACTTTGGATCTTAATTTATTATTCACCCGAAATTAATCTCGAGCAACTAAATATACTACATTAATATATCGCAAAGTAGAACACGTTTGACTTTACAATTCCCATACTCGACTAACAAATCCCGCTTAAATAATTGATCAAAGTTCGTCAAAATATTACTAAACCAATTTCCGATAGCATCAACTAGACATGATTCATAATTGATAGCAACCAAAAGGTACAACATAGGCTGCAGTATCCAAGAGTGCAACAAGGATAAGGTTGGGGAAGAGGAACTGACGGCAGGAATTCATGTTTAATAAGCAATACATGATAAGATTGGACACTATCACACAATTCAGTTCTGCCCAGTCGATGGGCACGGTATTGAGATGATCCCATTACATTGTCAGCTAAAAATTTTTTAGCCCACCTTTGTAAGAATACCAGTGTATTTTAAGATCAGGGATCTGTCGTGCTAAAGTGAACCGAAATTCAACATGAGTAAAGCCAATAAAATTATGAATTATAATGCCATAGAAATTGCTGTCATACATAGAATAGTAATATCATGGTTCGCAATTAAGCAACCAAGATTCTTGGTTGCCACAAGCAAAATACACAGACATTCTAAAGAGACATAGGGAAGAGATGAGAAAACAGCAAAGCGCTGTATATAGTTTTAAGTATTAAACGACAAGATATTGAAGTAGTTGCAGTAACAGAAGATCATACAGTACTTGTGATCTGTGCTTCTATTTTTGTGGCTTCTTCCACAATACCCCAAGCCTTCTAAGCATGTTGGCATTTTTCTTCTTTAGCATATCTTCGTCAACGTCCTCTGCATAAGGTGAACCTATATTTCCCGTCCTAGGGCTATAGTTGCTGTCCATTGATCCGGTTCTCTCCATGAGTTTCCCGTTATTTCCAACCGAAAGCATGGCAGCAGCAGCCTCTGCAGCCTTCCTCCACTGATCAGACTGTACTTTTAGCCTCCTCAACTCAGTTTCCATTTCTGCATTGGTTGCCTGCGCTGCTTCCAACTGCTCGGCCATTCGAGCAGTCCTCCTGTTACCCTTCTCGACTTCCTCTGTCATGTATCCGACCTTCATTAGAGCCTCCTGCTCTGCACACCTTGCTGCCTCTACTTCAGAAGCAACTTCATCACTTACATTATGCATGTTGATTTCCTTGATCTTCAACTTCAGTGTTTCATTCTCCTCTGATACATTTTGCAATTCAGTTTCTTTATCCATCATGTTGGCTCTCATATTCTCCATGTCTTTCTTTGATTTCTGGAGCTCCTTTTCCAGTTCATATTCTCTCTGATCTGACTTCGAACTTTCAAGCCTAATTGTCAGTTGCTCGTTCTCATCACAGATACCTTGTAATTCAGTTTCCTTGTCCATCAGGTTTGCCTTCAACTCCTCAATTTCATCTTCGGATTGCCGAAGCTTAAACTCAAGCTCAGCCTCTCTTTTACTTGATATGGACTTTATCTGTTCCATCAATTCATAAGCACTTCTTATCTGTTCTGCACTTCGAGATTGTTCTTCATTGTATTTTATTTCAGCCACTTCCAAAGCAATTCTTAATCGTTCGACTTCAACTTTCACAGAAGTCATCTCTGCTTCAATGGATTCTTCAGTTCTTTCATTCTCTTTAATTTCAAGATCAGTTTTATAATCACCTTTGTTTGGAGAATCACTGCTGTCAGCACTACTGATACCAGACTTGAGTTTGCTAACAAGATCTTCCAGTAAGGTAACGCGAGCCCTTGATTGGCTCAACTCAGAAGCTATAGCACCATATGCTTCAATGGCCTTAAATCCATCCGATCTAAGGGTCTCCACGGTCTTTTTTGCTGTTTCCAGTTGCATTAGAGTTTCTCCTACAAGTAATTGGGCATGAGCTTCTGATTCTTTGCAGTCTCTTAGCTGTTTTTTCATCTCTTCCACAGTCGTAAGAGTTTCGACCAGGTTCTCTTTTAACTTATGGAGCTCACTTTGTGCTGATTCTGAGCTCTTCGTCTGGGTAGCCTCAGATTCTGCTACCACTTCAAGCTGCAATTTAAGTTGCTTGATCTCATTTAGGGCAGAGCTTAATGCAGCTGAATCAACTGACTGATCCTTTTTTATAGCATCAAGTTCAGATTGTAATGTCTGATCACGTTCTTCAGAGTTCTTACAAATCTCAATTATGTGGCTTTTCTCAGAGTTTGACTGCTCCAAAAGTTGCTTATGAGACTCTTCAAGCTTTGATGATAGGGCCAAAAGCTGCTGGTTCGATTCCTCTGCATCTTTTTGGGCTTGTTTCTTTGATGCTTCTGAAGAGCATAGCTGATCCTTGACATTTTTCAGATCATTCTCAAGCTGAGATATCTGATGTTCTAGTTCAGCAACCTTGCTTGGACGCTTCTTCTGCAAATTGATACAAAAGGACTACTTAAGAATTTATGCAGTAATTAATAGAAGTAATTATTCTTGATCACATTATCATAGCCATTAAAAATGAAAATTTTGCACTTCAAATGAACTTGTACTGACGATACTAACTAAATGAGACCTGAGAAAATTCATGACAAAAGGTCCAAAGGTTCAACATATGAAACAACTTCCATAACTACGACAAATGTCATTGACATGCTCTGTGAACTTAATCGTGGAAAAAGGGAACAAAACAAAGTCAACGAGATTTCAAAAACAAACAAGATTAGTATTCAGTCTCTGATACATAGTCATGCCTTATTCTTCACTTTGGTTTCTAGCAATCGTTCCGCACTTCTGTTACAGAACTCATGTTAGTGCACAAAGATGGCATAATTAATGATGCAACACAATGGCTTTCTGAAAAAATCACTATAGATGCAACCTCAGAATTATGAGAGAGAGAAATATATATATATATATATATATATATAACAGCCACATTAAGTTGAACAGGAGAGGAAAGCCAAATTATCTTAATCTAAATTTTGACAATACAGAAACTCCAATAAAATGAAATTCACATATCCCACCAAGAATGAGAAGTGATCAGGGTATGCCAAGGTTTTATGCGGCAGACTATTCATCTTTTTTTAGATGTAAAAGTGTGTATTTAATATTTATTTTTGGTACCTCAGACACTGGACTTTTGGATAGCCTGCGATCGGCAACTTTAGGACTTCTCTCCTTTGGCACCCTACTCGACAGATTTGAAGAAGAGGCAGCTTGATCTGAATCTCGTGCAGCTGTCTTCAGTTGGCGCACAACTTGAGGAGAAATCTTTGGGGACACTTCAGAGCAACCAGCTCGAGGAGAGGTCTTATGAGGCACTTCAGAGGAAATAGATCGAGGAGAAGTCTTTTGAGGTGCTGCAGTAAAAGTTTTTCTGCTCCAAAAAAAGTGCAGAACATGTAGGCAGGATTTCAGAGAAAAACATTTAAGACGTGAGATGTTATAGATTTGGAAATAGTAGAAGAAAATAATCAACGATAATCACATCTCAATATTACTTCTAATGTAACTGGACAAAACTACTTAAATGACAGAAAAGTCTCTACAAAGATTTGGTTGTGTACTGAAGCAGTAACATGATACTGTATGGCTTTGATCTTGGGTGGAGAAACTCATTACAACGAGAAGTCAAGATTAAGGATATGAGAAATATGATAAGAATGGTAATATTATCAATGGAGGAATACAACCATTAGCAAAATAAAGAATGCTAAGCATTACAGGAAAGTTAAGAAAAGTAAGAAAATATTGTGAATGCTAAGCATTTCAGGAATACAACATATATAGTCAATGCTCATAAATCCGGAATATTTACAAATGAAACTTCCGGATTCATGAAATTGTGTAAAAGCACTTCCCTTTCAATCAAAGGAACAAGAATCATAACTTCCATCTCATCAATAACTTCTAACAGTCCAGAAGGAAAGGAAAAGAAAGACAATAACACAAATATTTCAATAAACGCTTACCATCACAATGTAGCATGGCACTAACAATTAGTGACAAAAAGCCGGACTAGAGTTCAACAATATAATTAGAGTAAAAGAAATCTAGAGGGCCCTTTGATGCACCAATCGTAGCTATATTATATCAGAAGTAGCAGAAGCAGATAAAAGAAGGTGAATTTCTTTAGGACATTTTTCACTAGTCTAAGTGAAAAATAACCAACTACAAAAATTATCAGTTAAAAGACCTTTTTTTCACCTTAAATGTCTAATTTTCGTTTATTAAAAAGGGTGTTCGTGTTTTCCTTTCACAATTCATCTTTCTTCCCATCTACCCCTATCCAATCCCCATCTACAATGGTGTTCTCCTTTCCCAATTTATCTTTCTGTAACTTATATTAAAAGGGGTGTTCTCCTTTCCCAATTCATCTTTCCTGCCCCAGTCACCCCTGCATCTCCATCCCATCCACCCTCTGGTGGGGAGGGGTGGGGTGGAAGACAATAGAAAGAAGGCAAGGGGGAGCGGATGAGGGTGTTTTGGGGATATCAACAAAAAGAAGGTTAGCTTACATAATTTTAAAAAGTTAACTGACTCTTTTTCATTTTCTGTCTCCGACTTTGTCCTCACCAATTTCTTCATGAAACAATAACGACATTGCTTAAGCATGAAGCCTATAGTTTCAAAAAAACACATGTTCCCATTACCGGAGATGATAAAAGTTCCAAGAATCATGAGGCAAGTCAATCTAGTAAAATATTTGAAAAATCAGAAAATTTGAAATTCATCCTTGACCTTGGGTCCTAAAGTGTAGAATGTTTTACAGTACAAAGAAGAAAGAAAAAGAAAAATAGAACACCCACATATAAACTCATCTGTTTCAATAACACATACTAAAGAAAACTACTACCAGTTACAAGATATGCCAATCAATTAATTTCTAGAAAAACATGGAACACGTAATTTCAAATTTTAAATGTAACAAATCACTTTCAAGAAAATGAGTACAACAAGATTCACAAACTTTATTACAAAACTTGCCCGATAAACTGATAAACTGTTAAAAGAATGAGAGTAACATTCATTTGAAGCCACTGAAAATTACCTTGCTTTAGGAGTCTGCATGTCTTAGAAGCTTCCTGTCCACACAGTGAAATTGGGTTGTAAAGATTTTTTTCTACTTACATTTAAGAGACAGAGAAATGCTTCCTGTCCACACAGTTAAATGCTTCCTACCCCACCACAAGTGCTGCAATAGACATGCTAAGGGACATTAAAGACTAAAGAGACAGATAAATGTGAAGAATTAAATGTAAATAAATGCACATGCTTCATCCATTGTCACATTACTCAATCAAAACATTAAAACCCAGAATATAACTAAACTGCGTATTATCAGTCTAATCAAGAAAGGTGCGTGAAGAGTTCTTCAATTTTTGCAGCATTGAATACTGAATGATATCAGGCGTGCTTCATAACCATTATTATTGTTCTCACGAGAAACAGACAATGACATGAACAGAACCATTTTGACAATTTTAGGCCCCCAGTGGACTGGTATGATACTTGATCAAGGGAGAGCCCAGTGGGGCCAGTTAGAAAATTGGTCTACCACTTTAGGGGCACTTAAGACAATTAAACAATCCCTCCGTTATGGCCGGGATCCATGGTGCTAATGGAGGGATTTGAGACTTGAAACTTAAAAAAAAAAAAAATACAAAAAAATTGTTGCATAGAAATTACCAAGTCAGATCAAGATTTACCTCAAGTAACTAAAGCAAAATGAAAGATAAACAAGAAGACACTACAAACCTGTTCAATGCAAGTTCAAATATCAACAGAAAGTGAGTTTTTTACATATATACACACGTGAGAAAAAGAAAGTGGTGCAGCCAAAGCTAAAATACAGAGGCATAGAAATAAAACATGAAAAAAAGAGAAAAATAAGTGAAAAGGAATACATAGATTTTGTAAGATTTGATTCTGCTTTTAAAGAAAACCTGAAAAATGCGGATGCAGCTCAGGAGCTATCTAGTCCACAGCAGACCTAATACTGATGTTTTGTTCAGGGAAAAAGGAAAAAAAGTGAGGATATTACAATACTACATTCCAAAAAGAAGTTCAAAAAGATATACATTATATCCACAACTTCAAACCCAAAAAAAAAATAAAAAAGTATTGAAGACGATAAAACTTCAAAACCCACAAATACAGCAAGATTTGGTCACAAAAAATGGGTACTTCGCTAATTTCGAGGGGATAAGAATGAAGGAGGAGAGGCATAGACAATGTGTACAATTGTTCTTACCAATAAAATCTTGAGAAAAGACTGAGATTTTACTGTGCCACAAAATTTTGAACCATTAAAGAGAGGAAAAAAGAGAAGCCATTGTGATTTAAAAGCTCAACTTTCGAGGCCAACTGCTACTCTGATAGTCTCTGCCTCTCTGGTACATGATTTGTTTTCTACTGGGTGGGTGAAGGGCATATGGCTAAAAAGTAGCGTAGTAGGCAGAGACAAATATGGGATAGAGGAAGAATTGTCTCTTTATTGGAGCGTGTATAGCTTGAAGGCTTGTTTTTTTCGTCAGTTATTGACTGTCACCAAAATCTCCATTGAGTCCTTGAACTTTAAAATTACACCAATCTGTCACGTTCCGAACTTTAAAATACCACATGTCTATTAACAGAGTTGTGGTCTATTAACTGTCCAATCTGTTAACAGCATTTATTAAATGAGGGTATTTTAGTATATTCTACGTAAAAGATGTATTTTATACATAAATTGTAAAAGTTGGATACTTTTGCGATTCGAGATGTTTGACACGGCCTTCCATGCCGTCCATGGGACGTTGTCTCCATGGACTTCATCTATGCCTAGCCGAAGTCTGAAGGGTTTGGTTCAATTATGGTGGTAGTTGACAGATTTCTAAGTATGCGATGTTTATTTCGACCTCTAAAGATTGCATAGTTGAGAAGACAACAAGGTTGTTCTTCAAAAACTTGGTAAAGTGTTAGGGACTGCCTAGAAACATTGTGAGTAATCGAGATCTCCGCTTCACTAGTCGGATGTGGACGGAGTTATTTCAACTCCTTGGCACAAACTTGTACTTTTCCATCAGCTTCCACCTACAGACGGATTGGCAGACAGAGAAGGTAAACACATTGTTGGAGTGCTATTTGCGGCACTTTGTTAGTGCCAATCAGAAGGACTAGGGCAAACTCATTAAAATTGCTCAATTCTCATATAATCTTCAACGGAACGAGGCAATGAGACAGAGCTCATATGAGCAGCCACTCACTCTACACACATTTTCTACTTCAACTGATTTTAGCAATAGTCCCAGTGCATTAAAAATGGCCAAGTCTTGGGAGAACCATGTAGACTTGGCACATTCTTGTTTAGAAAGGCCACAGAAACAAATGAAGAAGTGGGCACATGTGAAACAGAGACCTTTACGATTTAATGTTGGTGATCAAGTCCTTGTGAAGGTGATGCCACAACATTTCAAGGCATACCACATTATTCACAAAGGCTTGGTCCGAAAATGTGAGAGGCCAATTTCGATTGTAGCTAGGGTGGGCAGGATTTCCTATCGCCATGACCTGTTTAGCACTTTGAAGATCCACCTAGTATTCAATGTAAGACTGCTTAAGGGTCCGTTTCGTACAATTGTTGTAAATATAACTTTTAGTAGTAGAGTTTTTGATAGTAGAGCTTTTAACAATAGAGCTTTTGTTAAAAAGCTGTTGACTTTTTGGATATGAATCTAAAAAGTGCTGTGAATATTAAATTGAGTGTTTGGTTGCATAACAATCAAAGTACTTTTGTATAAATTTTATATTTATTTGATTAAACAATAATTAATTATTATATATCTCATATTATTTGTTTTAAAATAAATAATTTTTTTTATATTCTATAATAACTATTAAAATTAATATATTAATTTAATTATAACAACACAGTTATTTTATTATATTTGACTAAACAATAATTAATGTATAACTCATATTATTTTTTTAAAAGAAATCATATATTTTTATATCTTATAATAACTATTAAAATTAATATATTAATTTAATTATAATAACATGATTATTTTAATATATTTGATTAAACAGTAATTAATTATTTAAAACAAACATATTTATAAAGTGACAATTTGATATAAGTAATTAATATTGTTGACGTCAGAACCTGGCAGGTTCCAACGTCAACAAATATAGTAAATAAATTAATATTTTTTTTGATGTATTAATGGTAATTTTGTTAATTTTTAAGTTCATTACATGTTAATTACAATTTTCCGTAAAAGCTCAATTAGAGTTTTTTATTGAGCTTCTCTAAAACAATTTTTTAAAGATATTTTTTTAATCAAAAAGTACTTGTTGACTTTAACCAAATAATAATAAAAATAATTAAAAATATTTTTATTCTTCAAAAAGTACTTTTAAACTTCAAAAAACCCTTCCAAACACGCTATAAACTAGAGTTCAAGTGACAAAAAACCATGGTCTTCGCCCCCCGGGGCATAGCTCAACTGGTGGAACAATCAACATAAGGCTTGCTTCCAGCGGCAGGGTGGGAGTTCGAATCTTGGTGGGAACCTGCGGCTGGATTTTATTCGGTATGGAGCAATCACTTTGGAGGCGGCTCCTTGTGCGCAGAAGTGTACGGTCGGATGAGGGGAACCTGGGAGCCAGTTGAGGCATAACCCGCGATTTACCTCCTCCAAGGTTCTAGGGGCAAGGGTCTTGGGGGTCCAGGATTTAGTCTAGCGAAGCTAGGATACCTGGGTATCAAAAAAAAAAAAAAAAAAAAAAAAAAAAAAAACCATGGTCTTCTTGCAAGGTTTTAATAAATTAATGGGGGTGCAATCATTACATGAGAAAGTGGGGCTGCAGAAAATTCAAACATGACCCTTGGATCAAATCTATCTCAACCATCTATTTGAATTGCAATTGCCTATATAAAGATGTTGTCTTTGTAGTATAGACATAGAGAAGGTGAGATGTACATAAATTGCAGAGATTGTAATTGTAAAGGGCTGCAGAAAATTCAAACATGACCCTTGGATCAAATCTATCTCAACCATCTATTTGAATTGTAATTGCCAATATATAGATCTTGTCTTTTTAGTATAGACATAGAGAAGGTGAGATGTACATAAATTGCAGAGATTGTAATTGTAAAGCATCTTCAATATAGAGTATATTTGACTTAGTTTTTTATTTTTATTTTTCAAACTCGTTTTCAACTACACATTTTATGAGATTCGCAATTTTTATCAATTTTTTAACCAAACATTTCACCAACTTTTTTCAAAAATTCTTAAAAAACTACTTTAATTTCCACTAAACAGGCACATAATCAAAGGCATTTACCCAAACTTGTGTTCTCTATGTTCATTTGTGTGTTGCTTTCCTTGTTCCCTGCTTTAGTCTATTTCAATTGCATTTTACTTAAACTTCAAAAGGGTTGGAAGGCTGCTTAACATCTTCTTGCAAGGGACAAGAACACGTTGGTATTAAAGCCGCGCGAGTGTTGAAGTTGTTGTGTAATAACAACAGCCACATGACAATTGATATTAGTAATCAAATTTGTGATGACTCATGTTATGTGTAATCACTATGTGACATGTTAACTCACTTTTGAAATTTATAAATACATGCATGTGCGAGTTTTGGGTGTTGCCAATGAGCATATATGCCCATGACACTCCAAGCCTACCCCTTATAATCTAAATGTGGAAAAAAAATTGTATGTATATATATACGTGTGTGTGTGTAAAAGTGTGCGCTCTTCGATACTTCATAAGAGTGTTAAAATAAAAAAACAAATTAAACTGTCACGTTAGAAAAGTGTATTCTAATTATGCGTATTTAGAAATTTGAAATTTTAGCTCATGTTTTGGCCTCTAAACACGCATAATTATAATACACTTTTCTAACGTGGCAGATTAATTTGTTTTTCTATTTTAACACTCTCATGACGTACCAAAGTGCGCATACTTTTACGATTTGGTGGTCAAATAAACAATATTTTAGTTTTGAGGTTACATGTTATTGAATATGATATTGTGGCATAATTTAAAACTAAATTAACATTCAATAACCTAATTGAAATACGCTGAAAGTTGAGTGGTCACGAACGAAATTAACACGATTAAACTAGCATTGAATTGTGATTATGGGTCCGACTGCGGGACCATTTTCTGCACGATTCTCCTATTTGGTCACATGGGTATGGCGGATGAGTTAGTTCAATCAATTTACTTCAATGTCAATATTGTTTCAATATTTTCTCATTTCTAACTTTTTCTTTCTAAAGAAAATGGAAGCATCTCATTGTACTTCTATCGATTAGGAAATTTCTGTATACGACGTTTTTAAAGTGTGAAAACAAATTGTGTCCATTTATTTTTTATCTTTCATTAATGTTCATTTTTTAATTTATTTTTTTAAGAATATACCCTTATTTCCTTAAAAATGTTTTCAAATTATTTTTCTTTCTTTTTTTGCACTATTGTCAAATTATATATATTTTTTCATCAAACTAGACATAATTGATGAGAATTTCTAATATATTTAGACAACACTATTCTAATACCCACGGTGTGCATTGTTATATTGTCCACTAAGATACTTGTCCTACACTCATTGGATGGGTAATTTTTACTCATCCAATAAGTATAGGACAAGTGTCCCGGTGGACATTATAACAATGCCCACTCAGAGCATAAGAACAAAATCGCCTATTTAGACACTCTATATCTTTTTTTAGTACGAATTTCAAAATATTTATGCATTCTCTTTAAACTAGGTAAATTTGATGGTAGTTTCTAGTCAATTTAGATACTATTCCACTTCATTTTTGCACAAATTTACAAACATCTGGACATTTTTGTCATGTTAGGCAAAGTTAAAAGAATTTCTAATCCATTTTAATATTTTAATCTTCTTCAACAATTTTGCCTAGATTGCCAAAAGTATATTTTGATAAAAAGGCACTACAGTCATTTGACATAACTAAATGACCATATTTAATAAAAAAATTGGCATGAAACAAATTTCATTTTGGTAACAGAAGTTAATTTTTTCCCCCTTATTTATATACAAGTAGGAGTAATGTCAAATATCTCAACTTGGATAGTTGCCTAAAAATTATGCATAAATTTAATCGTTGGGTTTGATTTAGTACATGTTTGGTAGTACTGAAATTATTTTAAATGTTTATAAATTGTGGGTCTTATAAAATGTGTAGATATAAGTGAGTTGTGAGTTGTGGGTTTTACAAAATATGTGGATAAAAATATGTTTGATCAATTTAATCAGCTTATATTATAATTTATGCTTAACCCAATAAGTACTTAAAAAGAAAAGAAAATGGAAGCATGTTGGAAGTTTAATTTGAGGTTAATTGCATTAGTTAATGTTAATATTATAATATTATAATGATATACTGTTAGAAGTCAAAGAAATCATTCAAGTGTGAATTTGGTATTATACCTGGCAAAGAAATATTGCAACTTGCCAAATTATTACTTGATTTCCTAAAAAAAATGAATATTGTACCGAGTTAAGTGTGAATTTGGTATTATAGGAAGTGTGAAAACATGGATTTATCTGACTCAATAATGACATGCAATTTATGAATCTCATTAGATAGGGGAAACTTTAGGAAAACTCTCTTTTAGAAAGTACTAGTTTCACACCAAGTCAGTTGTCTTTAATAATTTATTTATTAAGCATGATTTTATTTATATAATTTTGACATAATATGAATATATTGTTGTGATTTTTAAATAATGAATGCTATATTTGCAATGTTACTTTGTTTCAAGACTGTGATTTTTTATTTTCAATTGTCTCATGCTTTTGTTAAAGAATGAATTTCAAATCCTTTGTTTAGTAACATAAGAAAATAATAAATAGCTAGTAATGCCATTTTCAAGACGTAATATATATATATATATATATATATATATATAAGAAAGTAAGTGTTAGTTATTGAAGGCAAGCTAACCACGTATTTCACAAGCCAAGTCTTTGGATTTAAAATGTTGGTACAACAATTGAATCCTGGGAAGATTCAGTTAATGAAAACCAAGTGATTTTAATATACATAAATAAATTAGAAAAGACTGCAATTTTATTGTTAATTGTTCATAATCCAAAACAAAGATGTAAATGACAATTCAACCTCACATAGTTCCATACATTCAATCCAAAAAGTCACCACTACCTCGTAGATTGGACAAAAAAGAAATTTACACATAATAAAACTATGATGTTAAGCTGTACGTACAGCCAAAAAAGTTATGGATGACTAAATATTAGCAATCATTTTGCTCTCAAGATCTTGTCTTTGGAGCTGCATGTTCTAGGACTTGTTCTCGGCAGCACATTGGTTTCGGCGTTGGCATGTTCTTCAATAGGCTGTTTGTTAGAACTTGATCTACCCGGTGATTCAAATAGCACCCGCTTCACATTTGATGAAAGTAGGCGTTGTGTCAAAGAGTTTGTTGCCTCAGCAATACAGCCTACATAACTGCCCCCATCCATCATGTGTCTTTTTCTTTTGTCGACAAAGACAATGTGTCTATCATAAAAATTATATCGTACTTGAAGTGGTTTGTTTGTGGGTCCCTCTTCGTAGCCTTAATGTAAAAAAAAATGTCAACTATGATCCTTATCTTGTCCAAACCTACAATCGGTTGTCGTGGGAAAACAATAATACTAATGTTAGAAGTGTAGATGATTTGAACTGTGTGTGATTTGGTAATTTATGTGTTGTATGTACGTACTGAAGATGCTAATTCCATAAACCTCTTGGAAGAACGATGTAAGAACATTTTAGCTGTATGTATGTATGTATGTATGTATGTGTATGTGTGTGTGTATATATTTCAGCTGTATGTATGTATGTATGTGTGTGTGTGTGTGTGTGTGTCTATATATATCCTTACAATATTATAAGAGCCTTAAATTTTTTACTGTAGCTTTTTTCGTCCAATACGCCACCGTTTTGACAATGAAGACAGCCGCAATTTTTTACCTTGTCCAGCATTTCACCTAAAAAAATCTCTTCTCTCTCTCATAAAAGAAGCCCTAAGCACAGCTCAACCTTGGTTCTGCTGTTGGTCCTCCATGTTTGTAGCCATTTTTTGTGTTAATTTCTTTTTCATTGAACATAAACCACTGAGTTACCATTGTTTTCTGTTTAAAAAAAGTTTCAACACTAAAATTGTTTGTTTTTTATTAAGATTTAAAATTCTCGCAGATTCTTTTCAACCTTTCAATTTATTGCCCGTTCTGTTGAATTGTGGATATTTTTGGACTTAATGGAAGCTGGTGTATAAATCCATGGAAATAGAAACTTGAGATTCAATCCCATTAGTTTAGTTAATCTCTCTCCATAAAGCATCAAAATACATTTGATTAGTCAAAAATATTGAAGGAAAAGCTAAAAATAAGAATATGAAATCAGACAGTTTGGATAGTTCATGCAATACAATTACTGTTTCCATACTTTCTATTGGAGCTTATATTAAATTCACGTAGCTAAGAATTTTGATGCAAATTTGAGAATAAATTTACGAAAATAAAGGGTATTGAATGTCTATATATCAAGACAAAATCTTAAATTAAATCAAAGCAAAAGAAGATCACAGCAAAAATATCCATTTCTTATTTCAAAAAAAAAAATTCAGAAGAACGTCAAAATATAAAGTGCAATTAAACAAATAATATGCATAAAAGAAAATAGTTTCACCTTTTAACAATGCAGTTGAATTAGGTCTGTGATTCTCATGAAACAATTCAATCAAATCGGATAAAAACTACTTGGCCGGCCAAAAATGCTTGCATATATGAATATTGCATTACCAAATTGGAAGTATGTGCATTACCAAATCCCAACAATTAACTCTTAAATTTTGAAAATATGTGCATTTCCAAATCCCAGCAATTAACTCTTAAAAAGACAACCATGTCAAGGACCAATTATGGGTGCCAAATTGCTCGGCAACCAAGACCAAGCTGGGTTGCCGAATTTATGGGCAACCACTCTTGGTTGCCGAGTTGCTCGACAACCAGTTTGGGTTGCCGAGAAACTCGACAACCATTTGTGGTTGCCGAGTTTGACTGGTTGTCGAGTAATATTTCTATAAAGAACAAAATCAAACTCCCCAAACACTTATCCAATTCCATATGATGCTATGAACAATATTGAATAAACATCGCCATCTTTTTCTCTCATTTACTCTGTCCAAGTAATTCACACAAAATTGAAAATTATATAAATATTTATAATAGTTTTTATTTATTTCTTTTGCTTTGGCCAACACTTTTCACCTCCCCTATGATATTGTTCATATTTCCCTCTTGCCCTCTCTCTTTCCAGTCTAACGGCTCAATTATTCTGCACGAGAGGAAGGAAGTTGAAACAAGACTTCGCAAGAATACCCTCACAAGCTGGGTTGCCGAATTTCTCGGCAACCACTCTTGGTTGCTGAGTTGCTTGGCAACCAGTTTGGGTTGCCGTTTCTCGGCAACCAAGACTGGTTGCCGAGTAATATTTCTATAAAGAACAAAATCAAACTCCCCAGATTCAAGCTATGAGTTTTTAGATTTATCTTTATGGGTTTTTCCCCGTTCTGTTTTGGGTGAATTGATGAAGCATTTTGGTTATGTACGTGGTCGTAAAGTTTGTTTATTTACAAGTTCGTGTATTTTAAATAATGCTTTATCATCTCTGCGCAAGTTTATATGATGCCAATTCAGGATTAAAATTATACCGTGAATTATCTTTTAAGCTCATTATTGATTGTGTAGAACAATTTGTTAGAATTAATCTACTGAATTCATAAATACGGATGATTACATATCTATGACTTAAAACCATCATGCTGTAATTACCAAGATTATTACTGAAGCGGAAGCGTACCTGAATCCATGATTCTGTTTGATCGAACTGGGTTATGGTCTTCCAATTGATCCGTGGTTTTCTCCTTAGTGTCTCTTGTTGATAGGGATACAAAGAGTTATGAAAAGTCACGCTCAATTGGGGACCATGACCTGTATATATAACTGCAGGACAGTTATTATGTTTCAATGTTGTTAAATCGGCCCCTCATCAATTTAAAACATTGTATCCGTCTCTACACTTTAATCTCATGACACTTAATACCCATTAGTCCAAAATAGTCTTTAGTGGATCACTTTATTGACTAAAACCTTAAGATAGCACCACACATTTTAATATATACATGTTTGGCCCCACATGTTGAATTTTATCCAACAATCTCCCACTGGGCCATACATGTATCCTTATAAATGTGCACAACCTTATGAGCTCAGAATTTTGCTATCACTGTTAAGGGTATTTCCAAACAATCTCGTCCATCAATCATATCAATATAGGATCAAAGCAACTTTCGTTACATTAATCGTAACTAAATCCATCAATGGTCACGTACACTAATACAACCAAATGACATAGATCAATCATGAGAGTGTAGTATGAAAATTACATGTTATGTGATCCAAACATGTCTATTTTCAATTGGTCCGACTTTATTCCTTAAGTGAGATCAATACCAAACATAATGTAACAGAATGGAATGAACTGAATACTTTATTTCTGTACAGAAAATTATCCAAATACACAAATGTGTCCAAAAACAAACATAAAGCAACCAAAATACAAACTCCCACTAAAACATGATATCCTCAAGAAATACAACACCCATACGAGCAGTGTGCTCATGAAAAACCTTGGGTGGTAATCCCTTAGTAAGCGGATCCGCAATCATGGAGTTTGTCCCAATATGCTCTATGGAAATCTGTCCATTCTGTACCCTTTCTTTCACAACCAGGAACTTAATGTCAATGTGTTTTGACTTAGTTGAACTCCTGTTGTTATTTGAATATAGCACTGCAGAGTTATTGTCACAATATAACTTTAATGGTCTTTCAATGCCATTCAGAATGCGCAGCCCAGTGACAAAATTTCGCAGCCATATCCCATGATTAGATGCCTCATAACATGCTACAAATTCTGCTGCCATAGTGGAAGAAACTACGAGTGTCTGCTTAGCACTCTTCCAGGATATAGCTCCTCCAGCTAGCAGATATATGCAGCCTGATGTGGATTTTCTACTGTCTTGGCATCCCGCAAAATCAGAATCGGAGTACCCTACGATCTCTAACTGATCCGATCTACTGTATGTAAGCATGCAATCTCTTGTTCTCTTCAAGTACCTCATAACCCTTTTTGCTGCTATCCAATGATTCATCCCAGGGTTACTTAAATATCTGCCCAGCATTCCAACAATGAATGCTATATCTGGACGTGTACAAACCTGAGCATACATCAGACTCCCAACAGCTGATGCATAGGAAATCTTCTGCATTTCCTTAACTTCAAGATTATTTTTCGGGCACTGATTGAGACTGAATTTGTCTCCCTTAGCAACAGGGGTGTCCCCTGGTTTACTATCCTGCATGCCAAACCTTTTAAGAACTTTATCGATATAGCTCTTTTGTGACAATCCAAGAATCCCTAATACAAAAGAGGCGTCCCCAAGATCTTTCATCTCAAAATTCCTTGACAGAAAAGTCTTGGTTTCGTGCAACATGCCTATATCATTAGTGGCAAGCAGTATGTCGTCAACATACAAAACCAGGAAAATATGCTTACTCCCACTGAACTTGTGATATACACAATCATCAACAATATTTATCTCAAAACCAAACGAGATAATCACTTGATGAAATTTGTAGTACCACTGACGGGAAGCTTGCTTAAGTCCATAGATAGATTTCTTTAATTTGCAAACCATATTCTTTGAGTCTCCTAACACGAAGTTTTCTGGTTGCACCATATAAATCGTCTCATCAATGTCTCCATTGAGAAACGCTGTCTTAACATCCATCTGATGTAACTCAAGATCAAAATGTGCAACAAGTGCCATGACTGTCCTGAAAGAGTCTTTCGTTGAAACCGGAGAGAAAGTCTCTTTGAAGTCAATGCCTTCCTTTTGTGTAAAGCCTTTAGCTACAAGACGAGCCTTATATCTTTCCACATTACCTTTCGAATCCCGTTTGGTTTTAAAAATCCATTTACAACCAATGGGCTTCGCACCTTCTGGTAATGGGACAAGATCCCAAACTTTATTGTCTTGCATAGACTTATACTCCTCATTCATGGCCTCAATCCACTTTTGAGAATCAGAACCCTTCATGGCCTGATGGAAATTGATTGGATCATCTTCCATCATTCCATTATTTTCCTCATGTTCTTGGAGAAATACTATAAAATCATCCGAAATAGCATTTTTCCTTTCTCGAGTGGATCTCCTTAATAGTATTGGTTCTTGAGGTTGTTGAGTTTGTACTTCTGGAATGGTGGGAGGTTCTTCAACATTATCTAGCTGAGGTTCTGGATATACTTCTTGATCAATGACAGGTATAGAAACCTGCACATTGTCAAAAGTAATAGCAGGAATCGAAATCGATCCTTCCTCAGTTTCTTCCTCAAAGACAATGTCTCTAACCTTATTTCTCCCCCCAAACTCAACATCCTCAAAAAATATTGCAGTTCCCGTTTCAAAAATTGACTTAAGTGTGGGATTATAAAATTTGTAGCCCCTTGATCGCTCAGAATAACCAATAAAATAGCTGCTTATAGTTTTGGAGTCCAGTTTATTTTCATGTGGCCTATAAGGCCTAGCCTCAGCTGGACATCCCCATATATGGAAATGCTTTAGAACAGGTTTTCTGCCTGTCCAAAGCTCATAAGGTGTTTTAGCAGCAGATTTAGTTGGTACTCTATTCAGAATATAAGCTGCAGTCTTTAATGCTTCTCCCCAGAGTGATTTTGGTAAAGTAGAATGACTAATCATACTCCTTACCATGTCCTTAAGAGTCCTGTTTCGTCTTTCAGCTACACCATTCATGCTAGGTGATCCTGGCATGGTATACTGTGGGACGATTCCACATTCCTCTAGGAATTTAGCAAATGGTCCTGGACGTTGTTCACCTGAACCGTCATATCTGCCGTAGTACTCACCACCACGATCAGACCTAACGCTTTTAATCCTTTTGTTGAGTTGATTCTCAACTTCAGCTTTGAAAGCCTTGAACATGTCCAGTGACTCAGATTTTTCATGAATAAGATATAGATGCCCATAACGTGAGTAATCGTCTATGAATGATATAAAATATTGTTGACCATTCCAAGAAGCCGTAGGGAATGGTCCACAAATATCTGTGTGTATCAATTCTAAGACGTCTGAAGTTCTACTGGCACCTAACCTTTTTGTTTTGGTCTGTTTTCCCTTGATACAATCAATACAAACATCAAAGTCCGTAAAGTCCAGGGAATCCAAAATGCCATCTGACACAAGTCGTTCAACTCTTGTTTTTGAGATGTGACCTAAGCGCTTGTGCCATAATTTTGCCGAATTTTCTTTATTTAATTTTCGCTTAGTACCACGTGATTCCACGTGCAAGGTTTCATTATATGACGCAATAGTATCAAGCAAATATAAGTTATCGTATGAACATAATGAACCAGTACCAACAATATTTGAATTTAAAGAAAGACTAAACTGACAATTTCCAAATGAACAATGATATCCAAATTTGTCCAATAAGGAAATAGAAACCAAATTCCGTCTAAACGACGGTACAACAAAAGTGTCTTTCAAATCCAAATAAAAACCAGTTCCTAACAATAACCTAAAAGTGCCTATTGCTTCAACTTCCACCGATTTTTCGTCGCCCACAAAGATGAATCTTTCAGCATCATTTGGCTTTCGGCAGAACAGGCAACCCTGCATAGAAACACTTATGTGAGTAGTAGCACCAGAATCTAACCACCAAGTGTTTCTAGGTACTGAAGCTAAATTAACCTCAGAACAGACCAAATTAAGAAATGTACCTTTCTTTGCACGCCAAGCGATGTATTTGGTACAATCCTTCTTTAAATGTCCAGGTTTCTGGCAAAAGAAACAACCCTCTTTGTCTTTATGTGGTTTCTTTTGTTCCGGACCCTTAGAAGCTTCATATTCTGTTTTTCTTTTCTTGCCCTTATCTTTGGAGGTACTTGCCAAATTAGCAATTTCAGTTCTGTCCTGCTTCAACCTTTCTTCCTCTTGCACACAATAAGAAATGAGCTCATTTAGAGTCCATTTCTCTTTTTGACAGTTATAACTGACCTTAAATTGATTGAAATGTGCAGGAAGCGATATTAATACTAAATGCACGAGCAAGTCATCAGACAAGTCGAGCTTTAGTGCCTTAAGTTTTGAAGCAGTATGAGACATCTGCATGATGTACTCCCTTATGTTCCCCTTGCTTTTATACTTCATTGAAATCAAGCTTTGCAGAAGCGTGCTTGTTTCAGCCTTATCGTTTTTCTCAAAACGCTTTTCAATTTCAGCAAGGAATTCTTTGGCATCAATTACCTCCTCAGATACTGCGCCTCTAAAGGCTTCTGGAATGCCGCGCTTAATGATCATAAGACTCATGCGATTTGAGCGTTTCCACTTCTCAAAGTTCCTCCTGTCATCAGGTGAACTTACATCCGTAAGAGAAGCAGGTTTCTCAATCCTGAGAGCAAGGTCAAGATCCATGCAGCCAAGAACAATTAAAACGTTCTCTTTCCAATCCTTGAAGTTTGACCCATTAAGTATGGGGATTGAATTGATATTTGCAGATATGTGGAAGTGGATGAATGAGCTGTATAGAGAAAGAGATAGAAATAGCTTACATTAGTACTTCATTATGCAAATAATAATTTCAAATATATTGGTAAGGCCCATCACAAGATACCTAGCACAACATCAATATTTAGTCTTTGGACAGAAACATTGACTCGTAAGTGGTACCTCGATGTAGCAATCAAACACTGACAATAAGACATGTCAATCAATAAACCTTTCTTTGGACCGATTTATTGATCACACGTTAAACCAAATAATCGTCACGCGTTTATCACCACAGGTGCATGTGAAATTCCAGCCAAACATTGACCTTCCTTTGGGCCGATCAATATCCGCATGAACAGCACACACACAAAACCTTCTAATATTCTAAGTGAATTAATTTCCACAAGAGAGGTTACTTTGGCAACATGTTGCTTCAATTAATTCACTTTGGAATATTATATTTCTCAAAAGAGTCCATCATACCAAAATTTAAACCTGAATTAACTGTTTTTGCATATCTTTAAAACTTTAGGATTTGAATTTTTGAAGTTCAAAGCTTTAGGATTAAGTAATCATTAAGTTGGAGGGTTAAATTGCAATTTAATTGAACTTGATTGGCCAATTATGAAAGATTTTAAGCTTGAAGGACTAAATTGCAATTTTACCAAACTTTAGTGGCCAATTAATTAAAATCTTAAACTTTAGGGACTGAATCATAAAATTCAGAACTTCAAAGGCCCAACTTAATTGATTACTAAAACTGTAGGGACTTATTTTATAAATTCAGAAGTCTAAAGGGCTTACTTAAATGATTTTAACACTTTAGGGTTTAATTAAATGAGGGAACAACCAGGAGGACTAGAGATTAAATGAACCAAAATTTGGAAAATTGCAAACTAGCCCCTTAGATCTTCTAATTTCCGTATGAAGTCCCTTGGCCCCAAAAGCAAACAGCTAGGGTTAGAAACCCTAGCTGCCGCCGCCACCAACGAGACGGAGATCGCGGCGCCACATGCCGGCGATCCCCGCTGCAGCGCCATCTCCGGCGCTGCATAAAAACCCACACGCAGCGTCGCTGCCTGCGACGCTGCCATCCACCGCACGCAGCGTCGCTGCGTGCGACGCTGTTGTCCACCCAGCGCTGGACGTCCATTCCGACGACGAAAATCATCCAAGATGTTTATCCACAAATCCGACCACAAAAAACCAAATCGAAAAACCATACAGATTGCATAAATTGAAATCCCATATTCTTTAGAATATATATATGCATGTGTATATTCATATATATGTGTTTGCGTGTATATATCCGAGAATTAGTATAATTACTGAAATTGAAATCATGTATTTCAATTATTACGTGTATATACATGCATAATATATATACGAATTCTTTGTTAATTTCCAAATCCATGAATTTATTATTTCAGAAAAAACGAATTATGTCCACATATATTCATATCTGATAATACAACATGAAGGTGGCTCTGATACCACTTGTTAGAATTAATCTACCGAATTCATAAATACGGATGATTACATATCTATGACTTAAAACCATCATGCTGTAATTACCAAGATTAATACTGAAGCGGAAGCGTACCTGAATCCATGATTCTGTTTGATCGAACTGGGTTATGGTCTTTCAATTGATCTGTGGTTTTCTCCTTAGTGTCTCTTGTTGATGGGGATACAAAGAGTTATGAAAAGCCACGCTCAATTGGGGACCATGACCTGTATATATAACTGCAGGACAGTTATTATGTTTCAATGTTGTTAAATCGGCCCCTCATCAATTTAAAACATTGTATCCGTCTCTACACTTTAATCTCATGACACTTAATACCCATTAGTCCAAAATAGTCTTTAGTGGATCACTTTATTGACTAAAACCTTAAGATAGCACCACACATTTTAATATATACATGTTTGGCCCCACATGTTGAATTTTATCCAACACAATTGACACTTTTGGCTCTTAAAGTGGTTTGGCAATGTATTTGTTTTGTGAAAATCGTTTAATTTTAGTATAATTTTTTTAGAATATTTGATATGAGCCTTCATGAGCTATGAGATAATTTCAACCAACAATGCAGTTTGTGTGATGTTTTCTGATTTGGTATAAATTTTCATTTAATGCGGACTCCTTACGATTTTTTATGCGCTTGTTAGATGAGTTTCATGGAATCTTTGAAATAGACCGAGTTTCTCTGTAGTAGTGGAGAAATTAGACTCATGAGATTTCCCAAAGGACTTGTAACCAAAAAATTCGTGTCCATGTAATTTTTGTCGTTCATTACAAGATCCAATGGTATAAATCTTAAGTACATATTGATTCATAGCGCTCTCAAGATTTAATTGGTTGTTTCTATTTCCTTATCATCTGTATTTGTTAAGTGGCTACCTTTCCTTATAGCGTATTTGAAGAGTTGATTTGAAGTTGTAATCTGGTGCACAGGTCATGCTCAATAAAGTCTGCAATTTTTTTTGTATCACAAGTGTTTTTGTGCTTTCTTCACATAATTGTCTTGGAACAGCTTATGCAAAGTTTTGTACCATTCCATTTATGTTGCTGCAATATATTTGGTTATGCCTTTCAAGATTCGATCTGGTGATGACTTGCTGTTGCAAATTTAAAGTAAATATGAGTATTTTATTGTTGTGCTCTGTATTCTTGAATGCAATTCCAGGAAAACGGAAGAGCAGAAGCCCAGGGAACAGATTTTCTAAGGTAATGTAAATATTAATTGAGCAGGTCTTGATTAATCTCTTGATCAAACTTAAGTGAAAAAAAATTAGAAAAAACCAAAGCAAATGGAAAAGCCTACAAAAAAAAAAAAATTACTGTGAACAGTGCGTCGCCTGTTCATCTGGAATTTTTTTTTTTTTTTTTGCCTTTTTCTAACCTTTTTGACAATTTTTTTTGGTTTATTTTTTCTTATTTGTTTTTATTTTACACATTTTCATTGCTTTTAATTTATTGTAGTGGAGCATGTAGGAAGGGATGTATATACATGTATACCTTATAAATTTTAGTGTTTGTGTATTGAGAGAAGATGTATATATCTAAAAGAATTTTTTTGGCCTAACAGATGCTGGAGTTTGCCGAGTATCATTCTAGTATTGGTGTTCCTACCAAAGCCCTTAAGCGTCCTTCTATCAAAGTACGGAAACAGAAGTTGTTTACTTTCCTACAAGGTCATTTTCTAAGCTTTGAAACTTTGAAATTTGGGGAGATGCTCTATGTTGCTGCATGTATGACAGAATGAATGAAAGATACTGACTATGCAGTTCTTTAATGTGATAGAAAAATATGAACCTTTTTGTACCAAGTGGACAACAGAAAGGTGTGCAGTATGTCGATGGGTCGAAGATTGGGACTACAACAAAACTATCATATGCAATAGGTATTATTAAATATGAATCTCATATACATTTCCAGTCAAATGCAAGTTTTATAATTACAGTACATTTATCAACATATAAGTTGCTACCCCTCTCAGTACCGAGGGCATGTGGGCCAATCCAGCATTTTGTTACAATTTTTTCACTAGAACTCTGCTTCCATAACATTTCACATCTACTAATATCAAGTAACTTAATGGTTGGTTGTTCTTCCACAAGAACCCGAGTGAGAATACTTTTCTTTGCTGAACATTTTTCTTGCATGGTTTCTTCCTATCTTGTAAAGGTTATTTTCAAGCTGGAGATATTTGACAGGAGTAGGAAATTCATGGATTTTTCTCCATTTATTGGACAAATCATGACAAATATTTCAAGTTAAAATAAAAATTAGTTGATCTAGTCTTTAATTATTTTTGGCTAGACATTGGAGAAAAATCCATGAATATAAAACTGATATTTGCTCGGCGACGAACTATTTATCGCCGAGTTGCTTGATGACGAACTGTTCATCTGGAATTTTTTTTTTTTTTTTTTTTTTTTTTGTCTTTTTCAAGTCTTTTTGACAAATTTTTTTTTTAGTTTATTTTTCCTTATTTGTTTTTATTTTACACCTTTTCATTCAATTTTTTCATTAATCTTTTTTATTTTATCTTATAAGCAAATTTGAATTTGTCTTTTTCTTTTTATTTTTTATAATGTTGTTGAGTTACTTGACAACATTGAATTTGAATTTTTTTTTTTTGTGTTGTCGAGTAACTCGACAACATTGTGATTTGATTTTTTTTTTTTTAACACATGGGCATTGACCCATTTTCATGTTTTATTTTATTTTAGGAATAATTGTATGAAAGATTCCTATCGTTTCAAAATCGTTAGGAATATACCATAATCTAAAAAAATAGCACCATACATCCCATGAAGAAGGCTGG
Organism: Forsythia viridissima; assembly: GCA_030279155.1. Lineage (NCBI taxonomy): Eukaryota > Viridiplantae > Streptophyta > Magnoliopsida > Lamiales > Oleaceae > Forsythia > Forsythia viridissima. Next base: position 27,322,234 of record CM059037.1, read on the forward strand.
GACGAAGAAGAACTGGGATCTTGTTGAGAGGCGTAATAAGCATAAGCCTACTTCCTCTCTAGACAGGCTTGTTAAATAGAGGTGATTTATGGTGTCGGTTTTTAGTATTTGGTTTTGCTATTGTATTACAACCAAGCTATTTGGTTTTGCTATTGTATTACAACCAAGCTCACTAAATTGGTGTTATCTGTTATGCTGCTTGCTATTTAGGTACCCGATACTCTAAGGGATTGTCCAGTGGAAAAAATTAGAAAAACAAATGGAAAATCCCACATACACACACAAAAAAAAAAAAAAAAAAAAATCGAGCAACTCACCAATGAACAGTAACGTTACTGTTCACTTTCTTTTTTTTTTTTTTTTTATATATGGGCTACGAATCATCAAAAATTTTCATTTCTAGGAATCGTTTTCCTATTTGCTTAAAAATTTTAAATTTTTATTTTTTTATATCTCGTTTCAATTACACCTAAAACTTTTCAATACATTTTTCACATACTTGCAACACACGTGGCAAAAACTAGTATATATATATATATATATATATATATATATATATATATATATATATATACAATAATATAAGAGTCTTAAATTTTTTATAATAGTTTTTTCGTCCAATACGTCACCATTTTGACAATCAAAAGAGCCGCAATTTTTTACTTTTGTGTTTTTTTTTATTTAATTAGTGCATTGGCTTTGGTTTGTCGAGTTACTCGACAAACAAAAGCCAATTTGAAGTGAATTTTAGCTCATTTTTACAGCCGCAATCTTTAATTTTTTTAAAAGGCAAGCACACAGTGCTTGTCGAGTAGCTCGACAAACACACAAATTTTTTTGTGTGTGCTCGACAAGCACAGATTTTTTCTTCTTTTGTTGTTGCTGTGCTTGTCGAGCACACAACAAATTTTTTTTATTCGTCCATATTTTAGTTCTATTTTATTTTATTTTATGTTATAAGTAAATTGTACACAATTCTTTTTTCTCTCTTTTTTTTTCTTTATCGAGCAGCTTGACACTGCCCAGATACTATTTTTTTTGTGGTGCAGTGTTACCAAATTTTTTTTTTGTGTCGGACAAATAGGAGTCCAATAATTAAACAGTGAAAAAGTTTAAAAAATAAACTAAACAATAAGAGAATTTTTTTTAAAAATATTTGTCGAGTTACAATAACATTTGAATTTTTTTTTTGTTCTTGTCGAGTTACTCGACAAGAACAACAGTTTTTTTTAGTTGTTCTTGTCGAGTAACTCAACAAAAAACATTTTTTTTTTCTTGTCGAGTAACAATTTTTTTTTTTTTTTTTTTTTTTACTGGACAAGAACATTTTTTTTCCTTGTTCTTGTCGAGCAAACTTTTATTTTTATTTTTTATTTTCTTACTCGACAAGAACAATTATTTTTCTTTCTTTCTTTTTTTTTTCCTTGTCGAGCAACTCGACAAGAACCCATTTTTTTTTTGTTATGTGGGCTTTAGCCCATTTTTTCCCTAATTATTTTGATAAATTTTTTTTTATTTGTTTTTCTTTTACACCTTTTCATTCAATTTTTTACTAATATTTATTTTGTATTTTATCTTATAAAAAAATTATACACAATTAGTTTTACTTAATTATTTATTTCTCTACAATAATAACATTTTTTTTTGGTTCTTGTCAAGTCACTAGACAAGAACAACAATTTTTTTTTTTTTTTTTTTGTTCTTGTCAAGTTACTCGACAAAAACATTAATCTTTGACTTTTCTTCTTTTTTTTTTTTAGGCAAGCACACAGTGCTTGTCGAGTAGCTCGACAAACACACAGTTATTTTTTTTGTATGCTTATCGAGATGCTCGACAAGCACAATTTGTTGTTGTTGCTGTGCTTGTCGAGCACACAACATATTTTTTTATTCGTCCATATTTTAGTTCTATTTTATTTTATTTTATGTTATAAGTAAATTGTACACAATTCTTTTTTCTCTTTTTTTTTTCATTTTTTTTCTTTGTCAAGCAGCTTGACACTGCCCAGACCCAATTTTTGTTTTTGTGGAGCAGTGTTACCAAATTTTTTTTTGTCGGATAAAGAGGAGTTCAATAATTAAACAGTGAAAAAGTTTTAAAAATAAACTAAACAATAAGAGGAAAAAAAAATTTAAATCTTTGTCGAGTTATAATAACATTTGAATATTATTTTTTTATGTTTACTGGACAAGCACAATTTTTTTTTTGGGGTTCTTGTCGAGTTACTCGACAAGAACAATAATTTTTTTTTAGTTGTTCTTGTCGAGTTAAACTCGACAAGAACAATTGTTTTTTTTTTTTTTTTTTTTTTGGGTTCGAGCAACTCGACAAGAACTCATTTTTTTTTAATCAATTGTGAGCCCATTTTTTTTTCTTATGTGGGCTTTAGCCCCTTTTTTTTCTAATTATTTAGACAATTTTTTTTTTCTTATTTGTTTTTCTTTTACACATTTCCATTCAATTTTTTACTAATATTTTTTTAATTTTATCTTATAAAAAAATTATACACAATTAGATCCAGTTCACTTTGACTTAATTATTTACTACAATTTATTCTAAAAAAATGCTATTATTTTTTTCCTTAATTTTTTTCCCTACAATAATATAAGCTATTATTTTTTTCCTTAATTTTTTTCCCTACAATAATATAAGATTTTTTACTGTTGTTTTTTCGTTCAATACACCACCATTTTGACAATGAAAATAGCCACGATTTTTTACTTTTGTGTGTTTTTTTTTTTAAATTTAATTAGTGTCTTGGCTTTGATTTGTCGAGTTAGCTTTGGTTTGTTGAGTAACTCGACAAACCAAAGCCAATTTGAAGTGAATTTTAGCCCATTTTTACAACCACAAACTTTGACTTTTTTTTTAAGGCAAGCAGACATTGCTTGTCGAGTAGCTCGGCAAACACACAATTTTTTTTTGTTGCTTGTTGAGCTGCTTGACAAGCACAATTTTTTTTCACAAAGGTAATAATTCTAAAAGTAAGGTAAAAAAGGCTACAGGAAATACCAATAATAAAAGGAAATGCAGAAGAAAATACTGTGTTGTAAAAAAATATACAGTGTTAATGGTACAAGCATTCATGGTAAATAGTAAAATGTGCAGAGAAAGCTTTGGATTTTTCTTCTTTCTTTTCCAAAGCTTACACTTGTAAAGATTGTAAGATTATTTTACTATTTTCTTTGTCCATAAATACCTTTGTTCATAGCATACAGAGGACACACGCAAAAACACTCAGAAAATAGAACACACACAGATTTACAAATTCTTGTATTGCTCTCAATTGTAAAGATTTTTTTAGACATTTTCAATAAAAGTAAGTTCTTCATCTATTCTTATTTAATTATCTGTTACTTTATTATATTTTCGGGAAAAGCCTAAAAGAGGAAAAACCTAGTAAGCAATTAATTCCTTCAAAAATATTATCTTTATATTTCAAGAATTTTTTGTTTAAACTTAACCTCTTTTTCTGGATTCCATGGCTAAAATGAAAAAGTAATCCTCTGAGTTAAGAAAAATTGTTTTTTATCCCGAGAATGGGAATTTGTTCAAAACCTATTTAAATATGATGAAATTTCATTTTTAGCTACAATCTTAAGTCTTTTAGGAAGGTCAAGAAAAAGATATATAAAAAAAAACAAAATTTGAAGGAAATTAATTTTGCTAAAGTACTCGAATTAAGGCCATTACATCAATATTGTTTTAAACTTTGTTATTTATGCAATTAAACTTCATATATTTGCTTAGTTATTTATTATCAATATCTGTTAGATAGAAATAGAGGTGACTCATTTTAATAGATCAAGTTGCAAATTGTTGAGAACTCTATCTCTCAACGTCTGAGCTTCTTGATTAAAGATGCTGTAGAAAAATATAAAAAGACCAAGTTAGAATACATATCACAAAAAGACAAAGACTACTCATAAAAGATCAACATTTTATTACGTATTCATAATTACCATATAAGGACAAAGACTTATATTAAATTGGTAGATAAAGTTTTATCATTAAATAATAGTATCATAAATATACATAGACTTGTCTTACTTTAGTTTAGTTATTAGACAAAGACTTATTATAGCATAATAAATAGGCAAAGACTATTCATACATTTATTTCAAACTTTTAGTCTAGTTTAGTTATTTACGTATTCTTAGTTGTCCAAAATATTTTAGAAGATTGGTATCAAAGCTTGTTTTAAGTCAATTTTAATTAGTGTATGAATAAAATAGAATATTTAAATTTAGAGCTTTTAGGAAATTTAAAGAGAGAAGATAATTTAGACAAAGTATCTTTAGTTTGTAATTTTGATAAAAGCTTTAAACATCTTTTATATTCAGAAGATAAGCAGTTAAATAGTATAGTAGATTTAATAATCAATTTAAGCGAAAATCTAGAAAGAAATATTTCTACAAATAATAGAAAAATAGAAGTAGTATTAGAAAATTTTAATAAAAGCATAAAAATTTTAGAAAATAATTTAGAATATATTAAAAATCAAAATACTGAAATATTAAAGAAGTTTTCTTATAATAAAGACATAGAAAATAGAATAACAGCTTTAGAAAACATTAAATCCGTAGAAACTCCTAAAGAAGATTTAAATAAATTAATTGGTAAATTAGAAAAGCTAGATTTAGGAAAAACTAGAGAAACAAGTAAATTTAAAAAGACTAAGTAGGTATATACATAATGAATAAAGAAAAACAAGTCGTAGCTAGTAGTAGTAGAATTTTAGGAAATCCTTTAATGAGATATTCAACTAGAAGAATGGAATCAAAAACCAGATTAGAATCCTTAATTGATATAGAAGAACAAATAGAAATGTTTAGACATAATAAATTAAAATTAATAAAAGTTTAGACATATATAAAAAAGGAAATATTTTTAGTAAATCTTTGATATACCAACATTATGGAGAAAGATATATTTCTTGTACTCACGAAGATCAGTTCATATGTTTAGATTTAGTAGAAAAAGATTCTTATAAAGAAATAACAAATAAGAACCTTCAACAGACATATCTATGACTAATAATGGTAGGAGTAAAAGGATTACACAGAGAAAATTTAAGAGCCAAGACATTAATATGTTTATATGATAATAGATTTACAGACATAGAACAGGAATTATTAGGAAGCATAGAATTAGACATGAATAAAAAAGGAAGTATAGTTTATTTCACACCCGATTATTTAGTCAGAACAAAGAATTTTTATAAAGACATTAAAATAGGAATAAAGACTAGGGGATACCAAATGAAAAGAAATGAAGAAAATCTATTAATATGCACATGATTTGTAGGAAGACTTAGCGAAAATAGCACCACTAAATATAAATTAGAAAATGATCAAATCATCACTTTATTAGGACAGAAAGGTATAAAAGCAATGCCAGTAAAGAAATTTTCTTCAGAAACAAATGCAGGATTAGACTGGAATTTAGCAAACTTTTTAAAAAAGTCAATTTTAGTACCAGAAGATAATATTATGTATAAAAATAGCAATGGAACTTTAAGTATTAGATTTGGAAATTACAATTATCAAGCAGAAGAAACAAAGCAAGACGAAAATGAAGAGGAAAATTGTAGATATATCGAAATAGAAAACTATGAAAGTGAAGAAAAAATTAATGCTTTAGATGAAGAAAGTGAAGATGAAAGTAAAGATGATGATAAAGAATTTAGGTATATAGACATGGAATATTACAAAAATCTTAGGAGAACCAGAGAAGTAGAAATTAAGACTCTATTAGAAGAAAAAGATCAACCAAACATACAAATTAAAATGGAAGAAAGCAGTAGTAAAAAGCCTAAAACAGAAACAGACCAAGAGTTTGGAAAAAGAAAAGACCCCATGAACAGAGAATACGATATTGGTGGAAAATACCCTTTTCCCTTTACTCGTTTGTATGATTGGGAAGACAAAAAATACAGAAGCATAGAAAAAGACAAACAGAAGAAGGATGTAGTCTACTAGTAGCAAGTGATAGAGGATTAATATTAGAATTAAATAATTGCAAACCCATGACAGACCTAGCACTTTAACTAAATGGGAAAATTATGTAATTAGAGCATGTAATAGTTTACCTATACAAATGACAGTAGAAGAAATGTGGGGCTTATTTAGAGACATATTTAGGAAAGATAGCTTTAGATATTTATGTTACAGGCAAAAGACTAAAACCAGATGAAATAAGATTAAGAATGGCTGGAGGAGAAAATCCTAGAAACCTCACTAGTTTTATTCAAGAAATAATTATAGGAACTGACCTAAGTAGAGACAATATGTATGAACAAAATAAAGCCTTAGATGAACTAGAAAAACTAAGTTTAAGTAATATGAAGTACATACAACCGTTTTTATTAGACTTTGAAAGACTAGTTAGTACAGTAGGATTAGCTTTAGATGTAAATATATTAGATAGACTATATAGAAAGATTCCACCACCATGGAATGATAAAATTAAAAATGAGATAGAAAACTGGAATGGAAAAGGAATAACTATTAGCGCTACCATAAAATTTATAACAGATAAATTAAAAGAATATTGCATAGAAGAAGTAGCTAGAAAGCAATTAAAGAAATTAAATTACTCTTTTTGTTCAGATTTATACACACCTCAAAGCTATGATTATAGAAAGAAAGAAAAAAAAGTATATAGAAAAAATAAATGATATAAATATAAAAGACAATATCAAAATAGAAAAAGATACAATATTAGATCAAGTAGAACATACTGTAAAAATAGGAAGCCTAATTATAATAGATATGTTAAAAGACCAAAAAATAGAAAAGATTGTAAATGCTATATTTGTGGAGATCCTAGACATTTTGCTAATAAATGCCCAAATAAAAATAAAAATAGAGAGACGTTAAATAAATCTATAATAATCGAAGAAATACAATGTCATATCACAGAATTATCAGACAATGAATCTTGTAGTTCAGTATATAGTATATACGTATATGACGAGTTAGACAATTTAGAAATTGTAGAAAGTTCTGATGAAAGCAATAGTAGTATAGAAGATTTAGATTTCTCAGATCTTGATATAAAAATGATAAATATAGAGAAAGAATGCATTCACGAATGGATTAGAGGACAAGGATCTATGATAGACAAATGCACAATATGTAGAGTATATCCAGGACATAGAAATAGAAATCAGTGTAAAAATTGTTTAGAAATTCAATGTAATAATTGCTTAGGAATCCAAGATGAGCCTCACAATAAACCCAAAGACTATAGTGAAACCATAGAAAAATTAGAAAATAGAGTAACCAACACTAATAATAGAATTGATAAAATACATGAAGCATTAGGAGAAATACATTATAGACTTATAAATCTAGAAAAAGGAAAGCAGCCCGTAGAAAGCTATACTAAGAATAATTATTTAGAAACAGAAAATCAAGAAGAAATAATATGTCAAATATCTAGAATAAAGCCAACCAAAAGTATTAGAATACCTATAGAAGTACAAATTAATAAGATGAATGAATTAAATTTAATAGTTTTAGTCGATACATGATGTACATTTAACATAATTAGAAAAGATTTAGTCCCAGAAGATTGTAGACAAAAATTAGAATATGAAACAAAAGGAAGTCAAATGGATGGCACTAAAATGGAGTTTGAAGAAAGACTTTTTGACGATTGTAAAATTAGATTTCAAGAAAGACAGTATAGTTTAACAACTACTTTAGTAAGTCAATTAATTAAAGATGAATTTGTTATAGGAATAAAATTCTTATTAAGTAGAAGTGGAAGTTTAACTATTACAAATGATGCAATAATTCTTGGGAAAGATACATCTATTATCCAAACTATAGAAATATCAGAGTTGCGAGCTAAGCGTTGTGGACCTTTACCATCAAAAATACAAAATGATGAAGATGATTTAGAAAGTTTAGAATTTTTAGATTATTTATCTTTAGAAACCTTCAAAACAGATTTTGTACCAAGAGCAAAAGACCTAATTATTTTTAATAAAAAGATAGATTATGTAGAAAGTATAGATAAGATTTTACAATTAACTGAACAAACCCAAATAATAGGAGAAGACCCTCTAAAACATTGGGATAGAAATAAAATAGAAACTAAAATAGAAATCATAAATGAAAATATAAAGATTAGGACCGCAGAGATAAAACATACTAATCAAGATATAGAAGACTTTAAAATTCAGATTAAAGAATTGTTAGAGTTAAAAGTAATAAGACCTTCTACTAGTCAATATAGATCAGCAGCTTTTATGGTTAGAAATCATAGTGAAGTCAAATGAGGGAAAGATAGAATGGTTATAAATTATAAAAGACTAAATGATAATACCGTAGAAGATAAAGACATGATTTTAAATAAAATACAAAATAGCAAGATCTTTTCAAAATTTGACTGTAAATTAGGATTTTGGCAAATTAAAATGCATAAAGATTCTATTTCATGGACATCTTTTACAGCACCGCAAGGTCATTTTGAGTGGATTGTCATGCCATTTGGTTTAAAGAATGCTCCATCTATATTTCAAAGAAAAATGGATTCTATTTTTAATTCTTTGCCATTTGTTTGTGTATATATTGATGATATTTTGGTACATAGCAAAAATCATAAAGAACATATAAAACATTTAGAAATTGTTTTAAATAAATTTATAGAAAATGGTTTAATTATTAGTAAAAAGAAAATAGAAATAAGTAAACAAAAAATAGAATTTCTAGGAATAATCATAGGAGAAGGAAAAATTCAACTTCAACCCCATATAATAAAGACTATTTTATAATTTTCAGATAAAATAGAAGAAACTAAAAAATTGCAAGCCTTTTTAGGAATATTAAATTATGCTAGAAGTTTTATTAAAGATTTAGATAAAAAGATTGGACATTTATACAATAAATTATCAAGCAAGGGTCAAAAGTATTTTAACCAAACAGACATAGAATTAGTAAGACAAATAAAAAATGAAGTCCAACAACTACCACTTTTAGAATTGTCTTTAGATATTGAATATAAAGTAGTAGAAACAGACGGATGTGAATTAGGATGGGGAGGAATTTTATATTCTAAACCAAATAAATATAGTGATAAAAAAGAAGAAAAAATTTGTAGATATGCTAGCGGTAAATATAAAATAAAAAGAAAATACTTAACCAGCCTAGATTATGAAATAATGGCTATAATTCATAGTATAGAAAGTTTTAAATTATTTTTAAATACTAAATTTACTATTAGAACAAATTGTGAAGCAATTGTTAAATTTATTAAAAATACTAATTTTGATAAAATTAGACATAAAAGGTGGTTAAAATTGTACGAAGACTTAAATAGTTATAAGGTAAGTATTGAATACATAGATGGAAAAAATAACGTTTTAGTCGATAATTTAAGAAGACAAATTATTGACTTTCTGACCAATTTTGTTCATATTGTAGATAGATCAAAGGATGATCACTTTAAGAGTGGTCCCTGAAGGATCTAATCTTCGATTCAGAGGAAATAATTTAGAAAGACTTTTAGAAAAAGAAAGGTGCCTACTAGATAATCTTTGGATGGCAAGAGACTCTAGACAGAAATTAGACAGCATTAATGCTTTAGCTAATTATTTTAGACAGACCCATAATCAAATACAAAGTAAAAATTTCAGTTTCTTTGTAGTATTCAAAGGAAGACAACCAGGAGTTTATAACTAATAGGATCTCCACAAATATAGCATTTACAATATTTTCTATTTTTTCGTCTTTTAACGTATCTATTATAATTAGGCTTTCTATTTTTATAGTATGTTCTACTTGGTCTAATATTGTATCATTTTCTATTTTGATATTATCTTTTATATTTATATCCTTTATCTTTTCTATATACTTTTTTCTTTTTCTTTCTATAATCATAGCTTTGAGGTGTGTATAAATTTGAACCAAAAAAAAAAGAAGAGTAATTTAATTTCTTTAATTGCTTTCTAGCTACTTTTTCTATGCAATATTCTTTTAATTTATCTGTTATAAATTTTATGGTAGTGCTAATAGTTGTTCCTTTTCCATTCCAGTTTTCTATCTCATTTTTAATTTTATCATTCCATGGTGGTGGAATCTTTCTATATAGTCTATCTAATATATTTACATCTAAAGCTAATCTTGCTGTACTAACTAGTCTTTCAAAGTCTAATAAAAACGGTTGTATGTACTTCATATTACTTAAACTTAGTTTTTCTAGTTCTTCCAAGGCTTTATTTTGTTCATAAACATTGTCTCTGCTTGGGTCAGTTCCTATAATTATTTCTCGAATAAAACTAGTGAAGTTTCTAGGATTTTCTCCTCTAGCCATTCTTAATCTTATTTCATCTGGTTTTAGTCTTTTGGCTGTAACATAAATATCTAAAGCTGTCTTTCCTAAATATGTCTCTAAATAAGCCCACATTTCCTCTACTGTCATTTGTATAGGTAAACTATTACATGCTCTAATTACAGAATTTTCCCATTTAGTTAAAGTGCTAGGTCTGTCTTGGGGTTTGCAATTATTTGATTTCAATATTAATCATCTATCACTTGCTAGCTACTGGTAGACTACATCTTTCTTCTGTTTGTCTTTTTCCTGTGCTTCTGTATTTTTTGTCTTCCCAATCATACAAACGAGCAGAGGGAAAAGGGTATTTTCCTCCAATATCGTATTCTTTGTTCATGGGGTCTTTTCTTTTTCCAAACTCTTAGTCTGTTTCTGTTTTAGGCTTTTTACTACTGCTTTCTTCCATTTTAATTTCTATGTTTGGTTGATCTTTTTCTTCTAATAGAGTCTTAATTTCTGCTTCTCTAGTTCTCCTAAGATTTTTGTAATATTCCATGTCTATATACCCAAATTCTTTATCATCATCTTTACTTTCATCTTCACTTTCTTCATCTAAAGCATTAATTTTTTCTTCACTTTCATAGTCTTCTATTTCGATATATCTACAATTTTCCTCTTCATTTTTGTCTTGCTTTGTTTCATCTGCTTGATAATTGTAATTTTCAAATCTAATACTTAAAGTTCCATTGCTATTTTTATACATAATATTATCTTCTGGTACTAAAATTGGCTTTTCTAAAAAGTTTGCTAAATTTTAGTCTAATCCTGCATTTGTTTCTGAAGAAAATTTCTTTGCTGAGATTGCTTTTATACCTTTTTGTCCTAATAAAGTGATGATTTGATCATTTTCTAATTTATATTTAGTGGTGCTATTTTCGCTAAGTCTTCCTACAAATCATGTGCATATTAATAGATTTTCTTCATTTCTTTTCATTTGGTATCCCCTAGTCTTTATTCCTATTTTAATGTCTTAATAAAAATTATTTGTTCTGACTAAGTAATCGGGTGTGAAATAAACTATACCTCATTTGTTATTCATGTCTAATTCTATGCTTCCTAATAATCCCTGTTCTATGACTGTAAATCTATTATCATATAAACATATTAATGTCTTGGCTCCTAAATTTTCTCTGTGTAATCCTTTTACTCCTACCATTATTAGTCCTAGATGTGTCTGTTGAAGGTTTTTATTTGTTATTTCTTTATAAGAATCTTTTTCTACTAAATCTAAAGATATGAATTGATATTCGTGTGTACACGAAATATATCTCTCTCCATAATGTTGGTATATCAAAGATTTACTAAAAATATTTCCTTTTTTATATATGTCTAAAGCTTTTATTAATTTTAATTTATTATGTCAAAACATTTCTATTTGTTCTTCTATATCTATTAAGGATTCTAATCTGGTTTCTGATTCCATTCTTCTAGTTGAAGATCTCATTAAAGGATTTTCTAAAATTCTACTACTACTAGCTACGATTTGTTTTTCTTTATTCATTATGTATATACCCACTTAGTCTTTTTAAATTTACTTGTTTCTTTAGTTTTCCCTAGATCTAGCTTTTCTAATTTAACAATTAATTTATTCAAATCTTCTTTAGGAGTTTCTACGAATTTAACGCTTTCTAAAGCTATTATTCTACTTTCTAAGTTAATATTTTCTATGTCTTTATTATAAGAAAACTTCTTTAATATTTCACTATTTTGATTTTTAATATATTCTAAATTATTTTCTAAAATTTTTATACTTTTATTAAAATTTTCTAAAACTACTTCTATTTTTCTATTATTTGCAGAAATATTTCTTTCTAGATTTTCTCTTAAATTGACTATCAAATCTACCATACTATTTAACTGTTTATCTTTTGAATGTAAAAGATGTTTAAAGCTTTTATTGAAATTACAAACTAAAGATGCTTTGTCTAAATTAACTTTTCTCTTTAAATTTTCAAAAAGCTCTAAATTTAAATAATCTATTTTATTCATACACTAGTTAAAATTGACTTAAAAGAGGCTCTGATACCAATTCTAGACAAGTAAATAACTAAACTCTTCTAAACTATTTTGGACAACTAAGAATACGTAAATAACTAAGCTAGACTAAAAGTTTGAAATAAATGTATGAATAGTCTTTGCCTATTTATTATGCTATAATAAGTCTTTGTCTATGTATATTTATGGTACTATCATAAATATGATAAGACTTTATCTACCAATTTAATATAAGTCTTTGTCCTTATATGGTAATTATGAATACGTAATAAATGTTGATCTTTTATGAGTATTAGTCTTTGTCTTTTTGTGATATGTATTCTAACTTGGTCTTTTTATATTTTTCTACAGGATCTTTAATCAAGAAACTCAGACGTTGAGAGATAGAGTTCTCAACAATTTACAACTTGATCTGTTAAAAGGAGTCACCTCTATTTCTATCTAACAGATATTGATAATAAACAACTAAACAAATATATGAAGTTTAATTGCATAAATAACAAATCTTAAAACAATATTGTTGTAATAGCCTTAATTCAAGTACTTTAGCAAAATTAATTTCCTTCAAATTTTGTTTTTTTTGATCTTTTTCTTGACTTTCTAAAAAGGCTTAAGACTGTAGCTAAAAATGAAATTTCATCATGTTTAAATAGGTTTTGAACAAATTCCCATTCTCGGGATAAAAAACAACATTTCTTAACTCAGAGGATTACTTTTTCATTTTAGCCATGGAATCCAGAAAAAGAGGTTTAAACAAAAAATTTCTTGAAATATAAAGATAATATTTTTGAAGGAATTAATTGCTTATTAGGTTTTTCCTCTTTTAGGCCTTTCCCGAAAATATAATAAAGTAACAGATAATTAAATAAGAAAAGATGAAGAACTTACTTTTATTGAAAATGTCTAAGAAAATCTTTACAATTGAGTGCAATACAAGAGTATGTAAATCTGTGTGTGTTCTATTTTCTGAGTGTTTTTGCGTGTGTCCTCTGTATGTTATGAACAAAGGTATTTATGGACAAGAAAAATAATAAAATAATCTTACTATCTTTACAAGTGTAAGCTTGGGAAAAGAAAGCAGAAAAATCCAAAGCTTTCTCTGCACACTTTACTGTTTATCATGAATTCTTGTAGTATTAACACTGTATACTTTTTGACTACGTAGTATTTTCTTCTGCATTTCCTTTCATTATTGGTATTTCCTGTGGCCTTTTTGACCTTTCTTTTAGAATTATTGCCTTTGTGCTAAATTATTGTCCTTGTGCTGAATCCATGTGCTGTCAAATCTAATTATTATCTGTCCATCATTTCAATATAGGCTTCTTCCAAATCAGTATCCATTTCATTGTTTGCTCCGTCTGAGATATTTTCTGTATCTGAATAGTTCTCTGATGCTTCACAATAGCTTTCAATACAATAATTTTCTTGAAAAGTCATCAGATATAAATCTTTTTGATGAGTATTCGAAACATATAATCTTTCTACCTTGATATTTCTTGCTAGAAATTCTTCACAAAATATTATTCCATTATTCCATTGCGCCACAAGTCTGTAGTGGGTCCTTTGCATTTCTATGAGAGCAGCTTTTTCTGAAATTCTTCTTTCATAATCAATCTGTCTAACTTTAACCTTGATATCAGTTTTTGAAGAATGCATGAATTTTCTAAAACCTTTAAATTTTTTTATAAAATGGTATGCTGGGATAATACTACCATTATTTACAATTGGTGGTATGGAAATAAATTGAATCATTAAAGGGTGTTGTTTAAGCTGATTAAGAATCTTTTTAAGAGAAGGTGGAAAAAAGTTAAAAGGTCTGTTTAAGATATATACTGTGTCAATCATGCCGTATTGTAAAGCTGGATAAAATATATCGTCTTCTTCTTGAGAAACTGTATAGTTAAATGAAATTGTAGGGTAATTGTGTCTAAGAAAGGAAGAGTCGTGGATAGCTGTTTTATAGAGAGGGCCATAATGAAGGAAATATTGTTTCTCATTATGATAATATTGTAGAATTTGGGAGAAATCAATAATTTCTTGGATAAGTGATTTTTTTATAGAATTTCGAACGATGTTGGCGCAATTTCCAATACTTTGTTGTAGATCAAAATGAGTTTTTCTTGCCCTGCAGCTGTAGAATCTGTTAGTTCAATAAGTCTTTCTATTTTAGGCGAATATTTTCTACTAGAAAAAGTAATGATGTTTTTTAAATAAATTTCTTCATCAGTATTAAATCTTTCTAGAGTCTCATGTAATTTAAATATTTCATCTTGGTATTTAGTTGTTTCTTGTTGATGAGAAGATACTTGGTCCTCCAAAATTTCTAATTTTACTTCTAAAGTATGTTTTTTTATAATTAAGATCTCTAACGACTCTAGTCATAGTTTCATGGATGATGTTTGAGAAGAAGAGGATGATGATTGAAAAGTAGATACATGCATTGTCTGTCTAATTTTTTCACATATGTAAAAGTAAAATCCGATAGTCTGTCTACAATGATTTAAAGCTTCTTCAAGAGAGTAAAATCCTTTAAAAAGAGGTTCTCGAAATCTGTCTATCTGTTCAATTACTTCTGGCCAGTAGTTATAAACTCCTGGTTGTCTTCCTTTGATTATTACAAAGAAACTAAAATTTTTATTTTGTATTTGATTATGGGTCTGTCTAAAATAATTAGCTAAAACATTAATGCTGTCTAATTTCTGTCTAGAGTCTTTTACCATCCAGAGATTATCTAGTAGGCACCTTTCTTTTTCTAGAAGTCTTTCTAAATTATTTCCTCTGAATCGAAGATTAGATCCTTCAGGGACCACTCTTAAAGTGATGTTCCCAAAGTTCATCATCCTTTGATCCATCTGCCATATGAACAAAATTGGTCAGAAAGTCAATAACTTGTCTACTTAAATTATCGGCTAAAATGTTATTTTTTCCATCTATGTGTTCAATACTTATCTTATAACTATTTAAGATTTCATACAATTTTAACCACCTTTTATGTCTAATTTTATCAAAATTAGTCTTTTTAATAAATTTAACAATTGCTTCACTATCTGTTCTAATAGTAAATTCAGTATTTAAAATTAATTTAAAACTTTCTATACTATGAATTATAGCCATTATTTCATAATCTAGGCTGGTTAAGTATTTTCCTTTTATTTTATATTTACCGCTAGCATATCTATAAATTTCTTCTTCTTTTTTATCACTATATTTATTTGGTTTAGAATATAAAATTCCTCCCCATCCTAATTCACATCCGTCTGTTTCTACTACTTTATATTCACTATCTAAAAGTAATTCTAAAAGTGGTAGTTGTTGGACTTCATTTTTTATTTGTCTTACTAATACTATGTCTGTTTGGTTAAAATACTTTTGACCCTTGCTTGATAATTTATTGTATAAAGGTCTAATCTTTTTACCTAAATCTTTAATAAAACTTCTAGCATAATTTAATATTGCTAAAAAGGCTTGCAATTTTTTAGTTTCTTCTATTTTATCTGGAAATTGTAAAATAGTCTTTACTATATGGGGTTGAAGTTCAATTTTTCCTTCTCTTATGATTATTCCTAGAAATTCTATTTTTTGTTTATTTATTTCTATTTTCTTTTTACTAATAATTAAACCATTTTCTATAAATTTATTTAAAACAATTTCTAAATTTTTTATATATTCTTTACAATTTTTGCTATGTACCAAAATATCATCAATATATACACAAACAAATGGTAAAGAATTAAAAATAGAATCCATTTTTCTTTGAAATATAGATGGAGCATTCTTTAAACCAAATGGCATGACAATCCACTCAATATGACCTTGCGGTGTTGTAAAAGCTGTCCATGGAATATAATCTTTATACATTTTAATTTGCCAAAATCCTGATTCACAGTCAAATTTTGAAAAGATCTTGCTATTTTGTATTTTATTTAAAATCATGTCTTTATCTGGTATTTTATATCCGTCTTCTACAATATTATCATTTAGTCTTTTATAATTTATAACCATTCTAGCTTTTACTCGTTTGATTTCACTATGATTTCTAACCATAAAAGCTGCTGATCTATGTTGGTTAGTAGAATGTCTTATTACTTTTAACTCTAACAATTCTTCATCTCTTCTTATTTAATTATCTGTTACTTTATTATATTTTCGGGAAAGGCCTAAAAGAGGAAAAACCTAGTAAGCAATTAATTCCTTCAAAAATATTATCTTTATATTTCAAGAATTTTTTGTTTAAACTTGACCTATTTTTCTGGATTCCATAGCTAAAATGAAAAGTAATCCTCTGAGTTAAAAAATGTTGTTTTTTATCCCGAGAATGGGAATTTGTTCAAAACCTATTTAAACATGATGAAATTTTATTTTTAGCTATAGTCTAAAGCCTTTTAGGAAAGTCAAGAAAAAGATTAAAAAAAAAATGAAATTTGAAGGAAATTAATTTTACTGAACGGTAAAGCACTCGAATTAAGGCCATTACATCAATATTGTTTTAAGCTTTGTTATTTATGCAATTAAACTTCATATATTTGCTTAGTTGTTTATTATCAATATCTGTTAGATAGAAATAGAGGTGACTCCTTTTAATAGATCAAGTTGCAAATTGTTGATAACTCTATCTCTCACGTCTGAGCTTCTTGATTAAAGATCCTGTAGAAAAATATAAAAAGACCAAGTTAGAATACATATCACAAAAAGACAAAGACTAATACTCATAAAAGATCAACATTTATTACGTATTCATAATTACTATATATGGACAAAGACTTATACTCCCTCCGTCCCACAAAGATGGACCCGTTTTCCTTATTTATCTGTCCCAAATTATAGGCTACTTACTTTATAGAGGGTGTATTAAAATTTTCATTTTCCTAATATACCCTTATTTAATTTACATTGTTATCAACCCAAAACAAACATTTAAATTTATTAGATTCATGAATGACTAATATTAAATAGAAGTATAATACGAAAATTGTGTGAAAAATTTATAATTTCAATTACATTAAATGGGATTTCTTAATCTGTGTGAAAAAAGAAATGAGTCTATCTTTGTGGGACGGAGGGAGTATTAAATTGGTAGAAAAAGTTTTAACATTAAATGATAGTATCATAAATATACATAGACTTGTCTTACTTTAGTTTAGTTATTAGACAAAGACTTATTATAGCATAATAAATAGGCAAAGACTATTCATACATTTATTTCAAACTTTTAGTCTAGCTTAGTTATTTACGTATTCTTAGTTGTCCAAAATAGTTTAGAAGAGTTTAGTTATTTACTTGTCTAGAATTGGTATCAGAGCCTCTTTTAAGTCAATTTTAACTAGTGTATGAATAAAATAGATTATTTAAATTTGGAGCTTTTTGGAACTTTAAAGAGAAAAGATAATTTAGACAAAGCATCTTTAGTTTGTAATTTTGATAAAAGCTTTAAACATCTTTTACATTCAGAAGATAAACACTTAAATAGTACAGTAGATTTGATCGTCAATTTAAGCGAAAATCTAAAAAGAAATATTTCTGCAAATAATAGAAAAATAGAAGTAGTTTTAGAAAATTTTAATAAAAGCATAAAAAACTTAGAAAACAATTTAGAATATATTAAAAATCAAAATAGTGAAATATTAAAGAAGTTTTCTTATAATAAAGACATAGAAAATATTAACTTAGAAAGTAGAATAACAGTTTTAGAAAACATTAAATCCGTAGAAACTCCTAAAGAAGATTTGAATAAATTAATTGGTAAATTAGAAAAGCTACATCTAGGAAAAACTAAAGAAACAAGTAAATCTAAAAAGACTAAGTGGGTATATACATAATGAAGAAAGAAAAATAAGTCGTAGCTAGTAGTAGTAGAATTTTAGAAAATCTTTTAATGAGATCTTCAACTAGAAGAATGGAAACCAGATTAGAATCCTTAATAGATATAGAAGAACAAATAGAAATGTTTAGACATAATAAATTAAAATTAATAAAAGCTTTAGACATATATAAAAAAGGAAATATTTTTAGTAAATCTTTGATATACCAACATTATGGAGAAAGATATATTTCTTGTAAACACGAAGATCAGTTCATATCTTTAGATTTAGTAGAAAAAGATTCTTATAAATAAATAACAATAAAAATCTTCAACAGACACATCTAGGACTAATAATAGTAGGAGTAAAAGGATTACACAGAGAAAATTTAAGAGCCAAGACATTAATATGTTTATATGATAATAGATTTACAAACATAGAACAGAGATTATTGGGAAGCATAGAATTAGATATGAATAACAAAGGAAGTATAGTTTATTTCACACCCGATTATTTAGTCAGAACAAAGAATTTTTATAAAGACATTAAAATAGGAATAAAGACTAGGGGATACCAAATGAAAAGAAATGAAGAAAATCTATTAATATGCATAGGATTTGTAGGAAGACTTAGCGAAAATAGCACCACTAAATATAAATTAGAAAATGATCAAATCATCACTTTATTAGGACAAAAAGGTATAAAAGCAATCCCAACAAAGAAATTTTCTTCAGAAACAAATGCAGGATTAGACTAAAATTTAGCAAACTTTTTAGAAAAGCCAATTTTAGTACCAGAAGATAATATTATGTATAAAAATAGCAATGGAACTTTAAGTATTAGATTTGAAAATTACAATTATCAAGCAGAAGAAACAAAGCAAGACGAAAATGAAGAGGCAAATTGTAGATATATCGAAATAGAAGACTATGAAAGTGAAGAAGAAATTAATACTTTAGATGAAGAAAGTGAAGATGAAAGTAAAGATGATGATAAAGAATTTGGGTATATAGACATGGAATATTACAAAAAGCTTAGGAGAACCAGAAAAGCAGAAATTAAGACTCTATTAGAAGAAAAAGATCAACCAAACATAGAAATTAAAATGGAAGAAAGCAGTAGTAAAAAGCCTAAAACAGAAACAGACCAAGAGTTTGGAAAAAGAAAAGACCCCATGAACAAAGAATACGATGTTGGAGGAAAATACCGTTTTCCCCCCTGCTCGTTTGTATGATTGGGAAGACAAAAAATACAGAAGCATAGAAAAAAGACAAACAGAAGAAGGATGTAGTCTACCAGTAGCAAGTGATAGATGATTAATATTAGAATTAAATAATTGCAAACCCCAAGACAGACCTAGCACTTTAACTAAATGGAAAAATTCTGTAATTAGAGCATGTAATAGTTTACCTATACAAATGACAGTAGAAAAAATGTGGGCTTATTTAGAGATATATTTAGGAAAGACAGCTTTAGATATTTATGTTACAGCCAAAAGACTAAAACCAGATGAAATAAGATTAAGAATGGCTGGAGGAGAAAATCCTAGAAACTTCACTAGTTTTATTTGAGAAATAATTATAGGAACTGACCCATGTAGAGACAATGTTTATGAACAAAATAAAGCCTTAGAAGAACTAGAAAAACTAAGTTTAAGTAATATGAAGCACATACAACCGTTTTTATTAGACTTTGAAAGACTAGTTAGTACAACAGGATTAGCTTTAGATGTAAATATATTAGATAGACTATTCCGACAATGATGAGCTTTCTGGTAAAGTTCTTTGAAATGAAGATACAATCCTTATCGACAAAATTATCCCACATAGTTAGGAGTACATTTTGAAATCTAGTACATGGAAGAATAAATAACTTCAGTTATTGGTAAAATTTATGCTTTAGAAGATACGTAACAATGACTATCTTAGTTTGTATTGCAATTGAAAATAATGTATGTCAACTTTTCATCAACAAGGTCTACATATTGAAAGTAGGATTGAGTTCCAAATCGAGTCTGGATGAGCCTCTTTGGCTTGATATCCATTGCTACTCCAATGATTCCTACAAGAAGAATTAGGTTGAAGTCCATCGGTTACAGAATTGAATACTTGAAGCTGTGTGTATTGAAAATAAGTAGACATCTACACTTGTTTTGTTTGAAAAAGGAAAGTAGATATAGAAGCTTACTAATGTATAATTTTGAATCTATGTAGTTCTCTAACTTGTTAAATGAAATAAAGCCATATGTAGAGGATAGCAAGATAGTATGGTCCTCTTGGATTTATTCTACTTTTGTTCTTCAAGAAATTGTCCATTGGACATTACCCATGGAAGATCTGTACTGCCATTATGTTGGCTTCACAGCTGCATTTGATAGTAAGTACGTCTTCAATGGTACCAACTGATCTTCGAAAGATTGGATATTGTTGTCATAGATAGTCGCTTGCACCTTGTTTTTCTGCTTGACCCAAAAGAAAATAGAAACTGAAGTTTAGTATAAAAGACAAAAAGATTATTGCCTTGTATTAGATTTTAGAAGTGACAGTTACACAATGGAATATGAAGTAGTGTACGAAGAAATGTTGTAAAAATATTAGGTTATACAACAGAAAATGTATAGAAGTTGTTTGTTAAATAATGTTGAAGTGCATTGTTTAAAAGTGTAGAGCTTGAAGAATATTTATCTCTAGATCTATAAGTATTATGTTCTGGTATTTTGTTGGGCTATGTTGTGATGTTAAAATAAGAGATTTTTCCACAACAATGACTTTTGTTTTCCAACGGTTGTCTGCCGGAGATATATTATATATCAATTTGTATTTTTTCCCATATTACCTGCTTTAAGATCCAAGAAATAATAATAGTAAGCTTGTTTGAAGATGAGTACACAAGACTTAACCAAGAATTAGAATGAAATTTGTGGAAGATTGAAAGATATGCTAATGTACAGTTAGGTGATTGCAATATGAGAATAGAATAAAAGTACATTCATATGAAATATGCTTTGAATACTACATGCCTCTCTTCAAGTGTGTGGGCAGTGAGGAGGTGGATTACATCCTCAGGGAGGTCCATGAGAGAATATGCGGTAACCACACAGGAGGCTTAGCTCTGGCCCAAAAGGTCTTGAAACAAGGGTATTTTTGGCCTTTGTTGAAGAGAGACCCCCTGTTCCATGTGCGCAAGTGCGATAAGTGCCAACGCTTCTCCACGATCCCACGCCAGCCTCCCCAGGAGTTGACCACTATATCCAGCCCCTAGCCCTTTGCCAAATGAGAGATTGACTTCATATGACCCATGCCCAGAGGAAGAGGCAATGCGTGCCATACCATAGTCGCCATTGACTACTTCACCAAGTAGGTCGAAGCTTAACCTGTAATGAAGATTATAGAGGCTAACACCTAAAAGTTCATATGGAAAAACATCATTTGCAGGTTTGGAATTCTCCACTCCCTCCTATCAGACAATGGAAGGCATTTGACAACAAGAAAATCAGGACCCTATGCGAGGAGTTGGGGATCGCCAAGAACATTTCCATCTCCCACCACCCACAAGCTAATGGTCAAGTAGAGGCCGTTAACAAAACAATCAAGTATACTCTCAAATGAAAACATGATGCATCGAAAGGAGCTTGGATGGAGAAGCAGCCCCACGTACTTTGGGCGATCCGGACCATCGCCCAGACACCGATAGGTGAAACTCCATTTTCCATGGCTTATGGTTCCAAGGCTTGAGCCCAGTTGAAATAGGCGTCCCGTCACCTTGTCGCTTATTCTTCAATAAGGTTGTCAACGATGACTAATTCGAGCAGTTTGGACCTCTTGGGAAAATGAAAAAATAACTCCCAATCAAAGCTAGCCTCGTACCAAAGGAAGATGACTCGATACTTCAACAAGAAAGTAAAGAAGAGATCCTTTCGCCTTGGCGACCTGGTCCTAAGGAGAGTCTTTCTATTTTCCAAAGAGACAGAAGGTTGGAACCCTAGGCCCCAATTGGGAGGGGCCTTATCGCGTCACTAGGATTGTGCGCCTCAGCACGTACCAGATCAAGGACTTAGAGGTTAAGCATCAACCTCAGCCGTGGAATGCCGAGCACCTACGTCGGTACTATCAATAAACGGGGTTGAAGAGCCTCTCTAATTCTTTCTAGTGAGGGGCCTCTTTGTTTGGAAAGAGACATCTTTCATTTTATTTTGCTTAGTGAAGAGCCTCTCTAATACCATTTTCGTTAACTTTGTTTAGAAAAGCCTCTCGTTCATTGAAGAGCCTCATTCATTTTGTTATATTTTGCGAAAGGCCTCAACTTAGTATACATGCTCTCCTCTTAGGAGGAGGTTGTTTCACTTCAGAGTTAAAACTAGCTATTCAAATAGTTGAAACAAAATTTCATCAAAATTGGAACAATACATAGAGGGCCTCTATCGAGGAAGAAGAGCTACATTTACAAAAATGAAAAGTTACACAAAAGCCTCTATCACGACTGAGTTAACTTTCCTCTTCGCCCTCAATATCATCTGGAGGAAACTTGGCTTCTAGGGAGGTAGTGTTAAGATCGGGGTGCTCGGACCGGAGGGCTACCAGAACTTCTTATTGGCCCACGTTGGCAAAGTAGTTGAAAAAGTTAGTATAGGCCTCGGTATTATGAAAGTTGGCCACAAAATTCGCCTCGGCATTCTCCAATTTTCCTTCCAGCTCATTTTTCACGCCATAAAGGTCGACAGCCTCAACTTCAGCTTCCTCACTCCTCTTATTGGAAGCATCCAACCGTAGCTTGATAGTCTTTGCCTTGCCAGCCTCTACCTCCTCTAGCAGCTGGGTAACCTCAAGTTGATGAGAGGTAGATTCCTCATTCAGTAGCCTCTTCTCATCATTGGCAGCCTCGAGTGCTTCAGCAGTTACCCTCTAGGTAGCGTTGGCATCGTCCAGGATATTGGTCAATTGTAGGACATTGGCCTCGGACTCTTTTAAGTCCGCATGGAGCCATTCGTATTCGAGGTGCATGTTCTCCATCGTGGCTTGCAGGCATTCTATAGTCAGCCTATGCTCCTCCGACCTAGAAGCCGCGTCTAGAATTTTCTGTTGTTGTTGCTTCAGTTCTAGAGATCTCCCAAGGCCTTTATCTGCATACTGATTGCTCAAGTAGTTACAGCCAGGTTAGCCTCGAGCAGTTCCTCCAACCCACCATGGGTGACGAAGTCCTCCCATTTAGGGCTAAAGTACTTACGGAAGGCTTGAGCCCTTAGTGCAGAGTAAAAGAGAAGGCCATGTATAGCAATAGCCTCCCTCCGAAGGCCCCGATAAACTCTCTTAGTCTCCTCTTGGAGTCTCTGGCACTAACGTCTCCCCTTCACCGGCCACGGTGGCCTGGGGTCGGACAAGGGAGTCATCTAGCACAACCGCCCTGGATGGCACGACCGATAAGGTCCTTTGTAGTGGGAGAGGAGCACATCGAACAATGTCTTCCACAATCTCAATTACCTTCATTTTTCCAACATATGAGGCTCTACTCTCAAGGGCAACAAATAGAATTGAGGTGGGGGCCTTCCCAGCAGTTGATCCGTTCTCAGCGAACTTCTTTAATGTTGGCCTGGGACGATCTTGGGCCCAAGCCCTTCATCTTCAGCCTCACGAGCTACCTCACGGCTGATCTCATTTGATCACCTTTTTCTGTTTGGAGTCATCCGAGGAGCCTAGCTGTAAAGGCCTCAATTTGATACCCGATAGGTGTGCCAAGGCTGTCCTGGGGCGTTTATCTTGTTCAAAATCAGCTGCAAGAGAAAGCAAGTAAGACGAGGCGATTAAAGGAACACGGAGGCCATTAGATGATTACCTTTCG
Organism: Forsythia viridissima; assembly: GCA_030279155.1. NCBI lineage: Eukaryota > Viridiplantae > Streptophyta > Magnoliopsida > Lamiales > Oleaceae > Forsythia > Forsythia viridissima. Next base: position 27,346,204 of record CM059037.1, read on the forward strand.
ACGGCGTTTGACCTAGTTCAACTAGGTGAACATGTTTGTCTAGGAGCGCCTCGTACATCTCTCCACTGGGGGGCCTCTAATAGATAGCTCGGAGTACGTTCTGAAGCTCGGATGTTAATTGGCACCGAGGGAGAGGGTCTGCGAAATGAAGGAAAAGATGGGTGAATAACATGAACAAAAACTTGCATACAAAAAACCACCTCCTATTACTCACTGGCTAAGCCGTATAAACTAGAGACATCCAGATCTGGTTCTGGGTCGTCCACTACCCTCTGCTAATTCTCTCGACCCAGAACTAGGACTACTTCCACTGCTTGATGGAAGAGGGGCAGTTCATCACCAAAGGCTATGGGCCCCCATGGCCCAAAGTAGTACCACCCAACCTCTTCCCTCTTATCCTTCTTTTTGGCAACTTCTTCAACAAGTACACCGTTTGGAACACCTGCAGAGGCATATCCATGTTGAAAGAGTGCCTAAACCACCTGTGAAGACCCCCAACCATCTGGCTCCATCTGGTGGAGGCTACCTAGGTTGGAGCCAGCCCATAAGCTTGGAGAACCCTCCTAAAGAAGGGATGCATAGGAAGCCTCATCCCCACAACGAACGAGTGCACATGCAAGATAGTGTATCCTTTCTGCGGAAAGCAAGCCCTCTCATCGGGGCTCGAAACAATGAGCTCTATATTATCCTAAACACTATATGATGTCCTCAGTAGATCTATATCGGCCTTCACCATTATCGATTGGGCCTCTATTGCAGCCTACCTAATAGAGGCCCCTACAAGTTTGGCACCGTCCTTTACAACCCTCCATAACTCGAAGTGGGGCCTATCTCCAGATCCTCTCCTGTAGTGCCATCAACCCTTTTGAGAGGCAAAACATCGTCCATTGATAGAGAAATAGCCGATGAGCCCCTCGTTTCATCATCTTCGAGACACTCTGATCTGTCCCCCTCACTAGAGTTGATAGACATTTTTGCAAGACAATGTTTGAAGAAAAGTAAAGAAAGAACGAACTAGGATAAAAAAAAACAATGGTTCTTAGGATGTACCTAAAACTAGAGCTTTGCCAGAGCTGTTGTTTGAAAGTCAAGGATCTCGATGGTGACAAAGGACTCTGAAAATTCTTGTTTTAGTGCTCAAGGTTGAAGGGTAGCGTAAAGAATGAAATGGAAGAAACCCTCTCTATTTAAAGAATTAAGCCCGTTAACCCTAGCCATTGGATTTCATCAAGATTCATCCATACCACTCAGTCAGAGGCTGGATCCTGACCATTGAATACGAATAGCCTCACTCAATCAATGGCTGCAAACAACCGGTGCCCTTTACGCACATGCACTAGGCATCTCCTCAAAAGAAATACACAGCCCCCATAATAAATGCTATAATTACATGCAGCTGTCTTTTCAGCACACCCAAAGAGATGTTCTAGTACTCCATACCTGTTTAGTCATTTAACCCATACCTTTTTAATCATTACACGCCTGGATCCTTGAGCCAAGGACCTCGCATTCTTCAAGGTCCTCGCCTTTTCACACACAAGGACTGGAAGCTTTTGTAGATGCATCAGTACCCAAGCAAGAACCTCGCCTATTCAAGAGCCTCACCTTTCCAAATAGGCCAGGCACTTACTGGGACTATTGTCCGCCTCTTACCAAGTCCAGCACCTCGTATAAAATGACGAGGGCCTGGACTTGGGGGACTATTATTACTTGTTGCCGCTTTACATGGCCACGTGGCCTCGCCTATCTTTTCGCCTCTCTTAAAAACCTCGCTTGCTGGTCTCGCCTACGGATTCATCAGTACCCACATAAGATCCTCGCCTATTCAAGTGCATTGTCCTTCGCCTCTCCACATAGGCCAGGGCTCGCTGAGACTATTGTCCGCCTCTTTAAGGGCCTCTTACCAAGTCAAGCGCCTCACATAAATGATGAAGGCCTGGACATGGAGGACTATTGTTATGCTCCAGTCCCGCTTGGCACCCACGTGCCTTAGCCTCTTGTCCGAGGAGTTTGGGAAGATGCGTGGTGCTCTACGTGGCCTAGGAGATTTGGAAAGAGGTGGTTCTTGTTACTGAAGAGATTTCAGAAGACGCGTTGCTGTTGCCGAGGAGGACGACCTCGGTTGCGTATGAAAGAAGCCTCCTCTGACATTGTAAGTCAGGAGTGATGGGACAGCCTACCAATACGGCTTGTCACAATCTTAGCTTCCTATCATATGGCTGAAAGTGGCCTCTTCATTTAAACCACTGATGTGATGCCTAAGATGTGATACAGAGACCCTTAAAATTGAGCCACATGTCGCACATTGAGGAGGGGTCGACCAATTAGAATTTGCCTATAAATACCAAAGCCATTTCTACAAGAAAAGTAGGGATGAAAAACATTCTGAGAATATTACACATAAAACACTAAGGCCTCTATGCTGATTAACTTGAGTGTTTGTTTCACTTGGAAAATTAGTAGTTAGGGGCCCTCAAGCCACCACCTCTACCACCGCGCATGTCTCACACACACAAATATCTTATCAACTCGGTTCTAGGTACATCATAGTCGCTCACTAAATCACGTGGCCGTCCAAGTGTGTAGGAAAAGCACACGTATGAAGATGATGCGTGGGGTTCTTGTTGACAGTCATTTTTGGAGGTCAACATATTTAGTTCATTATGAGATTCATTTTGGTTACTAATGTCTCTATCTTCTTCTTTAAAATCATTGTTAATGTTTATAATACTTGATCCTTGTTCCCTAACACTTCTATACTTATTGAACCAAGACCTAGACCAAGACATAGTAACAACTACAATTATTGATACTCATTTTCTGGAGAATGAATGGCTTATAAACTGACTGACGGGACCACCCAACCCAATGAGACTATGCCTATCTCATGGCTCACCAATGCTTCCTCAGCTATAAAACACAATTATGCAGAATTGGGTTTCAAGTGTTGTACTTGCTTCTATAACTCGAACTTGGCTCTAATTGACACGACATGTCCCAAACAATATTTATATACCCGAGACTTGACGTGCACCGATGATGGATATCAACTAGAGGTTGGACCCACCATCAAGGCTATTGCAATTTACAACCCATTATCACTTATTTTTAAGAAAATTTCGATATTGTCTCTCCTGTAATTTGGACTAACCAACCTGAATAAAATAGTACATATCCCAACAAACTATATTCATAACTAAATAGGACCATTTGCCCCTCCAATACCCACAACAAAACAATGCGATAGAGACTAGCTGAGTTGTAAAACTTTTACTATTCAATAACATAAACTAACATAGTGAGCGCACCTAGCTATTTACGAGTGATGCAAAATGATATTCAAAAAGAAACATGTGTCTCCAAAATAATGACTACATGCTCTATAAAATGAGTCATACAAACTAGCTGTGTTGTATGGCTCTGAGCCTCTGACTCTAAAATCAAAAGCTTTATCTTCAAAGGCTACCCAAAAACTCAACTACTACTTGATAAGAAAAATCATCGTTGAAAAATACATGAGTTGATAGACTCAGTGAGTGGAGAATTTAAAAAATAATTATACTATTTTATTTATACATATTATCAAAGACGAGTTTATCTCACTTAACAATTCGTATTATAACATCTCATATTTATGGTATACTCATCAGCTAAAATATATACTATCACTTCATCATATCACAATATAATGAAAAATCCCACCAAAATATACCTTCTAATTAAAATCTGTAATGTAGTTATACGTGTGTAAACTGCCCCAAAGCTACGCACCCCCGCACATGGGCTTAATGCCCCCTCAGTGCACGGAACTGGGTCCCAAAATCCTCTAATAATACATCCTAGTACACGATCAAGACCTCTTAGTGAACTATATGTACAAGGCCAATTAGACCCCTCAGTGTAATATACAACACGGCCAAGACCTCTCAGTGCACTAGAACAGATAAAATCATGGGCACTTTTCTGGTAGACTTCAATATCACATAATTCTTACATTTCATTTTACAAGTAATCAATTTACGTGCTTTATAATTTCACAAATACTATATGTAATAAACATTTAATTATAATCACGTAAAATGACAAATAAGTCCTTAAAATCACACGTAACATAATAGTATAATTAATTGTTATTCTCTAGAAATATTTAGTTTTTTCCACTCATAGAGTTATCTATTGGAGACTAAATCAACTGATAGACTGTCCCAATATTTGAGTCGTTTTCTGAGATGACAATAGAATTATCCAAATCAAAACTTAATCCTATTGAATTCATTTTTTTAAATGACAACTTACGAGTTTCACTTTTCTTAGGGATGTATCTAAATTCACCCCTTTTATTTTCATTCCAAAATTTCACTAAAGTAGTTTAACATATATATTAGTGTCCAATTTCCCATTTTAGTTTATTAATGATAATCAAATAGTAGGAAATACTGCTTTTCATTCCCTTCCCAAAAGATTAACTGATGTATGAACTCACCAGTTCTTCTATTTTCTTTTAATCATCTCATTTCACTCAAATTCCTTTCAATTATAAGTAATCACTTGCAATAAATAAAAATTGAAAAAAGAAGTTTAAGCTTTGATCCCTTATTCTCCTTTTCCTTTTTCTTCTCACATAGATATATCAAATAAACAACAATTAAAAGTGAACTAAAATTTAAATTTTGCGGCTTACCTCGTTGTAGTCCAAAACAAGAATCAATTCTTCCAAGAAGCTTAAAAATTCGGTTATTTTTCACAGTTTCTATTTTTCTCCCTAATTTCAAAAGTCTATTGAATCAACTAAATTTTTGGTGTGGAGGCCAAGCTCAAGGCTATTTTTGACGGTATCATTCTTGTTCAGAGGATTGTACTCTCATATTTATGGATTGAGGCCAACTCTACTTTGGTCATTCACTGCATCACTAGAGGTGGAGGACATTGGTCTATTTAGGCCACTCTTCGCCACATCAACATATCGTTGCCTTCGACTGTGATACTATTTCTCATATTTATTACGAGGGCAACCAGGTGGTTGACATACTTGCTTCAGAGGGTTGGGATCGTCGTTGTTATTTCGAGTACATAGCTCAAGACTTACCACGACGCTACCGTAGCTTAGTTCAGATTGATAGTCATGGGCTTTCTACAATTAGGGGTCTATAGATTTTTTTAAGACTTATTGTTTAGAGGTAGTATTTCTTATTTATTGATTTATTTGTTTGCATTTGCTTTTATGATTAGATGTCAAGTTTTATGCCCTTTTCCTATGTATTTTTTATTAGTTGTTAATATATGGTTGGGGTATCCGAATTTTCCATCCTTTCTTGGTAGACAACCACACTGGGGATGTGATGGTGTGTTGACTAAAAAAGAAAAACTAAATTTTTGGTGTGTGAAAGATAACAAGGCTAGAGAACAATGATTATCTTGGGCTCTTATTTTTTTGCTTCTGTTCCTGGTACGTGAGAGCGAGAAGGAAGAATTGAAATAGAATGAAGAAATGAATTTTTTTCTTCTTTTTCTCTCTCTACCGCTCGACTTTTTAACTTTTCATTTTTTTTCTTGACTATTTTGACCACCCACTTTTTTTTTTTTTGACTAATTTAATTAGTGTGTTACACTAATACCAATTTGTAACTAGATATGCTAGGGTTAACTGGTCGATAAACTTGATTGAGAACAATAAGGTTTTTGGAGTGCCAAGTAGGGTTGTTTTCAGGATATAAATTTGAATAAATAAAAATTAATTATTGAAAATCAGTGACATGATAAATAAAATTGAAAAATGCTTCGATTCAACAATCGTTGATATAAGACATAAATCTTACAATTAAATTTTTCTAAAAGATTATTTGTAAACATTTGGAGAATTACAATAAAACATGTCTACTTACAAATTAAAGATAAATCTTCAAAGTAAGCTTCAAATTTTGTAAAAAAAGCTCTGCCTTCTTATGCTTGAGTCTCCTCCTTTTATAGACTTCTTGATGAACTTCAAATCAGGACTTGAACTTGGAAGAATAATTTTACATAATTGAGGTAACTGTTTGTCTTTGAAAATTGTCGGCCAAAGAATAATAATTGTCCTCAGTTTTTCCTTGCTTTTGGCAAAGTATTGAGTAAAGGGACAATAATTATTACTTTTGACTGTGCATCTTTTTGACATGTCATAAAATTATGATCAGAATTCTTGTCCTTTTTTAATAAAAGAATCATCTACTGTTTTCTTTTTGAAAAGAAAATCTTGTTTTTAGAATTGATGAAGATATGGTTGTTTCAAGTTTAAATTTCGAAGAAATCAGCCCCACAATAGTCATCTTCATTTTCTTGAGTAAATTCTGGTTCTAAACCATCATCGGATTCCTTAGCTGACTTAGCAGATCCGAAAATTGATGCAGCTTGATAGGTCAAAGTGGCAAATTCTTATGAATCAGTACACTTTGCTAATTCGGCCATAATTCTACTTTTTTCAGTAAGAAAATAATTTTGATTTTGAGATCTGGAAATTCTTTGAGATCTTCGATAGAGCGATTTGTGCGTACCAATCCAAGATCCAACTACTTTTGAACAGGCATTCGAGTCAACAATTTCTTCCACTATTTGACCTTACATCTTCAAACAATTTTCTTGAATGCAAAGAATCATCTGAACTTGGAAGAATTTGCAAATCCCAATAGAATATCCATGCAACTTTGAATGTATGATATAATTTAAATAATAGACTTTCTTGCTGATTGAAATTGACTCTCTTTTCTTTGAATAGTTTATATTCTTCACGAACATAACTAGGAAGGATATATCTATATACACAAAGGAGTGGTATTCTCCTACACACTGATGTGGAAGCATCTTATCCACAAGATGAAATGACCAACTATCACAAGATTGGGCAAGATGCCTCCACATCACCGGTGGGCAATTACATCTTGTTCACTGGTGTGTAGGAGAATACCACTCCTTTGTATATATATATCCTTCCTAGTTGTATTCGTGAAGAATATCAACTATTCAAAGAAAAGAGAGTCAATTCAATCAGCAAGAAAGTCTATTATTTAAATTCTATCATACATTAAAAGTTGCATGGATATTCTATTGGGATTTGCAAATTCTTCCAAGTTCAGATGATTCTTTTGCATTCAAGAAAATTGTTCGAAGATGTAAGGTCAAATAGTGGAAGAAATTTGTTGACTCGAATGCCTATTCAAAAGTAGTTAGATCTTGGATTGGTACCAAGTAGTTGATACTTTAATGCACTGAAAATATATTACTTTCAAGATTGATTAATTCTAACTTATCACAACCGTATGGAGTTTTTTCTGTTATAGGAAGAAAAAAGTACTTAAATGTTCAGGTGTCACTACGTCTTAAATTTCTCCCCCCACAAAATCATTTCCTCTAAAATTTGCTGACCGCTTCAATCCATGTCCCTGATTCAATCATCTCCTTCAACTGATCATCTTTAAAATCTGCCCCCATCCTCAATTGATCATCTCCCTCAATTGCTCATCTCCTTTCACCAATCATCTCTAAAATCTGTTCACCGCTTCAATCCATAATTATAATAGAGCATACAGTAGGATCTCACCTCAAGGAAGAAATATACTAGTTTATACTTATTATTATGCTTAATTGAAGCTGAAACATGTTTTGAAAATATAATCTTAGTGAAGAATCCAAATAGAAGTAAGCTTACCATCATATATACCTCGATGTTTGAGCAAACAAGATGCTAAATGAAGTAGTCGTTAGGTATTGAAATCATTAACTTAAAATAAAGTTGTACACAAAATGTTAATTGTAACTAATGATTATTTATTCTTAGAGTTGATTGAACCTAAAACGTGTTTTGTAAATTTAAACGTTGCGTAGAATTCCAATGGAATTATTCTTACCATTTGTAAGGAGAGAAAATTTTCGCACTTGAGTAAATGGTGGGCTGAATGAAGTAGCCTTTCGACACCAAAATCATTTCGATGGGTAAAAGAAAAAAAAATGTAAACATTGCCGTATCAGGCTAAAAAAACGAATAGTTTAGACCACATACTATCTTTTATTATATGTAGGAATAGGGAAAAGTAACAAAAAAGAGCAACTAAACCACCAAAAATGGGAAATTGGCGTAAATGGTCCCTAACTTTATTTTTTGGCACAATAGTCCCTAACTTATGAATTTTAGTGTGCAATTGGTCCTTATATGATGAAAAAGTCAAAAATACCCTTAATTTTAATTAAAGAAAATTGCAATTAGATTTCTAACATTTGCAAAATGTGCAAATAGGTCCGATACATGTATTAAATAATATTTAATTTAGCATATTAAATATATCACTACAGTCGGGTCAATTAAATTTTTTATTTAAAAAAAATGTAAAATTTTTGCACTTTAGGTATATGTAATTGTTATGTGATGGGAAAAACTTGAATAAAAATTAAGTTAAATAAATAACAAAATGGCTATATAATTTTATGATATTGAACCAATTTTATTATGTTTTTTTTTTAAACATAAAATACTATAAAAAAATTAATTTACACATTACGTGTTCTTTATTTTTGAATCATAAATTAAAATGTAAAGAATACAATTTGAGCTATAATATTTGTAGTTAGTAAACGAATAGCTCAATTAAATGAAAATATTTGAGCATCACGTTTGCGACAAAGTTATTTTTCTTTTTATATTTTAAAGATAAAATCAGAGTTTAAATTTTAATTAATATGATTACTTAATAATAAAAAAATAATTTTAATTAACACGTTTGTTAATAATTATGAACTTAAATTTTATTTATTTTATAATAGTTTGTAAAATATACAAAATAATTTAGCATATTATCAATTTGTTAGTTTCTTTTATTTTTTTATAAAAAATAAAAGTATCGGACCTATTTGCACTTTTTGTAAAGGTTAAGAATCCAATTGAATTTTTTTAAATTAAAAATAAGGGCATATTTGTCTTTTTTATCAAATAATGACCAATTGCGCACCAAAACACATGTCAAAGATTTCTGTGCCAAAAAATAAAGATTAAGGACCATTTCCGCGCTGAAGAAAAAGGTAAGGGACCATTTATACCAATTTTCCAACAAAAACAGCATAAGTGGAATGATAACACTAAGTTGAGACAAAAAATGGAAATGACGACACAAGTATAAACCACAGGTACAAAAAGCAATGGAAACCCATAGAATTACATGCAAGAAGAAAGTACTAGATGCTTACCTTCAAATCCACATAAGTTTTATGTTTTCCATTATCAAAAGCTTTCGGCTTAACGTCATGCCATCTGCAGCAGAAGAACACAAGAGTGCAAAAGAATGAAGATAGAGAACAAAATAAAAGAAATCTCATTACAAAATCCATATCTATTTTTTTCAAAAATCACACACACACACACACACACACACACACACACACATATATATATATATTAAAGGAATGATGCGCAAACCCATGAATGAAGAAGAATTTCGTATTAGGTAAGTTTTTCTTTTTCTCAATGAAGGTGCTTTAGAGCTGTCAATAAGATTAACAGACTTGTCATGAATGGCAATAAATTGGATAAACTTTGAATTTGCTTTCCTTTGAATTAAAATTAGTTATGCAGTCTTATCATATTTCAGTTACAAAATATAATGTTCAATTTAATCACGATACCAGTAAATCGAGCAAGGAAAATTAATGCAAAAAAAAAAAGTATTGCACATGTATTCACTTAGGCTGCTGCGAAGTGTTCCCTGCTGAATGTCGCACAGCTTTACTGTTGAGTCAAATGATGCACTGAAAAGGAACATACAGATAAATAGAGAAATAACAATGTAGAGTCTTATTGAAAAGGGTAACATTTGCATAGAATCTTTCACAACAGGAAATCATGCTGTATGTTCAAATACAACCATCATATTCTAACGGAACCCTTTACGATTATACTGTTAATGACTGCATTAAGTTGAAGGTCAAGAAAATGAGCTAGTCGATACTCAGAATGTTGTTAAGAAGAAGTAACTTTCCAGCATTAATACAAATGAAGTGAATACGCACAAAGGACTTCTCACCTCTTATTGTCCACAAAAATCTGAATTGGATCTACCATAAGTAGAGGTGGCAAAATGGGCTGGGCCAGCCCACATAACCCGAAATTTGGGCTGGGCCAGCCCTATAAAAAATTGATCAATTCAAAATCGGGCCAAATTGGCCGGTACAACTAACCCAACGGGCTGAAACCGGACTGACCCAATTATTTTGGACTGGCCCGGTAAAAAACTTTTTGGACCCCCCCACCCCACTCCACCCCACCCCACCCCCAGTTTCCTCTTGAACAGAAACAGGGGGGATTTTCTCCCTTGTTTCCGCGCTGGTGCCGAAAACAAGGGGGAAAAATCCCCCCCTCCCCTGGTTTCACGACCCCTAGTTTCGCATCGAGAAAAAACCAGGGAGCTCTCTGGTTTTCGAAAAACCGGGGGAGGTTTTTTTCCTCCCCCCCAACTGGTTTCGCGACCGGGGGGATTTCCTTTGTCGCCGGGACAAAGTGGGGAGAATCTCACCCCCCCTCTGCCCCCCGCTGATTTGGGTGGGGTGGGGTGGGGTGGGGTGCCTTTTGGGGGGTGGGGGTGAGGAAGATGCTGAAGTTTTTTCTTTTCTTTTCTTTTTTTTTTTATATAAATTTAAATTTTTATGTTCGATTGGCCCAGTAGTCACAAAATCGGGCTGGGTTGGCCCAACAAATATGAGCCTGTGTAAAATTGGGTCAGGGCTAGTCCAGTCTAATTTTTTGTTTGTCCCATCCAATTTCAGGCTGGGCCAGCCCATTTGCCACCTCTAACCATAAAGCTTAAGTACAGTAAACATACCATCTTGTACATTATGTTGAGAAAATTTGCAATCTAATCATTTTCCAGATGATATGATTATATCACTGTTAAGACAAGGAAAAATATTTGAGAATTATGTCACAATGATTAAGGAGCAACCTGGTCAAGACTAATGCATCACTTGGGTTGTTTGTGCCAAGTCCAGTGGGACTCTAATTGATTGTATATATCTCCTGATAAAAAATTGAGCTTCAAAAGAAATAAGCAAACAAACAAAAATGAAGAAGAAAGATGAAAGAATAGTGTTGTGCGATTTCAATCCCGCAAGTATACGGATCGTTAATAAGTAATATAGTGATGTGTAGAGTGTTGAACCCACGAGTACTCGATATCAATTTAATCAATTAATTTGTAATTTAAATTCTAACAATGTGAAAAACACAGATTTATTTTTGGTTTATGATTCTAAAACTATTCTAACTATTTTAATTAAATTTAAACTATCAATAATCAACTTTAAAATATGAGAACGAATTCGAGTTTTTACTAACAATAGGATTTGCGAAGCCACATACACTTTCTTTAATCAATTATTCATTAATCGCTTTAGCTGTTAATTACCCTAGATTGAAAATTGGTGATCTTATAATAATCAAAAGCCTATCTCGATGATGAATCAATTCTATATCGATATGCAAACCTAATTATCTTTAATCAGGTTTCGAACATAAAAATATGTATTTAAATCACAAGAACACCTAACCGAATTTCATAGAGCATAATAGTAATTTCTATTTATTATTGGACCTTATGTTATTCAAAACCATGTGCTAAATCTATATTGAATCTCTCGATTTCAATGTAGATCACAAAATATTCTAATAATGATCAGACATTAAAACATTAGAAATACTGAATAAGGAATAATCAATTAAAAAGCAATTACCTACTAAAACGGAAAACTTCTAATTAATTAAAAATATGAGGTTTCATCGTTCATCCTAGAAATAAGTAAATTAGTCGGACATAATTATGTAAAATAATACAAGAATTGTATTAATCATGTTCCAACGAAAGAAAAAGAAAAAGTAAATAAAACCCGTGATCCCGGTTGAAGAATCTTCAATTCCGTGTCTTGATATTCGATTCTCTTCTTGTATCTTGTTCTCAAAATTCGTCTCTCTTTTATTCTGGCTATTATCTACCTTTTATATCCCTCTCAAAACTCTCCAAGATGTGAATTAGGTAGTTGTTTTATCCTAGAACTTGTAGATTTCTATTTCAATCAGGACTCTGCCAAACTGCTGCCGCGTATAGTCTTGCGATCGCATGGGCTTATGCCTTGCGATCGCATGACTTTACCTTTTTACGTTCTACTGATTTTCTTGATACCTTGCGATCGCAACTTCGTATAACTATGCGATCGCATGGTTATTTTGATTGATTTCTTGGATTGATTTCTTTGTTATTTGTATGCTAAGCCCCTAAAGTCTCTTTATATGCTCAATTGAATCCCTTTGTTCTTCTATTTGCTCCCTTTTCGTCTTTTCATCAGATTGACACTTGAATTTAATTATTTCTTTAAATAATAAGAAAACAACATGCCATGAAACTGAAAACAACTAAGAGTACTCATAATCATCCCCTTTTGTGAGCTCAGATAAGTACAAAATTGTACTTATCAAATACCTCCAAATTTGAACTTTTATTCGTCCTCGAATAAACTAGCTAAAAACAATCATGCACATAATGATAAAAACAATAAAAATAGTCACAATATAAATAGCTTTCCGTTCTTTTGCAAAAAACTCATAATTCATGACGATTGTTCAAGTGATACTATTGTAAACGTGATTCTACTTAACCCATACTTGATATGTGCGTGAGAGTAGTTAATCCGATCCACTTAATTTCTATGGTGGTGATAGCCCAACCACTTCGTCAACTTTTCCTTTCCTCTCGTAAGGTACACTTCCCCCAAAATGATGTTCTCTTTCAATTCTCAAAATTTTTGGTTTAAAGGTTATAGTTCACTCATTATGTTCTTGTTCAAAGCTGGTTGAAAGCTAGTAATTGTGAGAACCTAGGGTTGTGAAGATTCTCTAATTTCTGAGCACTCTCGACCAAAAGTTTCTACTAAGTAAGTCAAACCCATTAGTTATCTAATTCCTATATTTACTTTGCAAAGAATTTTTCACTGGCTTTAGCTGAATTATTATTATTATTATTATTATTATTATTATTATTAATTTTTTTTATAAATCTGATGTGCAAAAGTCAATCCATTAAACTTTTTAGATGACTCATGTAACGAGCTTTAGGTCGATGACTCCTAGGTCTTTCGAACTTTAGGGCATCGGATTTTGAGAAAACCCTATGAGCCTTTTCATTCAAGTCAAATAGGCTACGAAAAGAGTTATAAGATATTAATAGTGTACGAAACTCAATCCATTAAGCTTTCTAGATGACTCATGTAACAAGCTTTAGGTAGACGGGCTTTATCACTCGAGTCAAAAAGGCTACGAAAAGAGTTATATAATAATAATAACCTTGTTCCTTGCGTGCAATAAGTTCATACTAGGAGATTAGATTCCTAACATTCGGTCAATACCTAGCTTCCTCTAACTGGTTTAAAGTACTCCACACAATTTTTCAGCATACATGGAATTAATCACAATCTAGATAGCCACCATCACAGCTTATCTACCACACTTTCTCACTATATTGGTTACTTGTTCAAGATACAGATGATTCTAAGTTTTGAATAGGTATCATATTATTTTCAATTTAAGTACACCAACATAGCTAAAAATCATCATAACTGACCGACACATCACTATATCAGACATGGTTAAATAGCTTCACATTTAAATAAAGTAATGATGTGTTCACAAGTCATGATTAAAGCTAAACTTAAATAAAAAGTTGCATCATTAGCCGACAAGGCTATTCATATCACATAAATATGCAATTTTTTTTTAACAAACCAAAATAAGTTAAAAATCAAATATCAAATATCAATTATCGAATTATCGAATCAAGCAAAATTTTCATTTTTTTATACACCACCCCCAAACTTGAAAGAAACATTGTCCCCAATGTAAAGTTAAAAATCAAAAGAATTTTATATAAAGATCAGAGACTTTCCAGAGGTAGATTAGATGGTGCTGAAAGAAGAGGCGTGGTATGATCAACTAGTAGAGAAATCTATACAGGTTGGTTGGAAAATCTTTGCTTGAATGTCATCCAGTTAGCCTGCAGGTTGTAACCCTAAAAAAAAAAGAAAAAGAAATTAATAATAATAATAAATTAATTTTTTTTTGTTGTCCTTGCGATTGCAAGAAAAGAAATTCTTGCGATCGCAGGACATGTAAATTCTGGGAAGATTGTATTCTGCTTAGGCCATGCGATCACAAAAGGCTATATACCATGCGATCGCATGGTATAAAACTGCTAAAATCATTTTTTTAAACATAACTTAAAGACAATTGAAAACGTGCTTATCCAAAATGACAATGATCTTAGCCTCAAAACCTAAGAATTGAAAGCCTACTTTAAATTCCTAAAAACCTAAAACGTACAAAATGTCAATTGAAATTCTAGAACTAAAAAATACGAAAATTTAAATAAAAGGGTAGAAAAATGGGCTGCCTCCCATTAAGCGCTTCTTTAAAGTCATTAGCTTGACATTGTCGTGGTGATCGCTCAAGAGACTTTGAATAGATCTTTGGAGGACTTGCTTTTCTTGCTTTGATCGGCTTCGAACCAATTTTTGTTTACCTTCCAAACCTTGATTTTTCCCTTATCATATTAATATGAATTTGTTTTGCCGTCCTGCTCGAACTCAACTAAGAAAATTTCACTTTTCTCATCGGACAATTTTTCTTCGCTCATTGGTTTAGTGATTGGTATGTGTTTCTTTTGGTCTGACTGAATTTTTCTATATGGAAGTGTTGGTTCTCTCCTGGTCAATGGCATCAATCTCGAAACAGGAATCTGGAGACCTTGGAAATTTAATTGCTTTGAACACATTGAATGTAATAAGTTCATCATTCACTTTCAGCATAAGTTCTCTTTTTTGAACGTCAATTATTGCCCGACCAGTTGCCAAGAAAGGTCGACCCAAAATGAGTGGTACATCACTATCTTTGCACATATCCAGAATAATAAAATCAGCAGGGAATATGAACTTGCCCACTTTCACCAATATATCTTCAACTATTTCCCTTGGACGTTTGATGGACCTATCTGCAAGTTGCAGTGTTACTGTTGTTGGCTTTGCTTCTCCTAAACCGAACTGCTTAAAAATAGAGTAAGGTATTAAATTCACACTAGCACCCAATCGCATAAAGCTTTATCAAAAAATAAACTACCAATAGTGCAAGGAATATTAAAACTCCCTGGATCCTTTAATTTTGGAGGTAGCTTGTTTTACAAGATAGCACTACATTCTTCAGTTAGCATCACAATTTCATGTTCTTCCAACTTTCGCTTATTTGAAAGGATTTCTTTCATGAATTTGGTATGGCTAGGCATTTGAGTTAAAGCATCGGCGAAAGGTATGTTGATTTACATCCAAGAATTTTTTGAATTGCTGGTCTAGCTTATGTTTTCTCAACCTTTGAGGAAATGGAATTGGAGGGATGTAAGCCGGTGGTGGAATATAATCTGGTGAAGAGTTCCAATTTTCTTGTTCAATTTCTGTATCTGATTTGTTTTCTCTCTCTTTGCTGGACACAGTTTCCTTTTCTACACCTGGTCTAGTCACATAAATCTCTGGCAACTCAGCTTCGCTTCTCGTGGTGATTGCATTGACTTGCTCTTTTGGATTGACATCGCTATTGCTTGGCCATGTGCCTGGTTGTCGCTCGCTCAACAGTTTAGCCAACTGCCTAATCTGATTCTCTATATTCTTTATCGCGCCATCATGTCTTTTCTGCACTTCCTTGAATCCCATCTCCATCCGTTCTTACAATTTAGCGACTGTTTCTTCTAATCCTCATTCTCTTTCCTGGGGTCTTCCTTGATTTGGCAGATTTTAAATGTTTTGTGTATTGCCATATGAGAAATTTGAATGATTTCTCCATCCAGGATTGTAGGTCTATGAGTATAGATTATTCTGCTGTTGCTGAAAGTTCTGAGCATATGCAGCTTGTTCAGGTGATGACATATCAACTTTGGTTAAAGGGCATTCTGATGACTGATGGTTTTCTCAGCATGTTACACAGATTGGTGGAGACATTTGAACCATATTGGCTAAGTGAGAATATTTCAGTGCTTCCATGTGTTTTGCCAATGCATCGATTTTCACCAGTAAAAGTGAATTGGTGTCCACTTCGTGTAATCCTGTTGCTTTCTTTTGCAATCCTCTTTCTGGCCACATAATAAACTGTTCACTCATGGTTTCATATAGATCGTAAAGGTCACCGGTAGATCTATTTTGGATAGAGCCACCTGCTGCAGAATCTACTGAAGAACGACTGGTTGGAGCTAGTCCAGAGTAGAAATAATGATTCTGAGCTGCTAAAGGGAAACCATGACTTGGACACTTTCAGAGCAGTTGTTTGAATCTTTCCCATGCCTCGTGAAAGTTTTCCAACTCAGATTATTGAAAATTGGAAATTTCATACTTCAGTCTGTTTACTCTGGCCGGAGGGAAATATTTCAGTGTGAATTTCTGAATCAGATCTGTCTAAGTAGTAATGCTCCCAGGTGGTAAAGAATCTAACCATTCTCTAGCTTTATCCTTCAGTGTGTGTAGAAATAACCTCATCTTAAGTGCATCTTCATTAACACCGTGGTATTTGAAATTTCCACAGTATTCATCGAAGCCAGAAATATGGTAGTGTGGATTTTTATCTGTCATCCCATAGAACAACAGATTGTTCGAGAACAAATTCATCACATTTGGCTTCAACTGGAAGTTATCATGTCCATAAGGCGGATAGACTATACTGAACTGATTCTCAACAATCGGTGGCATCATATACTCACCTATAAGAATATCTCGTTCACTAATTTCAACTGGTCGAGCTATTGGTGCTTGATGATTTATCACACCTACAAGTAGTTGATCATGTACTTGGTGGTCTACCATTGTGTCTTTTTGCTGTCCTTTCTTTTCTCATTTTTCACGTTGTCGTTGGTGAAAGTCCCGTTCAATTTCTGGGTCTAAATCAAATAAATCAAGATACTTTGTACGACGCATACACACTTGACACCTGAAACTTTAGAAAATAGCTGGAAGGCAGTAGTAACAAAAACTAAAAATAAATATAAAACTAAAAATAAAATAAATAATACTAACAAGAATTGTTAAAAGCAAAATTATAAATTAACGTAGTAATTAATAAAACTAGTCCCCGACAATGGCGCCAAAAATTTGTTGTGCGATTTCAATCTCGCAAGTGTACGGATCGTTAACAAGTAATATAATGATGTGTAGAGTGTCGAACCCACGAGGACTATATATCAATTTAATCAATTAATTTGTAATTCAAATTCTAATAATGTGAAAAACACATATTTGTTTTTGGTTTGTGATTCTAAAACTATTCTAACTATTTTAATTAAATTTAAACTATCAATAATCAACTTTAAAAGATGAGAACGAATTCGAGTTTTTACTAACACTAGGATTTGCGAATCCACCTACACGTTCTTTAATCAATTATTTGTTAATTGCTTTAACTGTTAATTATCCTAGATGGAAAATCGGTGATCCTATAATAATCAGAAGCCTATCTCGATGGTCAATCAATTCTATATCGATATGCGAACCTAATTATCTCTAATCAGGTTTCGAACATAAAAATATGTATTTAAATCACAAGAACACCTAACTGGATTTCATAGAGCATAGTAGTAATTTTTATCTATTATTGGACTCTATGTTATTCAAAACCATGTGTTAAATTTATATTGAATCTCTCGATTTCAATATAGATCACAAAATATTCTAATGGTGATCAGACATTAAAACATTAGAAATACTGAATAAGGAATAATCAATTAAGAAGCAACTACCTACTAAAACGAAAAACTTCTAATTAATTAAAAATATGAGGTTTCATCGTTCATCCTAAAAATAAGTAAATGAGTCGAACATGATTATGTAAAATAATACAAGAATTGTATTAATCATGTTTCGACGAAAGAAAAAGAAAAAGTAAATAAAACTCGTGATCCTGGCTGAAGAATCTTTAATCACATGCCTTGATCTTCGATTCTCTTCTTGTATCTTGTTCTCAAAATTCATCTCCCTTTTGTTCTGGCTATTATCTGTCTTTTATATCCCTCTCAAAACCCTCCAAGACGTGAATTAGGTAGTTGTTTTACCCTAAAACTTGTAGAATTCTATTTCAATCAGGACTCTGCCAAACTACTGCTGCATATAACCTTGCGATCGCATGGGCTTATGCCTTGCGATCACGCCCATGCGATCGCATGGCTTTATCTTTTTACGTTCTGTTGATTTTCTCGATACCTTACGATTGCATGGTTATTTTGATTGATTTCTTGGATTGATTTCTTTGTTATTTGTATGCTAAGCCCCTGAAGTCTCTTTATGTGCTCAATTGAATTCCTTTGTTCTTCTATTTGCTCTCTTTTCGTCTTTTCGTCAGATTGACACTTGAATTTGATTATTTCCTTAAATAATAACAAAACAACATGCCATGACACTAAAAATAACTAAGAGTACTCATAATCGTTCCTTTTTGTGAGTTCAGATAAGTACAAAATTGTACTTGTCAAATACAAATATAAAATTTTGGTTGTACCTTCACAAGGTCCCTCAAATCATGGACACATTTTTCTTAAGCTTCATACACCATATCTGTATCCCCAACAAAAAATGAAAAATGGGAGAACATGAAAAAACTAAGCATATATGTTGCTCTTACGGAAGGAAAAATAATAATCTAACTTTCAAGGTTGGAAAATTTCAAAAAGCTACATACTTCGTCGACATGGTATAGTAGACAAACAACTCTGAGAAAACTAAAATATTGAGAATATAACTGAAGTGGGAATTGGCAATACTTCAGTGCTTAACACACGGCTCTTATTGTCACACAAAAGTGTTGGAATAATATGAGTGTCACATAATTTTATATATATTTAATTTAGCTCTTTTGCTTTATCTTGCTGATTTTTATTGTCGAAAAAGGAGGTAAGTGTATATATTCTAACTGGACATGCTTTTAGCAGTTCGAACTGGCTGAGATGGTAAGCAGAATATTTTTCATAACATGTGAGATGTGAATACATCTTATTATCTAATTTTGTAACTGACATGTACAACTCATATATTTTAGGTGTACCATCTCATATGGCTTTGGATTTGTTTAGCAAGAAAATTTATATAGATGTTCATTAATATTGACTTTTCTTATATTTTTCTACAATCATAAAAGATTTTTTGATAGATTTTCTACTAATTTTCTTACCACATTTATTGCAGATCCTTTGGTAAGAAATAATTCTTAAATTGATTATTAATTTACATATAAATAAGGTTAAAAACCATTCAGGAATTAAGCTTTGGAAAAAAAATATAATTCTTGTTCATGTTCATTAAGCTAAGGCTGGCCGACTTCAAGGTAAAAGAAAAAGACATGGCACTTTCTTGATTATTTTCAAAACAATCAATTTCTTCAAAGACATTGAAGAATCAAAAAATAATTGGTGCTTAAAGAACAATTCTATATTTTAATCAAGCCATGGTGTGAAGTTAAGAACACGAGTTCTTAATCCAAGTGGTGGTTGTGGCCAAATACAATAAGAAAGTGGTGATAAAGTCAAGATCGGTAGGTTTGATTCCAACTAAATATTGTTGATATCACAACACGCGCGACTACAACATTGGTGAGTGCAGGGATGCGAAATCTGTAGTCTACAACAATACCGTCCCTATGCCACAAGTGGATGACTCGTGCATCTGAGGCATCAATAATTGCGGCAAAATCCAAGAGAATCCCTCGCAATAATCTAGATGTTCAAGGGCTCATCTAAAAAATTCAAACTATTTTCGGATGCCCAATGTCGATGAAAGCTTAACAAA
The DNA here is from genome assembly GCA_030279155.1 of Forsythia viridissima. Taxonomy (NCBI): domain Eukaryota; kingdom Viridiplantae; phylum Streptophyta; class Magnoliopsida; order Lamiales; family Oleaceae; genus Forsythia; species Forsythia viridissima. Next base: position 27,366,067 of record CM059037.1, read on the forward strand.
GCTATACCTAGAATGAAAGGGATCCACCAATGATGAGCTACTTGGTGCAAGGTGAAAGGCCTCGAAAGGCAAGGACAATAGGATCAGAGCCATTAGGAAGATGAAGAAGGAATACATTACGCTCACTGTGATGCCATCGTCATCAGGGCAGAGATAACGAAGAATAGAATAAGAAGGATATTGATAGACAACGAAAGTTCAGTCAATGTCATCTTTAGCTCGCCTTTGATCAAATAGAGGTGGACCATCATCTGACCCGTATCACATACCCTTTCTACATGTTCACAAGTGAATGCATTATCTCGGAAAAATAACGTTGTTTGTTGTTATTGGAGAATCTCTAAGGTCGACCTAAGTATTTTTAGACTTCCTAGTGGTTAACAACAAATCAACCTATATTGTAGTTCTTGGAGACTGGCCTTGAAAGAGTTGAAAGGTATCGCCTCCATTCACCATTTTGCCTTGAAATTTCCCACCCAGGCCAGTATAGCCACTATTAAGGAAGATCAAAGAGGATCTCGTAAATGTTATTTGAACACTGTATCACACGGATACCCTTGTGCCGAGTCCAACCACATCATGATGGTGGACACTGAGATGGGTGAGGCAACATTGGATGTTGAGATGACCGAGGTCCCTATGCTCAAAATAGAAATGCTAAACCAAATGTCGAGGTAGTGTTCGACAAGGACATCGACCTAAGGATCATTGAATCTGAGTCCCAAGCCTCTTAAGTGAAAAAGCTTAAAAGCTTCTTTGTTTGCACCGATGACACCAAAGTACTCCAGATCTATATTGATTTGCCCGATGAAATGAGTAGAGAGCTAGAAGAGTTGTTGAAGAGAAATATGGATATCTTTGCATAGAGTGACAAAGACATGGTAGGAATCTACCCCAAGGTGTGCTCCATGCTTTGAAGGTTGAACCTAATGTATGAACGCAAAAAAAAAAAAAAAAAGATGAGGCCCATCAATGCAGAACGATATTCGATAGTCAACAACTTCATCTACGATGCCCAATATCCTGACTCGGTTGCCAACCCCATCTTCATCTGCAAGAATAATGACAAATGGTGAACCTGCATCAACTTCTCAGATCTTAACAAGGCATGTCTAAAAGATAACTTATCACTGCCTCGTATTGATCAACTTGTTGATGCTACAGCTGGGCATGCTTTATTAAACTTTCACTACAAGAA